>JARWKJ010000009.1:34979594-35567094 GCA_029959095.1 Rhinichthys osculus
GAAGATTATTTATAAAGCAATCTTTAGTGGCAGAAGTGATAGTTCTACCATATTTATAAGTAGGCTTTGCAACCTTGGCTAAATTAAGTGTACATGAGATGAAATAATGAGATGTCATCGCTCTGCTGCAGAATTTCACCGGCATCAACATTTTATTCCATGTGACAATATTAGATCTAAAGTATGATTACGACAATGAGTAGGTCCTGACATGTGTTGTCTAACTCCAATAGAGAATATCTTGTACTATAATAATAATATCTACTGTACATGTATGTTAAAATCACCCACAATTAGGACTTTATCTGCAGCGAGTACTAACTCTGATAGAAAGTCAGCAAATTATTTGATAAAGTCTGTATGGTGCCCTGGTGGCCTGTATACAGTAGCCAGCACAAATCTCAAACGTGATTTATCATTGTTACATTAAGCACTTTAACACTTCAAAAGAATTATATTTGAAACTAGATTTCTTAGTAATTCTGAAAATATAACTATAAATTACAGCAACACCTCCCTTTTCGCCTTTCAGACGAGGTTCATGTTTTTAACAGTCATCTTGGGGGGTGGACTCATTTAAAGTAATGTAATTGTTTTGTTTTAGCCAGGTTTCTGTAAAACACAACGTGTCTAGCTTATAGTCTATAATTATATCATTAACAATAAGTGCTTTTGAAGTAAGGGATCGAATATTCAGCAACCCAAGCTTTATCATTTGCTCGTTTGTATTATATCTGTTTTTTATTTGTTGAACATCAATACAATTTTTACCCTTAGATGGGGTTGGAAGTTTTTTGTATGTCCTAATTCGGAGAACAGACACAGTCTCTATATGATGATATCTAGGTGAAAGAGGCTCTATGTGATGGGATTTATCTGACCTCAGTGACGTGAACTAGCAGACAGGTTTAGCCAGTCTGCTTCTGACCTGAGCCCCAGATTGTCATGTTTGAGCTCTAAGACTATGTGCCATATTACTAGAGAGAAGAGCAGCACCATCCCAGGAGGGATGAATACCATCTCTTTTTATGTAAAGTTTTAGCTCAAAATTACGGTGGCCGAGACAGCTCAACGCGCTGCAACTGAAGCAAACACATGCAAATAGAGAAAAACGTGTGCAAATAGAAAAAAACGCATGCAAATAGAAAAAAACACATGCAAATAGAAAAACACGCGTGCAAATAGAAAAAAACACCAGCAAATTAAAAAAACATCTTCATCAGTTTCACAACACACGTGTGCTCCAAATAAGGAAACGCGCTGCAAAAGTTCACAACACAACCAAATACAGAAAACGCGCTGCAAATAACACAGACCACAACAGAAATGTTTCCAGGGGAACCAAATAAGTGACGGACCCGGCTGAGACGTGCTTATTGCTCGTGAGCTTCCCTATGCCATACTCCCTTCGAAGGGCAGATATTAGAGCCCTTTTGGAGTGAGCAAGGCTCTAGTGGGCTGTTAGGCAGCCGTGTGGAGCGCACTTGATGAAGGGAGCAACTAAAGACAACGTGGGATGTTCCCATGACAACGCAGCACGGTGTCCATCAGCTGGTCTTACGACAGAAATATGATGCTGTTAACATAACGGATGCAAATACATTTTTATTTTTATTTTACAAAAAAAGCTTTTAAAATATGCGTTATATATCTGTGTCTCAACTTTAAAATTTTGGACCCTACATTACCTAACATTTCTTACGAAACTTTTCTTTATTAAAATGTAATAACATGAAACAATTTGTACAGTGTAACTGGTGTATAGATAAATATCTTTCCTTCATGTTTTTCTTCTTTATCTTTTTTATTTATTTGTTTTAGTTTCCAGCTCATTGTTCTTTTCTCATTTGTATTCTGATGACATTGAACATATTGTTAATACATTTTGTACATTGTATACAAGTTGTATGTCATAAAAAATGTAATCTCTGTATGTTTTGCACAAACAAATAAAGAAACAAATAAATAAAGTATAATTTTAAGCTGTAAGCACCAGCACGCATACACTCACCGGCCACTTTATTAGGTACCCCATGCTAGTAACGGGTTGGACCCCCTTTTGCCTTCAGAACTGCCTCAATTCTTCGTGGCATAGATTCAACAAGGTGCTGGAAGCATTCCTCAGGGACTTTGGTCCATATTGACATGATGGCATCACACAGTTGCCGCAGATTTGTCGGCTGCACATCCATGATGCGAATCTCCCGTTCCACCACATCCCAAAGATGCTCTATTGGGTTGAGATCTGGTGACTGTGGAGGCCATTTTAGTACAGTGAACTCATTGTCATGTTCAAGAAACCAATTTGAAATGATTAGAGCTTTGTGACATGGTGGAAGTAGCCATCAGAGGATGGGTACATGGTGGCCATAAAGGGATGGACATGGTCAGAAACAATGCTCAGGTAGGCCGTGGCATTTAAACGATGCCCAATTGGCACTAAGGGGCCTAAAGTGTGCCAGGAAAACATCCCCCACACCATTACACCACCACCACCAGCCTGCACAGTGGTAACAAGGCATGATGGTTCCATGTTCTCATTCTGTTTACGCCAAATTCTGACTCTAACATCTGAATGTCTCAACAGAAATCGAGACTCATCAGATCAGGCAACATTTTTCCATGCTTCAACTGTTCAATTTTGGTGAGCTCTTGCAAATTGTAGCCTCTTTTTCCTATTTGTAGTGGAGATGAGTGGTACCCGGTGGAGTCTTCTGCTGTTGTAGCCCATCCGCCTCAAGGTTGTTCGTGTTGTGGCTTCACAAATGCTTTGCTGCATACCTCGGTTGTAACGAGTGGTTATTTCAGTCACTGTTGCCCTTCTATCAGCTCGAACCAGTCTGGCCATTCTCCTCTGACCTCTGGCATCAACAAGGCATTTCCGCCCACAGAACTGCCGCTCACTGGATGTTTTTTCTTTTTCGGACCATTCTCTGTAAACCCTAGAGATGGTTGTGCGTGAAAATCCCAGTAGATTAGCAGTTTCTGAAATACTCAGACCAGCCCTTCTGGCACCAACAATCATGCCACGTTCAAAGTCACTCAAATCAACTTTCTTCCCCATACTGATGCTCGGTTTGAACTGCAGGAGATTGTCTTGACCATGTCTACATGCCTAAATGCACTGAGTTGCCGCCATGTGATTGGCTGCTTAGAAATTAAGTGTTAACGAGCAGTTGGACAGGTGTACCTAATAAAGTGGCCGGTGAGTGTAGATTTATGGATATCAATGCCGGCACGTCCCAGCCGGGTTCGTCACTTATTTGGTTCCCCTGGAAACATTTCCGTTGTGTTCTGTGTTATTTGCAGCGTGTTTATGTTTTTGGTGGTGTTGTGAGTATATGGAGCACACGTGTGTTGTGAAACTGATGAAGATGTTTTCTTAATTTGCAGGTGTTTTTTTATTTGCACGCGTTTTTTTTTTTCTATTTGCATGCGTTTTATTTTATTTGCATGTGTTTTTTTTCTATTTGCACACGTTGTTTTCTATTTGCATGTGTTTTCTTCTATTTGCATGCGTTTTCTTCAGTTGCAGCGCGTTGAGCTCTCTCGGCCACCGTACAAAATACCCCAAAGATCATTTTTATAGCATGTTAAAATTCCCACTTTTGGGGGGTGAGCAAAAACGTGCCATTTTTGTTTGTGTCTCTTTAAATGCAAATGAGCTGGTGCTCCTGGCCCCCTTTCAGGAAGAGGGCGGAGTTTCAAGAGCTCATGCTCCAGTGTAAGGATGCACTCAAACTGTCAGATAATGGTGTTCAGTTCGAACCGGATGGAGTCGGACAATAATGCCTACAGAGTCAGAGAATATGCTGCATGGAGATAGAACAGGTATAGTTTAGTTTAAATACGGTTATAACTTATGCTGTCATCTTGCTTTTATCCACTATTAGTACAAGCCTGTTGTAGCGGACCTTATCTAAATGATGGCCAAAACTTTACTGATGAGTTTTATGAAGTTTATTGTACTTCACACAAAAGATGAAGCGTAAGTTTTCACTCCAGAAAATCGCTGTAAGAGTTTAATAAAACACAGTACAAGAATTGTGCATTAAAGTCTTATCCATAAACTCTCTCTCTCCCTTGTATTATCATCAACATACACAGCGAATTACACAGAAACACTTGTTACAACTAACAGTAAACAAATATACAGACCGGATGCCTTTTCGAGGGGTGCTTAATAACTGTTAAGTAACTTTATATCTGTAAAACAACTCTGATGAACTGTAATGAAGTGCACGCATCTCCCTTTCATTACTGCCGTGACCAGTATCACTGCAGAACCTATAAGCTGGATCACAAACAGATGGTTCTGATCCATCCTTGAGTAACAACTTTTTAGCTAAACCTGTGTTCCCTATCAAAAGTTACAATGCTTAGCGCATTGGGAACGTATTTAATCGTGACCCACTGTGAATATAGTGTGTAAACACGTCGATAGAATCGACCGGAAGTAATATAGCCTCGGGCGCACACGCGAGGCTATAAATAGATGGGCCGCAGGTGCATCGTCAGGTCTTTTGTCTTCAGAGACCTCTCTGTGTTGGTGTGCAAGCATATATTTTCTCTCTGCTACAGATCTTTATTAGGAGTTATTTAGCTTTATACCTGACAGTGTGCAGAATTTTCACTCTTTCTCATCTCTTAACGTCATTTAAAAGAGTTCAAAAAGCAATTAGAGAAATGAGTCAGCAAGCTAAGCGCTGTGTCCCTCCATGTTCTCGACCCATGTCAGAACTGGATACACACGCTTACTGCTTTGTGTGTTTGGGGGAGGAGCATGCGCCCGCTGCATTGGAGTCAGGAGAGTGCGAGCATTGTGAGCTTTTCACTGTTAAAATGCTTCGCGCTCGTCTTTGGCTACTTTCAGTCCGCACCCGCATTATCATTGTGGGGCTCCCGAATGGATTTGGCTGATGAGCAAGAGACGGGTCCTTCCCTTTCGCTTGCTTGTTCACCAGATCCACTCGTTCCCTCGCGTGATCCCGAAGCGCGTCCCGTTGCTTCTTCAGCTCGCGCGGGGGACGATAATCAATCTCTTGGGTCTGCGGACATCGAGCAGCCAACCTCTGAGCGTTCCTCGCGCGACGATAAATCTGTCGAGGAGCTTCTCGAGGTGTTTTCTCGCGCGGTGGCCAGATTGCAGCTTGACTGGCCTCGTGAACAAGAGACCCCCAAACGCAGTAAGCTTGATGATAGGTTTTTGTCCGGTGGCAAGGGGGAGGGACCTCAACATCAGTCTCTCCCCTTCTTCGAGGACCTCCATGATGAGCTATCTAAATCATGGAGAAAACCAAATACTTCTCGTGTCTTCGTGCTTTCAACGTCGACTTTTTCGACTATCGTGGGTGCAAAGGCGCGAGGGTATGCGGAGAAGACCCAGATTGAGGAGACGCTCGCCAGCTATCTCTCGCCTGGGTCTGCATCTTCGCTTAAAAAACCTACCCTCCCCTCAAAGCCGTGTAGAATAACATCGTCGCTTGTGGGTAAAGCTTACCAAGCTTGGGGGAGGAGCATGCGGCCGCTGCATTGGAGTCAGGAGAGTGCGAGCATTGTGAGCTTTTCACTGTTAAAATGCTTCGCGCTTGTCTTTGGCTACTTTCAGTCCGCACCCGCATTATCATTGTGGGGCTCCCGAATGGATTTGGCTGATGAGCAAGAGACGGGTCCTTCCCTTTCGCTTGCTTGTTCACCAGATCCACTCGTTCCCTCGCGTGATCCCGAAGCGCGTCCCGTTGCTTCTTCAGCTCGCGCGGGGGACGATAATGAATCTCTTGGGTCTGGGGACATCGAGCAGCCAACCTCTGAGCGTTCCTCGCGCGACGATAAATCTGTCGAGGAGCTTCTCGAGGTGTTTTCTCGCGCGGTGGCCAGATTGCAGCTTGACTGGCCTCGTGAACAAGAGACCCCCAAACGCAGTAAGCTTGAGGATAGGTTTTTGTCCGGTGGCAAGGGGGAGGGACCTCAACATCAGTCTCTCCCCTTCTTCGAGGACCTCCATGATGAGCTATCTAAATCATGGAGAAAACCAAATACTTCTCGTGTCTTCGTGCTTTCAACGTCGACTTTTTCGACTATCGTGGGTGCAAAGGCGCGAGGGTATGCGGAGATGACCCAGATTGAAGAGACGCTCGCCAGCTATCTCTCGCCTGGGTCTGCATCTTCGCTTAAAAAACCTACCCTCCCCTCAAAGCCGTGTAGAATAACATCGTCGCTTGTGGGTAAAGCTTACCAAGCTGCAGGTCAGGCTGGTGCTGCAGCCTGTAATAACAAAAATAAGCCAATAAATTGCATCAGCTTTTCTGGGGTTTTCTCAGCAGTGTTGTAACATAAGCAGGGTCTGAGCTAGGGGTGGACCAGCGTGGGCCTAGGCCCACCCAGACTGACCTGTCAGATCCATGGAAATGCATCGTTTTTTTTTTGCTGATTAAATTTTGGATTGTTTAACAAATAAAATTGTTGAATTATTGATTTGTTTTGACATACATTACAATATAAATCTCCTAATATTATACAGTGCTACCATCATGCATTTAACGTGACTCGGGCTCTAACGCCAGAAGAATAAAAAATAAAAAAGGAAATTGCTACTTTTCACATGGAAATTGCTACAGATGGAGCTGGCAGAAGAGTTTGAGAGAGGAGGTCATCTCTAACGCACTTCAGCCGCTGACGAGAGTGCTCTGCGGGACGAGGATGCAGCATCCAATGCATCCTCTTGTTCAGTGGACAGTGCTCTACTGGCACCATGCCAGGAAGAGTAGGAGATGGTTGTTGAGGGCGAGGAAGACGAGTCGCGTATGATGAGCTGTTGGGGGTTATGGAGCATCAGACAGGCTCAAACTGTCATGGGAGCGCGCTAGAGAAGGGACCACTCTTTTCCCTAGGTCAGACGAGCAGTTTCATTCTGGCCCTCCTCCAGCTCCCGTGAGCCTTCCATTTCTTCCCGATCTCCATACTGAGACCAGAGGAAAAAATCTCCATACTGAGATCGAGAGGGCATGGAAAAACCCGTATTCAGCTAACATCCACCGACATAGGCATGCAAACTTTGCAAATGTTGAGGGGATGCGTAAACATGGATACGTGGCAATGTCCCCAATCGATGAGACATTCGCGAGTGGGTTGGCATCGACTCTAAAAGCTCCGGCCCTGCCTACCAAGCCGCTGAAGAACACTTCGCTCTTAAACAGCAGAGCATACACTGCAGCAGGTCAGGCTGGCGCTTCACTGCACACCATGTTAGTGCTCCAAGCTGACCAGGCTGATCTGCTGAAAGACTTGGATCAGGGTCAGGGTCTTCTCTTGATGTGGTATCCGAGCTGCGTCGCGCCACAGATCTGCCTCTCCGCGCCACCAAGACCACCGCCACGGTTGGTAGGTCGATGGCAGCAATAGTGGCAATGGAGATATACCTGGCGGACATCAGGGAGAAAGAGAAGGGCTTTCTCCTCGAAGCCCCGGTCTCACCATCTGAACTTTTCGGCACCTCCGTAGAGGAGGTAATGGGAAAGTTCAGAGAGGCGAGGGTGCGCTCGGGGAATTTAATCATGCATACCGCGCCGATCTGAGTCTGCACCCAGGCAGACAGGGCCAGAGAGTTAGCGTTGCCTCCCGTCACGGAAAAGATGCGACTAGAGGAAAAGTAAGCAGGATTTGAGGAAAGTGATCCAGCACAGGCGCTCCCAGCACTAGTGAAGTAATCCTTCCCTCTGAGGGTCTGCACATCTACCCTCTTTTCTTCCTTATTCCTTCCCCCTGTGCCCTTTTCCTCCACAGGCGCTCATAACATCAGGCCTGAGGCTGGGCCAATGATGAGTGTGTTCCATCATTTGGAACCAGTCTGAAGGCCCGTCGCAGGGCTTGATAGTGAGTGCACCCTTTCAGACTGTAAGG
This sequence comes from Rhinichthys osculus, assembly GCA_029959095.1. Taxonomy (NCBI): domain Eukaryota; kingdom Metazoa; phylum Chordata; class Actinopteri; order Cypriniformes; family Leuciscidae; genus Rhinichthys; species Rhinichthys osculus. The sequence goes on from JARWKJ010000009.1 coordinate 34,987,494, forward strand.
GAATGGCAGGCCTCATTTACATTAAGGCCTCTGCTTTTGAAATCACAGGTTGAGCTTTGCAGGTCACTTCACCACCGTGAAAAAGTATAGTGACCTCAACTCCCTATTTAAAGGGATTAAGGGGATATTTGTTCATCGTATCAACAAATATGAAAGGGGAAAATTTAACTGGGGCCCTGGAGCTCCCATTTTTTAAGGAAGGTTATTGTGACACCGTTACTATATGCCTCCTCTAACTAAGAGTCGTTTATGAGGTTTTTATATGGTTCATAGCATTAGAACGAAACATATCAGCTGTTGTGAGTAACTTGGCCTGCTCTTAATAAGAGAGTCATTTTACCAAAGCGGTCGCTCATCTGAGCTCCAGATCATTGATATAGCAAGTGTCCGGCCCTCTAAAGAGAGGGCTGCCTTGATAATCATTCTGTTTGAGTGAGTTGGCTTCCTTTTGGTTAGAGAGTTATTCTGGAAAATAAGCCACCGCTCTTACTGAGCTCCAGGCAAGATCACTATTTCAAGTGTTGTAAATTCTCTGTGTGTGTGTGTGTAAACATACATTCACATTTATATGGGGACATGTATGTGCAATATATGTACACAATAAAGGATCAAACTTTGTGAATATTACTGTACATGTAATGGTATTTTTGTCTTCATTTATAAATTTGTACATGTATCAATATAAAGCCATACATGGGCAATGTATATATTGCAGTATATTGAAAAATATAAGCACAAATTTTCCATATATGAAAATTATGTAATATATTGCATTATATTTTGCAGGATATTCCCATATATTTTTGTTCCGTAAGGGTTTTCTTTGCACTCCTGGAATAAAGGCTGATATTTCAAGGCCTCCCTCTTATGAGCCTCCTCACAGCCCTCCTCCCATTGCACGGTCAGCTAGATTAGGATGATATTACAATCTTCGGCTGACCACAGGACGATGTGTGGACCACATCCAGGAACTGGAAGACTCTTTCCGTCTTCGGCTCTAATTTTCCAAGAGCTCGTGGCTTGCAGCAGGTTGGATTTTGCTGATGCCCTGGTTGCAAAGGGCCTGGCTCCCTCCTCGATGAAGGTTATAGTTTTACTCTCGTCTGTGCCACCTGGCCTCTTCTTGCACCTCTCTAGCTCTAGTGTGTCGGCGAGGGACAGGACCACCTTGTCGTGGTGCCACCTATATTTACCCTGGGTTAAAGATGTTTTGCACCCTGACAATATGTGTGCCAGTGTCCCCTTTTGACCACAGAGCTATAGTACAGGTCGTCCCTCAACCCCCATGTGTGCAGGAAGGGTGTCGTATACGGAGCGCAGCAGGAAGGAGATGCGTTAGGGATCCAGTCTCCACAACTCTACCCACGTGATCTTATGAGGTTTTTATATGGTTCATAGCATTAGAACGAAACACATCAGCTGTGAAAAAGATGGCGGAAGAGGTGGTTCTGCAGACTGAAGGAGTTGGTGCATATCAAAATATTGCATGGCACTACGGTTTGTTGGGCTCCGTGTTGCTTGTGTTGTTTTATAAAGTATTGGTGCCGACTCTTTTAAACATTTTGAAGAAAAGCCAGCCATGCCCACCCAATACACATTGGAGCGTAAGACGCAAGAAAGCTCTCCTAAGCAAGAGAAAACGCCACTTCTCTTATCATCATTTAAAGTTGGTAAACGTTTTTATTTTATTTGGGTTTTGCGGCGGAGTGCTGTTGCTTTCGACGGTGCAAATGTACAACAAAGCGAACATTTTAGCAGCAGAGTCGTTTGAAGGATCCCAGTACCTCCAAAGTAAAAACAAGTTTGGATATGGACACGGTCAATTTATCATCTTCACTGCAATTTTAGATAGCGGGGCTGCAAGAACCGTTCGCATCACTAAACCAGACAAACCATACACTCGAAAGAGAAAGATGCTAGCCGATTGGACTAAAACTACTAAAGTGCTATGTCTGCTAATGTTGTTAGCCGGTGACATTCACCTCAATCCGGGTCCTGTTGCGCACGGCGACGTCCCGCGGACACCAAGTCCTTCGGCCGCTATTGCGCCCCGGTCCACACTGGAGATGGGGACGACGCAGGTAAAGGACACCGCCCGGCTGGGTACGCCGTCTTTCCTCGTCTCAAACTCCGCTGCGGATGCTCTCCTTTCCAAGATGGGTGCGTTATTGCCGGAGGGGGGCTGTGCCCCGGAGCCCAGAGAGGAGCATGCAAGGGGACTGGCGCCGGTAAGCGGGGCTGAATCGGCGCTACATTTTCCAGCGCAGGAGGAGAAGAGTATTCGATTGCAGGAGGACTTACTATTGCTATATATCCCAGGTTACAAATGTTATAGAAATGATAGGAAAACTGGAAGAGGAGGAGGTGTGGCACTTTATTTAAGAGATAACATGACATGCACTGAAGTCACTTTTGATCATGAATTAAATATTGAATATATTTGTGTAGAAATCTCATTATCATCAACTATGCATTTTAAAATGGTGGTTTTATATAATCCTCCCTCTTTTAAAGATGTATTTTATGATGAGTTGAGTAAATTGATGAAATTGGTGTCCCATAAGTCTGAGGTTATCGTACTGGGTGATTTTAACATAGATTGGTCTAATTCTGGTAAAAGGAAAAAACTTAAAACCCTAATGACTAAATTTGATTTTACCCAAATAATTAAGGGTGCTACAAGGATCTCAAAATCTTCTAGGACACAAATAGACCTAATTTTTTCGAACAAGGATGATCGGATTTTGAAATCATATAATTTGCTAACCGGTTTATCCGACCATAACATGATTTTCGTTGCCCGAAAATTATCAAAAAAACGTCTGCTAAATATAAATAAAACAAAGTCAAATATACTGACCATTCTAAAGCGAGATTTTCCTGCTGTCGATAATGAATTAAATGCTCTTGACTGGAGCACAATTGTGGACAATGATGATGTGCATAGCTGCTGTAAAGAGGTAATGCATAAGGTTGAAGGGATCATTTCTAAATTTCTTAAAAAGCAAAAGCATTTGATTAATGAGGAGTTGAGAAAACTAATGAAAGAAAGAGATCTGGCCCTGAAAAAATCGGTTAAAAACAAATTAAGAAGTGATATAAATAGTTTTAAAAGTTTAAGAAATCGAGTCACTAAAAACATAAGAAAAGCAAAAGCGGAGTATTACATTACAACAATAACAAAAGCTAAGGGAAGTCCTCTCATAACGTGGAAGCAAATAAATGGTATTGTGAAACCGTCAGGCAACTTAAAAATCATCCACGAGCTTAGAAATGGAGGTAGGCAGATTAGGGACAGTAAACAAATAGCATTGGAATTTAATACGTTTTTTGTTTCGTCAGTGGAAGAACTGGTGCAACAAGTTAATGCAGAACAGCAACTAAAATCCAGTAAACATCAATCAATAATCCAATATTCTCCATTCTCACTTCAGCAGATCAATGAAGCAAAAGTGCTTGAAGCTATAAATTCAGTTAACAACAGTTATAGTAAGGATCTTTTTCACATAAATTCAGTTTTTTTTAAACGAAATAAAAACACTTTTTTAAAGCCGCTGACACACTTGATTAATTTGTCTATTCAGAGCGGACAATTCCCCACACCCTGGAAACAGGCAAAAGTTATGCCATTATTTAAGTCAGGAAAACCAGACCGGGCATGCAATTATCGACCCATAAGTATCCTACCTATATTTTCAAAAGTGTTAGAAAAAGTTGTGTATGGTCAGCTTTTGGCTTTTTTTACAATCAAATAACATTTTACACCCTTTACAATTTGGCTTCCGTCCTCAATACTCCACCGAAACTGCAAACTGCTTCTTTGTGGAACAACTCAAATCTACAATAGATAGTGGAGAAATTGTTGGCGCCGTCTTTTTGGATCTCAAAAAGGCGTTTGATACGCTAAATCATGACATCCTTATTCAAAAATTGTCCAATTTTAACTTCACAACATTAAGTTTACAGTGGTTCAAATCATATCTTGAATCGAGAGATCAGTGTGTGGTGGTCAATAATGAAATGTCTACATTTTTTAAAAATAATACAGGAGTACCGCAAGGGTCCATTCTTGGGCCCTTGCTTTTTACACTGTACATTAATGATCTGCCAGACTCATGTCCTACAGCAGGATTTCAGATGTACGCTGACGATGCAGTGGTTTATGTGCGAGGAAGAAGTGTGCATGCAGTTTCTGATGAACTGGCAAAATACCTGCAAAATGTGGCGGTGTGGTTTTCAAAATGCAGGTCTGACTTTGAATGTTAAAAAGTCTATGTCTGTTTGCTTTGCCTCAAGATTCAAGTCCATATCAGAAAAACTAAATTTACGGATAAATGGGCATAAGATCCAGCAGGTCTCAGAGGTTAAATACCTGGGCCTTGTACTTGACTCTCAACTTAAATTTGAAAATCATATTAAAAAAATCTGTTGAGTAGCCAAAGCAAATCTTTATACATTCAGACTAATCAGGGACTATCTACCGTTTCATGCTGCTCACACTTTTATGCAGTTACTGCATCTGCTCATGGTCACAGGCTACGGTTACTGCAGTTAAGCCACTTCAAATGATTTATAATAGAGCGGTTAAAATTTTAGATAGGAAGCCCATTAGGGCACATCATTGTGTTAGTCTGAGAAATTTGAATATTTTATCTTTTGAAAATTTCATTAAATTTTCTATGTTGAAGCTGATGTATAAATGTTTAAATCAGCAAGCTCCACAGGTCTTGAGTGAGTGCATAGTTGCTCTCAGGGATGTGGGTTCAAGGACTAGAGGAGCTCAGAACGGGAATTGTCAGATCCCGAAATGTAATACTTCATTTGGAGAATCAGCTTTTTCTGTACAAGGCACTAAAGCCTGGAATTGTTTACCCACTGACCTGAAAGGAGAGGAAAACTGGGTCCTTTTCAAAAACAACCTTAAAGACTCTTTAATTAGAGGTCAGAAATGTGACCACTGACTGTCCGCTGCGTTTATATTGTGTTATATTGTATTATTATGTTTATTTTAACTATGTATTGTGTAATTTTATGTAAAGGCCCACTAGGGACTAACATTGAGAATTAGCCTTGGCTAAAATGTTGTAGTATGGAACATGAGCTTATGTAACATACTTGTCCCTATTCAAATAAACTTAAATAAATAAATCTTACACTTAGGCAGGTCCCATTGTGTATCTAGTAAATTACATGTTATTTTGTTTAGTTGTTTGTTCAGAATCGTGGGTGAATCCTGATCTCTGTTTGAAATAAAAACATTGTGATTCACAATTTATCCAGAATCGTTCAGCTCTAATACACGTCAACATGTCTGTGGGCACTTGTAAAATGTTACAGTTTATCATAAACGATATAGGTTGCTAACGATGAAGTTGCTGAAATGGTACTAAATTGGGGTGTTCCAAGAACTAGAGTTATTAAAGTCATATTTCTGCATCATCAGAGTTTTGTTTTTGAGGTACTTAATCCAAGTTTCCCAGCGGACTGCTCAAGCAGTGAGAGCAGTAAATGAGCCAAGGGAACATCGGAGATCCCAGAAGTTAGAAAGTATCCAAAGAGAAGCACTCTTAATCATTCTGAAGCTAATTAAATCACCAGCTACTGGATACATCTGGTCATAATTAGTCACTTATGACAATAGTTGCTGAGACACTACGTGATAGTGAACTGAAATTAATTGGTCTGACTGATTCTAGTAAATCAACTCTACATGGAGACATGGGCTCATTACATATGTGTGTTTATGTCTTCCTGTTTAATGAGAAGGTTTTTAGTAATTAAAAGGAATGATCAAAACAGGATGTGCTACAGAGAACAGTAAGTACTCTTAGTGTTTTGATCATTAGCACTTTACTGACGAGAATGCCCTGTCCTTGTCCTGGTCCCAAGACATCACCTGAAAATAATTTGCATCCCCCTCCAATTGAAACCAAAGTAACAACCACATGAATTTAATGAAAAACACAATTATTTTAATATGTTTATCACAATTATTAGGGCCCGAGCACAGAGGACCCAATTGTTTTTGCTCCGTTTATTATTATTATTCTTCTCCAAAGTGTATCGCTTATTTGAGGGCCTAAACATGCTCGAAAACTCACGAAACTATGCAGTTTCTAGGCCGCATCCTCTGAAGGCCATATTTGAAGGCCGCTTGGCCGTATTTGAAGGCTGATTGCGTCACGGGGCGCGACGAAGGACGTCCCAATTCAAAGGCTGCACCCTCAGAAGGTCGCATTTGAAGGCCGATTGCACCATCGCAGCGCGATGAAGGCTGTCCCAATTCAATTCTGCGTCCTCCGAAGGCCGTATTCGAAGGCCGTTGCGTCATTGCGGCGCGACGAAGGCTACCCTGATTCAAAAGCGACACCAAATGCACCCTTTGTTTCCCCGTGAAAGAGAGGACACATAAATGGATCCTAAGCGGGAAAAAATAATGAATCCTTATTTTGAAAATTAAAGTAACAAAATGTAGGTTGTCACAATATTAACAAATTGTTACTAATTTAGGCTACATGTCCAGTCCCCTCAGATTTCTGATTGCTAAAAAAAAAAAAAAAAAAAGACTTTAGGAGGCAAAATATTGTTTTAGTGATTATTTTTTATTTATTTTATTTTATTTAACCTTTATTTATCCAGGTAAACTGTTTGAGAACCACTTCTCATTTACAAACATGACCTGGCCTAGATGTGAATTACACTGCGCAAACCAAAGTAATAGGCTATAGGCCTACCCACCGGATGAATAAGGGTTGGCTCTCAGTCTCCACAGTACATAAAATATTCATTTTATTTTTTTTCGTGTTCGCATTTATGAGGAAAAAAACAATGTTACGGACGTGTTCTCCGTTACGGACGTGAGCGCTCTGAAAGCGGCACTAAAAGATGCTTTAAAACTGTCACAGAGACATCAAACAGAAACCACAAAACCTTTATTTAACCTGAATTTCGTTTTGTATTAATTGTATCTTAATTTTAATCAATGTTTCATCAACCAATTGCCTGGATTTAATAAATAAGAAGTAAATATAGCAGACGATAGATAAGAAATGGAGGCGCCGGCGAGTGAACTGGAGCTCGTCTCAGAAATTAACCGAAACTCAGCATATAAGGTAGCCTACTTGCCTCACATGAGTACTTTTAAACAGAACAATTCAAAACGAAAGAAAACAGACTACAGACTGATCTATGCTTATGTAATCCTTATGAAATGTGCATTTCTCTCTGGCACGTTCACTACTGAAGATCGCGAGTCAGCATCGTCAACTTCATCTTAGCCGACAAAGAAAACACTTGTTTATTAATAAACAATTACAATATCTCCTTGCTATATTTTACATATTCATAATCATACTTTTGCCGGTTCTTTGTGACAGCTTTTAGGTGCTTTATTGGCAGCGCCACCCTTACATGTTACATGAGTCGCCACCGCATCACCGCACCCACCAGAATAGACCTGTATATAAAATTCTGGCTATATATATATATATATATATATATATATATTAGGGGTGGGACGATACAGGTACCTCACGATTCAATTCTGTGGCGATATGTGGTCCACGATATGATAATATCACGATTCGCGATATCTACGATATTCAATATATTGGAAGACATTTCATCAACGATATATCACGATATACTGTATGTGACTGAAAAGAAAAAGAAGGAATAAGGAAATTTTATGCATTTATTACTGCCAACATTTCCAACATTGTGCAAAGAAATATGCATTTGCATAATAAATCACTGCCTCCTGGTCTTAAATGTAAACACTGTACATCTAGACAGATAAAAGTGCATGAACATTACAAAACAACATGAACATTACAAAACAACATAAACATTAACATCACCTGAGAGTAGTTCACCGTGATAGCGAAACGAGGTGCAATTCTTGCAGATTGCATAGTCTTTATCCAGTGCCTTTCCGTCGACTGTCTCGTAAAACCCGAAGTGTCTCCACACTTTAGAGTGGAAACTAGCGGGTGGGTCTTTGATTAGTTTTTTATTGTTTTCCGCCATTCTTCTCGCTTCTCTTTTTTTCTGCCTCTGTTGTTGTTAGTTAACTTGTGTTCTTCACCGGCCGCTGTTTGCGCCACTTTACCCCTATTTACTCGAACAGCGCCCCCCGCAAATAGAATGGTAGATATTGGGTAGTAACAGTGACACTGACAACGGGTAAATTAATCATTTTGTGTTGTAATAAAATATCGATATTGGGCGTTAGTGTATCGATTATTTATTGCGACAGAGAGCACAACAATATATTGCAATATCGATTTTTTTTCCCACCCCTAATATATATATATATATATATATATATATGTATGTTGCCCCCTCATTTAAAGACGGGACCCCCCAAAAATAAAATTCTGGCTACGCCCCTGCTCCCATGTCCTCCAGTAAAATATAAAACAAAAAAATGACAATAGCCAATTCTGGCTCCATGGCTGCTCACTCAATTTTATCAAATGAATGATCAGGATGGCAGCTGTACTCTCTTACTGTTGCTTGGCACCTGGAGCGGTAATCGGGAACACCTGGTTGCGCAATTAGGAAATCCCACGAAGGCTACATGGTGCGTCCTTCGATGGACGGATAGGCTGCATCCTTCAAAGTCCGCGGCCTTCGAAGGATGCAGCCTTCACATTGGGACACAGCTTATGTATGACTCATGAAGAACTAAACCATTAATTAATTATTACTGCATCAGCAACTAATAAAGAGTCTATATGATTAATAGATTAAGTAATACATGAATTGCTATTAATTCAATGAGTCATTGTGTATTAATTCCTTAATAACATATTTTATTAACTAATAGTGTAAATTAATGTGTTAATTACCACAATTAGTCAACTCTATGCACATCAACTTCCAGTTGTCTGCTTTAATTAATCATTAGCAAATGATTTGCAAATGTATCATTATGTTATGACTTTACTTGTTGAGGCACATGACTATTAAGAAAACACGGTAACACTTTACAATACGGGTGCACTAATATGCATTAATTCATACTTAACTAATGCACAGATAATCATGAGTTAATGTATGACTCTGGAAATACTAAACCATTAAAGCAGCACTAAGTAGGAATTCCGTTTTTGTCAAACAGCGACCCCTAGAGTCGCTGTGGAGTACTTGTACTGTCGTGAATAGCACTCACGCAGAGATGGCTCGCACTCACGGCCGGATCCCCTCCCCCTGTACACCGGTACCTGTTCAGTAGGATGGACGCTGTAACGAGTGGAAATAAGGTATGGCCCCTTTAAGAGCTGCGCGCGCCCTGTTTAACTGTCGGCAGTCTGTATTGTATGTGCGCCTCAAACACCACATGTATACGGCGCCGGGTTATTTCTGTTTGATGCCCATTTTATCCGAAATTTATCAGATCTGTTTTTTGCTGTAAAGCAATTCGTTACCTCGCGAGACCTGATATCACACGATACTTCGCCGGCCCAAAGTTGCAAGGGTGGTTTTGCAGCTCACAGGCACCAGGGGGGTGCGAGACGACCACCATTCAACACGAAATCAGTAATATAAACATTACAATGACTCCAAAGCTGTTCGGTTAAGGTAAAAAAGTTACTTAGTTCACCTTTAATTAGTGATTACTGCATCAGCAACTAATAAGGAAAGACATATTGCCTTAATTTTGCATTATCATATTTGATTTAAGCTACAAGCTCAGAAGTGTTTTTTTTTTCTCTTTTGTCAATACAATTATTTTATTTAAATAGAACGAGGCAAGTGGCTGGAGTACCAGTGCAATACAATTAAAAATGTAAACAGTGTCCATTAACTGATGGTGCTAATAAATGACCTGACTGGCATTTAAGCAGATTAAAATCTTTATTTTGGAAAGTTTTTTTGTATATAGATGAATGTAACTTTGGCTCAACAAAACATTTTTATCTTATGCCTTCAATTGACTTAATAGCACCCTCATTTTATCTGAAACAATAAGGCCTGTTAAGATTGCAGAACCTATTCTGTCCTTCCAAAAGTGAATCCTGCCTCAAAGCCATACCCATTAAGGAAAACAACAACAAATAACAGTCATAATAATGGCAAGCTGTTGTCCTAGGTATCAGGGGAGGGGAGCGGGGAATATTTAAGAGAGGTAGCATGACCTAAATCAGAAGAGGGGGAGCTATAAGAATAACATTTAAAAAGCCTTTGCGCATGCTTTTATAGATTTTAGGCTTCATTTTACAGACATGAAAAACTAAAAGAGAAATAGATTTGCTGATCTAATGTTTAGCACGTTTTAATACCTTATTAAATCTCCAAGCTTCCTTTGGTGCAGGTCTGAGCATAAAATGCAAACCACATTTGAAGGTTAAAGGACACTATTTATGCTTAAATGTATGTATATATATTTGCTTATATTGTTAATTGCTTCTGTAAACATGTTTTCTGTGCATGAACTGTAAACTGTTAAACTAAACTGTAACTATGAACTGTTTTTATGTATTCAAAGCAAACTTTGATCCAAGGAATGGACGTCAGGACATTCAACTTCTCTCATCAGGAACTCTACTTGATTGGATTCACGGATCTGCAAGAGTATCGGCAATACCTTTTCATTCCTTTTCTTGTAATCTTTGCTTTCACGTTGTTCGCAAACTCGATTATAATGCTAGTGATTGTAAAAGAAAGCAAGTTACATGCACCCATGTACATTCTGATCGGGTTTATGGCAGCTCTTGGGTTTATACAGCCAATATTTCTTGTTCCAAGAATGTTAATCAGTTTTCTGTTTAGTAGAAATATGATTTACAAAGATGAATGTCTTGTTCAAATGTTTTGTCTGCATATGGCAGGTTGTTTCCAGACGTCAATTTTAGTTTTGATGGCAGTCGACAGATTTTTTGCCATTATCTTTCCCTTACAGTACCATGACTATGTAAACGTTAAAACATCAATAATATTCAGTTTGTCCTTTTTTTTCCGTAACTTGCTTTGTGTTGCTTCGATGGTCGGCCTGATTGGGCCACTCTATTTTTGTAAATCAAATGTGATTTATCATTGTGTTTGTGAGCATACATCAGTTGTCAATACAGCCTGTGGTGATGTGAGCAAGAACCATATGGCTGGAACAATCGCTTTCATTATAGTATCATGTGACTGTGCAGTTGTAATCTGCTCTTACATTGTTATTTTTGTCATTATATCTCGCTCTCCTTCTGGTGAGTCACGCCAAAAAGCCATCTTGACATGTAGCACACATTTAATGGTCATAGCGTTGGCATTTTTCTGTGTTCTTGTTGCATTTGTTGGCTACAGGGTGCCTACCATACCTAGAGATATCCGCGTGTTGAGCACCTTGTCATACCATCTTATTCCGAACTGCTTCAACCCAGTAATCTATGGAATTAGAACTAAGGAAATCAGAGTTCAGGTTGTTAAATATTTATCTAATAAGGTTGAATCATATTAACTTTCTCTCTTTCATTTTACTTTAACGTTTTTTTCCCCCATCTATTTATGGAAACCTTATATGGCCAGCTTTGGCTCCATGCAGGTTTGGGCTCCTTGCCACTGTCGCCTGTGGCTTGATTAGTTTGGGACACATAAAATTCAACAATATAATGTATCTGACTGTACGGATGCTGTTGTATGAGAACTGGACTGAGCTAGATGATTTGGTTTCACTTTATTTGGATGGTCCCTTTAACACATTAATTTGACTATAAGTAACGTTGCACCTACATCTCTACTAACTCTCACTAGAGTGTTAGAGTATTAGTAGACTATAGGGTTAGGGATAGAATAAGTTACTTATCAGTAGAATGTCTGTTGGAGGAGCATCAAAATAAAGTGTTAGCAGATATTAAGCAGACAGTCTACTAATACTCTAGTGAGAGTTAGATGACATGTAGTTGCAAAATTACTTGTCAACAGAATGTGCAAAAGGGACCACCAAAATAAAGTGTTACCGACTATATCAATTAAGGTGACTTAACTTAAAAAAAACATTTGCTGTAGTTCTAGAATAATAATAAACCTCACATTTTATATATCAAGTAAATGCAAGTCTTTTGTAATAGATTATAAATGCACTTTAACATCACATCTGAATAAATGAAGGGGAAAACTGTACAGCCTTTTTTTACTACTATTGATTTTGCAATGTAAATTTAAAGCAAATTTAAATAGGTTTCAATAGATTTTCACAACTGTAATAATCTGTCAAAGTAAAAAATTGTCTCACTGTCCTTTCCCAATCATGTTCCCCTCTCTCCTCCCATTGTTAGGCACTTTATTTACATTTTTAAATATCTTTTCTTAATTTTCTTTCAAATTGAATGCCTCTCCGAACTGATTAGTGATGGGTGCTATAGGGAGAAAAATGGGATCGGGAAAGGGTGACTGGAATTGGAACAGGTCGCTCAAAAGCTAAACTTGCTGTTTAGGCCACTCTCCCACTTTTCAGATCGGGTTGCTTTGCAATTTTGTCTGGCCCAACCAGACAGTGGTGGGCAGATTAAATATAATTGTTTTTTTTCATAATTAGTCACACTAAATTAACCGGTTAAATAGACAACTCTAATATTTGCACACGTGAATCAACTTTCTACTGTCACTGCCTGCTGTACTTTCTGCATGTCTTGATTAACAGATGTCTTGTCCAATCAGCTGTGTTTAATTCGCAAAATATACCTACTTTTTCCGTTTTGTCTGACTTGTCATTGTGTTTTCACTTACTGCTAAGCAGATGCCATATGACTAATAAAGACTAATGCCATTGGATTCTGAAGCCACAAGAGAATTCATGACAGCATAAGTTAGCACACTGTATAGCACTCAGAATTGTGACTTGTAAGCCAGTATAGGATTAAGTTCCTAAGCAAAGTTCTTCACTTTTTTTTCTTCACTTTTTCACACAAAGTTTGAAACACCTAAGCAACGGTATACTTTTAGTGAATATCCCAACACCGCCTATACTACTGGGAGCTGTGTTTAGACTAATATGTAAATATTTGCAGCACATTTACCTCACAATAACAAATTAAACACACAACAAAAATTACAGTGGTGAGAAAATAGCAGTTAAGAAAGCATCTGTTCATAACTATGTGCGAGCTCTGATATTCTGACCTCAAGTCAAATAAAGTCACTTGATGTTTGAATAACACTTTATGCAATTTAAAGCCAGCAGCTTTACAGTATTAACTGTAAGGTAGGCAATTTCGGAGAGGATAGCAATAGCAAGCTAGTTTTGAAAGCATAAGATCCCATCCTCCCTTAGAGCGTCTCCAAAGCCACGTCTCCTTCAAACCATATGAACGCACACAGCAGTGTCTGCAAAGCATCACGAGACGAGTTACCGTATTGGTTCTACTGCTTGTTTGAGTTACAGTTATGGGTGTAATGGAGTCTTAATTGGACATTCATAAACCTTTAATTCAACATGACTAATCAGCATATTTTGGAGACAGATCTCTTGAGATATTTTAGCATAAAAATTATGCAAAATTATGATGATTCTGCAAATGTAAACCAATTGTTTTATTAAAACATTAAAATTACATTGCAATTAAATGATCAATTGAACATGTTTGGCCTTAACAGAATAAGCAAAAATCACTAACGATCACTTACTAAAGGCCACTATAAAAAAGTATAAAAAAACAAAATGCAGATCATATGATTATGTAGGCATTTGGTGAGTGTATTGTAAAATAGAGGAAGTAAACTGGTTAAAAATCTTATTTCTAGAGAAATTGGGTTTAAAGATTAGACACATTTCATAGTGGCCATTTCCTGCTTCTATCCTGAGGGTGAGTGGTGATGCAGCGATTTATTTTGTTAAAAGGATAGTTCACCCCAAAATGTTAATTCTGTCAGTAATTACTCACCCTCATGTTGTTCCAGACCCAAAGACTTTCGTTCATCTTCGGAACACAAATTAAGATATTTTGATTAAATCTGAGAGCTGGATCACTCCTCCATGCTTCTAAGGGATCGGAACTTGCCGGCCCAGAAAAGTTATGAAAGACATCGTTAAAATAGTCCAAGGGATTGCAGTGGCTCAACCTTAAGTTTACCAAGTGTAAGGACTGGGCTAAAAGGGTGAATCTGAAAGGACTAAATACATCCTGCTAAAGACCCAAAAAGCCTGGAATGTAAATTTACACCCACACACACACACACACGCATCCCCCACAAGTGAAGCCTGCTCAGGACAGAGCGTGGTTTCCAGTTACGAGACATTTTTATGACTGACTTGGAATTTGATGTTCAAGAGAAGGAAACTTCTCTTTTTTTTAAAAGACATTTAACCAGATATATTCGATGTGTTTTTATGTGTGTCCATTTGCCCATGTCACATTGGAATGGCTATGATTTTATCGTAGCTTAAAGTGAATTATAAATACCTTCATTTTGCAATTTAAATATAACTGTCTATTCCCATAACTGGTACATATAGTTCTGGACACCTCCAGAATGCTTTCGGTGTGATCAATCAGAATACATACAGTAATATCCAGTAAAATATAGTTTATTATGTTTTCCATCTTTGGAGTGAAAAGAGACCAAAACTAACATCACTGGTGTTCTTAGATAACAGCGTTTACGACCCCAAAGGAATGTTCACAGAACTGTGGCTCTCTCTGAATTCTAACCAAGGAGGAGAAATGAATCCTGTATTCATATATATATATATATATATATATATACATACATTTATATATCCACTTGAGAATTGCATGAACAATGTATCTAAGTTCCCTATTTCATGAATTGCCTTTCTGTGGTTTGGTCTATGTTTCTCGGCAACTGTAATGGGATAATGTTTCAAACTTTTCCAACTAAGGTTTAACCAAATCCATTTGTGGCAAGTTTGGTCTCGATAAACTCCAATCTTCGTTCCCCATTTGTTAATTGACATTACATTTTGCTAAACTCTGTGACACATTAGTATTATAAGAATTGTGAAGATTCTTCTCTTAAACACCCGACGAAATTAGGGTTTCAAATGTCTCTCTCTGAGACAAAGAGCAATAAAAAACCAAAGTCCCGCCTGTGAATTCCAACCCTCTAATTGGCCAAGCCGACAGGAAGAGGCTGGATTTCTCCAAAAGTGATAAATGACGCTTCCCCCCTCCGCTCGCTCTCTTCCTTTCCTGTCCTCGTGTCATAATGTAACGTCTCGCCTCCGGGCGAGCTCTTCACCTTTCTTTTATTTGTTTCTAGTTTAGTTTGTGTTTTTCAGTTTTAGATACGTTTTTGTGTTTAATTCCAATCGACGATTGAAAATAAAACCCCGTGACATATCTCTTCAGCAAATCCATCTACAAGGAACCTTTAAACGAGCGCGCTCGCTTTGAAGGAGAAACACGCGCACGTGACCGCGTGACGCGCCGGACCGAGAGACGCACGCGCTTCCTCGCCAGCCATGCAAAGATGTAACGTTAACTCCGCGTGATTTCCCCGTAGAGATCTTTATTTCTTTTTTGTTAGTCAAAGTTTTGTTTTCCGTAGTCGACTCAGTTCACTTCCACGAAGTGAAACGAACTTAGCCGAACTATCTTCCTTTGGTAATGTTACCTCAAAGACTTTTGTTCCTAAACCTCTGTTCAACACGCGCGCCAAGCAGCACCACGTGACGCTTCCACACGAAGGACTCCGTTCACGCATGCGGCCAGACAGGGCCGTACAGGAATGCCTCGACACAGAGAGACCATAACATAACTTGTGCAAGTATAATCTCTTTATAGAGCTTCTAAGAAGCTTTAAGATGATGTTTCGTGTTGTAATCGGAGAGGTGAATGTCTTAGGAGGAATTCTGCATGCTGTCTCTCTCTCTCCCTCTCTCTCTCTCTCTCTCTTACTCGCTCACGCGTGTAATTTAGCCATTGTCCAAACTTTATGCATTTCTCGTTCATTGATGTCTTATTGTATTGTTCATTGATGTCTATGTGTTTATAAATATATATATATCCCGTGTAACCGTAGTAAATGCATAAGTAGTCATGCCTCTATTAAATTAATTATATATTCATTTGATTGATGTACTGTCTCTTTGCTCAGTTTCAAGTCCCTTAAGTGCCAAAGGTCTTATGCTACAAGCTTACTAAAATTAAATACACCTTAAAGAGTATGTGTTTATAGGGCGGGAAACCCAATTCTTCTGGCCAGAGAATTGCGTTTCCTGAAATCCTATAAAGTAAGATGATATTGTGGAGCCCCGAAAAAATTATCCTGACAATTGAGCTAATTCAATTTACCTGTTTTGTGAAACGTGGTCCGTGTAATTAATTGCAATCAACTTGTGGTTAATTTCAAGCATTCAATTGCATGCATGCAGGTAAAATGACAGATCCTCCCTTATCGGGAGATTTATTAACATGTAAGACTGATCTAATCCAAACATGCATGAATAATTATTAATTACCAATTATTAATTATGATATGCAAATTCCCCACGGATTAGATCCGCCCATGAATCTTTACACAAGCGACAAGAATACTTTTTGTGCGTAAAAAAAACAAACAAAAATAACGACTTTATTTAAATATTCATTTCCTTCTCTGTGGGCCTCTAGTGAGTTCGCGTAGTGTAACAGCGCAGCGCTTCTGTGCTGCTGTACGTCACACGCAGGCTCACTATTGGCCGACGCTGGTCATGTGTGTGATGCGTGTGACGTTCAACCAGCTGCGAAGCGCTGCGCAGTTACACTACGTGAACTGACTCAAGGCCCACAGAGTCTTACGGGGTTGGAACAACATGAGGGTGAGTAATTACTGACAGAATTTTCATTTTGGGGTGAACTAACCCTTTAACCATTCCCGCCCAGCAGACAGTCATTAGTCCTCAACTACGTCCACAACAACGTTTTAAGTACTGGCGCTTAGGACTGGAGAAAAAGGACTCGGTAAAGGAAAAACTGTTGAAGATGTTTGGCCTTAACAGAATAAACAAAAGCCACTTATAATCACTTAATTTAACATTCCTGTCTGCCTACCCAACAAGTTTTGACAAGATGTCTTTCCATATTTCTATGTGCCGTGCGGTCACATTAAGAGGAGCAGGAATCATTCTTAAAATTTCATCACCAGATGCAGTCCTCACGGGCTGGCAAGAAATATCTATCTGGGCCGCTTTTTCCCTGTGTCTCTGTCCTTTCTCCATTTTGCCCTCTCTTTTCCTAAATATGCTTCTTGTCTCTCAGGATCAGCATCTCTACGTTGTCTGTATCTGCGCTGTTTAATTCGTAACAATGCGTACGACCTCACTCGTACAAATTAGTACGATTTTTGCTAAATCGTACGTATTTTACGAGTTGCCAAATTCGTACGAATTACCTACCCCTGACCCCGCCCCTAAACCTACCCATCACGTGAGGTCGTGTGAATTCTTACGAATTAGCCACCTTTTAATCACTCGTACAAATTCGTACGAATTGGTCGTCAGATAGCGTTGGTTTCTCAGCTGCAGAAAGAGGCATCCTAACAAAATCAAATACATAAAACACTTTAACAGCAACCTTGTTCATTTATTGACTTCTCATAATAAAAATAATAATGACTTGGTTTTTTTATACATTTATAAAAAAAAATTTAATTATTTTTTATTTAGCACATTTATAAAACCCAATGGACTTGTGTGTATCAGTATAGATCAGTAACCTCAACACATTTTAGCCTACCTATCAGTAGAATAAATAAAAAACATGATTTTTAGGGATGAAAACTGTAAAAACATGTATATTATGTAAATACTATTAGTAAGAAAAGTACGTCTGTGAAAATTCTCAGTCATCCAGGTCATAGTTATCCAAGAAGGGTTGGCTCAGGGGTGACAACCCCACTGAGGTTCAAATACCTGGCACTCCCCATCAGTCATTTAGAACTGAAGAAACCCCTTGGATGAGAGGCAAAATATCTTCAAATATGGAAGTACCAAGTCCAGTTGCCCTTGATTTAACCCCTCTTGGGTATACAACATGGGTAAGACACACAAAGCATATAGTTTCGTCAACCCTGTTAGTGTTACCCTGGAATGGTAACAGGGTTGACGGTAACAGGGTTGGCGAAAAATGTTATTGGCGGCCATTACTAGCCATGAGGTATAGGTAATAACACTACATTATGTGCCTTAATGAGAGGCTTAAATGTTGTTATATATGTAAATTTTTAAATATGTACAAATAACGTTTTAATGTATGCTTTTCTGGTAACAGGGCTGACACAATGAGCGTGTCCCCATCTTTCAGACATTACATAAACTAAAAAAAAAAAAATTAAAAGAAGAGAACACTTACTTGTCTTCTACCATCAACTTCATGAAAGGCAGATGATGTCATTTCCTGGAACTGATGCAACTTTTGGAATAGTCCATTTTCTTTAAATAATAAAATCACTGTATATGGTATTTTGGATGGCTGATAACTCAATATGTTCCAGCCGTCACCGTGACTCTGGCCAATTTTCTGGCATTCCTCTGGACTGGCATTGAATCACTAGAGGACAAGTAAGGTCCCGACAACTGCTTTTAAAAAGCCATTTCTTTAAAGTTATTCAGTTGATAAATAGTTCTCTAGGAGAGAGCATAGGCTAATTATTTCCCAAATCATAAGTCTGCTATGCTCTTACATATTGATAAACCTTGTGTATTTGCTTACAGTAGCAGTTATTAATGTTAATGTAGTGCTAGTTATTTGTCCTGCATTAGTTATTGATTAGTTTTGCGTGAATTATTAATCTTTTTCAGTAGTTATCTGGGAAACATTAAAAAATAGTAGTTATCAACTAGTTAATAGTGAACTACCACTTTCATCTGTGCGCTATTACTTACTAATTCGTTAATCAGAATTTCTTGTTAGTTAATAGTAGTTACTAGATTGTTAATATTGTGTTACTCATTTGTTCCTGTGTAGTTATTCATTAACGAAGGAACCGTATTCTAAAGTGTTACCCGAAAGTCTTACGGGGTTGGAACAACATGAGGGTGAGTAATTACTGACAGAATTTTATTTTTGGGTGAACTAACACTAACATAATGTCCAGCTTACTTAAGCTGGACTATGGCACTATTTTCTTCTAGACCTGCTGTACAGCCGAAACAAACTTTGTTGCATTATTTTCCTGTTATTACTGAAAGGCTGCTTTGAAACAATCTGTATTGTAAAAAGTGACGTGACTTGACTTGTCAATGATGTTGCAAGAGTTTACACTGCCTTACTGGACAATTAGAGAAAAATAAAATAACCAATAATTTTGATGTTACACTCTTTAGATAATTATCCAGTTGCACTTACACTATCTATGCTATAGCAACTAAAACCACAAACATGAACCCCCTCAGCAGAGCTAATTAACCAAGACAAAAATGATCTAGTAATTGGTTCATTCTTCCTGCAACAATAATTTCATCTGCGTGTTTGAGTGGATGAAATGAGGTCATTACAAGGTCAGTGGCTGTATAGTTTGTTGTCATTCCTATGGGAGCATAGATCAAACTCAGTGTATATATACTCCCATTCGA
This sequence comes from Rhinichthys osculus, assembly GCA_029959095.1. Lineage (NCBI taxonomy): Eukaryota > Metazoa > Chordata > Actinopteri > Cypriniformes > Leuciscidae > Rhinichthys > Rhinichthys osculus. The sequence continues at coordinate 35,007,001 of JARWKJ010000009.1, forward strand.
ATGGCTTCAGGTCTTAATGTGGGCCCCTATTCTACAGCGAATGACCAAACGACAGAGAAACAAAGACACTCAGGCAGGTATGTTTACATGCAGCCGAATCTGAGCAATTAAGGACAAAGTGAACAGAAAAAATGTTGTTGTTTTTTTTTTTCATTTAAATGTAAGAATGAATGTATATTTATATTGAAAATAAACTTGTAAGACTTATAATTGCCTTTGTTTCGGGGTGGTTACCAGTGATGTGATTGTTGTGATGTTGCAATTTTCCAATTTTGACAACATTTAAAAAATAATAATAATAATTATTTGTTTTATTGACAGGTCTTTTAATGTACAAAAAGTACTTTGTTATAGTTACTACCTATGCAGGCAGGGTGAGAAATAGCCTGGGTAAGTCATGAAATGCCAACAAGAATGTTGCTCATGAAAAAAATCTTTAAGAAAGGCTGATACAGGATAATGTAACAGACAATTGGTGGATATTTCATAGATGATGCATTTGCTGTAATTTGGAGTGTCTAGCTTTCAATTCATTGAGTAGCTAAATATATGATAACGGCCATTTAATATAGAGGTCACAATGTGTTGCTAAACTATATGGCTCATTCCAAACATGATGTTCATTTAATTCCATTAAGTGATTAATAATAATCATTTTGTACTTACCCTGTAAAATAGGTTGCAACGACCACATTCAGAGTGCCATGATTGAGGAACTCCAAGAAGCAAACATCTCACATACAAAGTTCTTATTTATGGGATTTCCAGAGATCTACAAATACAGACGTCTGCTTTTCCTGCCATTTTTTGTAAGTTACATTTTGGTTTTGCTGGGGAATTCTTTGTTGCTTTTCGTGATCAAAAATACAGAAAGTCTTCACAGTCCAATGTACATTCTAGTGTCTGCTTTGGCGGTTGTTGACATCATTGTACCCACTGCCATTATCCCAGCAATGCTTCTTGGTTTCCTCTTTGACTTGAATGAAATCTCTTTAACCGGGTGTTTGACACAAATGTTTGTTACTCATTTCTTTTCTTCTGTAGAGTCGACCATACTTTTAGCTATGGCTTTAGATCGCTTTGTGGCCATTTGCAAGCCATTACATTACACTGAAATCATGAACTCGGCCATGTTTTTGAAACTGCTTATTTTTACATTGATCAGAAGTGGCACTATAATGTTTGCACTGGTTGCTTTGGCTTCACTTTTGTCTTTTTGTGGGTCTAATGTGATCCATCATTGCTACTGTGACCACATGGCTCTTGTTAGCTTGGCCTGTGATTCAATAAGCAAAAATAATGCAATGGGATTAGTTGTGATAATCTGTTTTGTGGGAATTGACATATCTGTTATTTTCTTCTCTTATGTGAAAATCTTGCATGTTGTGTTGGGGGCTGCAGCTGGAGAGGATCGTTGGAAAGCCTTTCATACCTGTGGTACACACTTAATGGTTATGATGTGTTTTTACTTTGTAGGGAGTATTACCTTTCTATCACGAAATCTTAACATTCCAATCCCAATCGATGTAAATACCTTTCTGGGTGTTACGTATATAGTATTTCCTGCAAGTGTCAATCCGATCATTTATGGTGTGCGAACAAAAGAAATAAGGAATGCTTTATTGAAAATGTTCAAAATAAATATAAATAAGGTTTCCATTGTAAAGGTTTCAACGATAAAGATTTAAGTGTCTGGAAAGTCATTCAATTTGACACTTTGTCTATCTAGTAATCTCAGCCACTGAAATAGAAATGTTTGTTGTCCTATAAAGTGACTTTCATTGTCAGAAATAGTGATCATCGAATAAACCATGTTATCTGCATCCTCAGAGGAATTAAAGTCTGTTCAACTATAAGTTCCTGGTATAACATCTTGTTTCATCTTCATCTTGTTAATGGAGAAAACATTTGGGAATCACTGTCTTGACTTACATACCAAGTGCTGTTCTGTTCACTGTTTCATATAGTACACTGTAGTCTGTAATAAATGGATTAAATGGATATTCTGTAATAAATTGATTTTTTTTCTATAAAATTGAAGTTTCAATGAAAATGGAAAAAAATGGAAATGGAATGTGCTTGTAGCTTTAAGATTACATCTTACCTGCTAAAAATCAAGTGGAGGGATCAGGAAGTTACTAATATTACAAACAATTCAAAAACAATCCTGTTTTATTACAGTTAGGTGCATACGAACAATTATAAAAGTGGGAGCAAACGTTCTCATCAGCCTCTTTTAACAAGACATATGTGGTTTTGGCTTAATGTATTCAGTAATTATAGGTAGTATTTAGTCATTACACTGATGCCCTGAAAGATGCTTAATCCAAAGCTTTCTCCAGGACGACAACAGTATATCTGCATTTAGTATACTAAGTTTTGAATGAAAGTAGCCTTCTATAAACAACTTAAAAAAATTAAAAGTTGTGACCTCTAATATTTGTGCATATTTAGGTTCATTTCATAAGTCCCACGAAAACAGTTACAAATTAAATTACACATTGCCACTACAGTATCTGTTTACATGAGAAGGCACAGGTTGGTAATTTGCTCAAACTCATTATTGTGCTAACTCCAACGAAAAGGCTCTAAATTAAGCAGGGACAACAGATTAAATGAGTTTAGGGATCATCCGAAAATCCCAAAGTGATTAAGTGTGCAAAGAGAGGGCCAATTATAACCACTCCAAAACTAATTAAATAACCATCTACGATACATCTGCTCATAATTGGCCACTCATGACTGAGTTACTCAAAATGTTAATGAACACAAACTGACTAGGTAAAGTAAACAAAAGACCAATTTACATGACCACATGTGTGCATATTGTTTTAGATAGTTTAGTTTATTTGTATATCACATTTAAAAACAACGTGAGGTGGCCAAAGTGCCACTAAGTGCCATTAAAAAAATATTCCAAAAAATACAAAAAACATTAAACACCAAACGAAAAAGACGCTTAGAACACAAGACAAAGGTAAAACAAGGTACAATCAACTGCTAGCTCAACCATACGCATGGGAAAGGAAATCTGCTCTCAAACGTGATATAAAAATACTAAATGTAGTACAACTTCTAATGTCCAAAGGCAGGTTATTCCAGAGGCAAGGTGCAGCAACAGTGAAGGCACGATCCCCTTTGGACTTTAGACTAGATTTAGGGATATTTAACAGTAATGTTTGAGATGACCTAAATGGCCTTGTCGTCTGATAAACCTGGAAAAGATCCTAAATATATTCCGCTGCTAGACATGCAAGGCCTTAAAAACAAACATTAAAACCTTAAACTGGCCGCTGAAATTAACTGGGAGCCACTGGAGTGAAGCTAGTACTGGGGAAACACTGACCTGCTTCTTGGTCCCAGTCAAAGCTGCTGCAATTTGTTAGAGTTGAAAGCGATTCAACATTATACAAGGAAGCCCATAGATATAATGTATTACAATTGTCCAACCTTGAAAATATACAAGCCTGTATAACCTGGGTTTAATTTTTGCATTGCGCCTTAAATGAAAGAAGCCAGCCTTCACCACAGAAGCTCTGAATCAAAGACACCTCCCAGATCCACTCAAAAAAATGGTTTTGTGGCACTGTTCTTTTTTTACCCCAATATTTTTTGTTCAAGTAACACATATATTTCTTTTACCACCAAAACACTATTGTATTGCGTTTAATTAACTTAACCTGTATAATTTTCCACTATACTTAATTATCAATCGTTAAACTAATGTGAAGGGTTTAATTTTGCGATTCAAAAAAATCCGGATGTGACGATTTCCAACGTATTGGATGAAGATGGCTTGTGAAGAAGGTGGCAAGGTGCATGGCCTCGGAGAAAATATAAAGTTAATCTAAAGGCAAAGTGTTTCATTCCTGTTAGTATTTCGGAAAGTCTTTTCTGGAATGCTTTAAATATGTTGCAATGAAAAAAGAATATTGTTCAAATTGCTTCAAATTAGCTTAAGCAACACAATTGCTATACATTTTGTCCAAACTTAATTTGATTGTGTTCAATCTGCTTAAATATGTAAAAATGAAAGTTTACTTAATCCGTTTGGGTTGGATTACATGAATGATTTGTGTTGCATTAACTGAAACTGGGCGGTGCTTGTTAGTTCCCAGCATGCTTTGCATATAGCTGAATTAAGAGAGAATAAATGTTGAAATTAAGTGATATTGAATGTGTTTTTGAGAAAATGAGGAAAGGGGAAGACTTTATAGTGTGTACCGGTAATTGTGTTTAATGTTCAATTACATTGCAATTATTAGAACCATTTAAATTAGTGGGTTACCATTGTGGAGAAGAGTGGAGCATTTGGTTAGGATGTGGACTGATTCAGATAAAGTGATCTTGCTGAAAATGCATATAAATGTTAGCATTTAAATGTTAATATCTGCTATTATTTGCTAATAGCTGGCTATAGTCTAGAAATCCTACATACTTTTATTTATCAGTGCAGTTTAAAAAAAAAACTAAAGCATGTTCACTAAACTTAACCGATTTAAGTTACAGGGAAGCAATTCCATTGATTTGTTTGGACATTACTATTTCACATAGATTCTCTCTCATTCAGTTGTGTTGTCACAACCCAAGGAGCTTACATAGATTCAAAATAATTTGATTGTGTGGAACCACTGTCCATAATTATATTAAGTTAGTTTTAATACACACACTTTTTTGAGTGTATGGACATTAGAGGCGAGAGGGCCTAAACAGTCAAGTATGTGAGTGGGTGACCTAATGGAGCCAAATAGTAGGCATTCTGTTTTAGCTTCATTAAGTTGTAAAAGATTATGTGCCATCCATAATTTAATTTCACTCAAGCAATAATTCAAAGCATGTAATGCAGTACCATCACCTGCCTTCAATAGAAGATACAGTTGAGTGTCATCTGCATTACAATGATATGCAGCATCTTGCACCCGGGCTCTATCTTGCACCCGGCGCAAATGACTTTGTACACTGACGCATGTATCATTCCTATTTTGCACCCGCACAAGGCGGGTTTTCCCTCCACAGACGCACGTCGGTAAACTATAGGAAATGAACTTGCGCTTCCTGGGCGGGTCGGCGCAAAAAGGAGACGTGTTTCGGCACAAACATTCCCTAGTGCTATTTTGCAGTTCCAGAAAACAATTGCGCCATTGACCAGAAAAAACCTAGTCTAAAGTTAGTGACGCGTTGCGCGTACATTCAGATGCTATTTTAAGCGCGCAAGCTTGGCCATAATACAGAGTTTGAACAACGCTCATACACTGTAGATGATTCTCTCATCTACAGTGATGCATTTTACTTTTTGCAAATGATACATTATTATAAGGAAAAATATTAAAACACGAGGGAAATCATTGTTGTGTCCATGACAATGGGAAAAATAGGCATAAAGCTTACACATTTACCTAAATTATTATATGCATGTTTAACCGAAGCTAATTTGGGTGGGTTTGTCCCATCCCCAATGTCACTTATCTTTCTTTTACGGCCCTGACGAGAACATCGATCTCCTCGGCTGTGAACCGATTCTGAAGCGCGCCTGGTAAATGCGCCGTTATAATAGTATCGCGCCATGGAACAAGCGCAACTCGTTCATCATGCTCTTAAAGGGAATGTGCTATGATGCTCTCATTGGTTTGTTTCCCGTTACGCCCAAACCACACCTATGAATAATGAAGCTACTTCAGACCAACCCCTTTTAGATTTGCGTAGAGCGCAAGAGTCATTTATCCCGCCGGTTAAATAGCAACAGCGCCGAGATCCGCCCACAAAGTTACTTGCGCTTTGCGCTTGACACTTGCGTTTTAGATCGTTAAAATAGGGCCCTATATGTTTGACAAATAAAACTGAGTGGTAACATGTAAAGAAAACAATATGGGCCCCAGAATTGACCCCTGTGGAACCCCAAAAACACAAACTGCAGAATCTGAGAAATAATTTCCCAATTTTCCCGCAGCTTTTTTACTTTAAGTAAGAAGAAAACCATTTAAGGGCAGTTCCCTGGATCCATACCCACTGACACAAATGCTGTTAAAGAATTTAATGTTCAACTGGGTCATATGCTTAAGGAGAAGATAGGACACATTTCAAAGACATATGTTTTCTGGTTTGCATGTCTGAAATAAAAATGTTCTTAGAAAGCTCGTTAGTCGAACCAACTCCGAACTGGCAATAGCTCTGGCTCTGAACTAGCACCCGGTTCTTGCTGGTGGAAAAGGGGTATGTCTATATGGATGCTGGAGCCTATCGCAGAATCTCAAACTGTGGGCAGGGGACATCAACACAGGAAGAATAAACTCAACACAGAAAGGCTCAGCCAGGACCTTCCTGCTATGACCCATATACTTCCACAGTATTTTGGAATATTACACAAAATTAGATGTGAAACAAAAATATATAGTTTGATATAGAATGCTGCTTTTCCCAGACAATGAAGGTGGATGGAGAGCAGGGATCATTATCGTTAGCTATTTTAAAAAGTATACTAAAGCACCCTTGTTCATTAGAACATGTAAGTTGTGATGAGTAGAGTATCCCACATAGCAACAGTGTCACTGCCCAGATCCACATCTGGCACATGTGGAATGATGATCTGGCCCACATGCAGCGTGGAATGACGGCCCTTGGGTGGGCCACTCCTGTTTGCCAGATCTGGGCCCCAAGAAGGCCATAGCAATGCCACATGTCAGCCAAGAGCAAAATAATTAAACCAGAACTGGACCATATCTGAGCCACAAAATCTGTGTATATTATGGAGTCATCTCAGCCTTAACCCTCTGGGGACCAAGGTGTTTTTGGGGTCCTTGAGATGTTTTGACATGCCCTGACATTTGTGCTTTTTTCAGTTGCTTATAAACATATTAATGGCACAGGTGAAATTACACTATTTAGCACAAACAGGGCTACCGTAATATGTGAGCAACATGTATGTACATGTTTGTATTTTTGAGAGAATATCGTTTATGCATGGTTATTGAAAAAACAAAAAATTAAAGTTTCTGAAATAAAGCCACAAAACACATACTAAATATGTGTCCACAAGACTTTTGACTAATGGAAGTTGTGGCCTAGAGTTTTTGCTTCAAAATGATCTGAAAATCATCCTGTCTAATCATTCACATAACACAATAGATTCTTTTAAATTGTGAAAAACATTTTTTGTTAGCCAAGGCAATATGTGAATGGGCGTGAACGGCCCAACCCTATTGTGAATAATTAGGTGGTTGAGAAGACAAAGACCCGCATATGAATGAGCCTTTCATTCAGGTGTGTCACACAAGAAAGAATGCAAGGACAATATATACACACAGACACACACACACACACACACACACACACACACACACACACACATACATATACACATAAAATCAAAATATAAATGAAAGTCAAAAGCACATTTTTAGTCATACCTGGAAACAAATCCTGTTCAAATAGGTTATATGGGCCATTCTACAGAATTGGTTCAAAGTTAGAGTTGGAAACATCTTGAAAAGAAAATTGTCTTTTTCCATAAATGTCTTAGTAGGCCAATACATTTTATCATACATATTTCAAAGTTAAGGATTCATTATTTTGATATAGCTTGCATTGGAACAAACACTATAACATCTTAGTTGATTAGTTTATTGACAAAACATACTATATATTTAACATATGAGCAGAAACTGCTAACAAAAGCTTATTTGATGTCTATTTTAGAGTTAAAACTTTATAATCTATCCAAAACTAGTCACACACACACAGAAACATGATTCAAATTTCAACAGTAGCTATTTTTGCGTTTACAGACACTAACGTTATTATATATCGCGATAAAGCAAGAATAGCACAAGAATAAGAACACTTACAGTTCAGCTCGCTCCTCGAAGTGAAAATAAACCAGCACTTGTTCTGAGGTAGGTAAATGTCCCAGGATTATTCCTCACAGGAATATTTTGACTGTCTGTCATTATTGGACAAACTGATTAATCCAGGTGTGCCTGGCCTCAGTAACAATAATCAGGCACAGCTGGATTAATCAGTTTGTCCAATAATGACAGACAGGAAACAAAGGGCTGGCTGAAGTTCAGGAAGTAGTGAAGCTGTGCATAAAGCCTATTAATTCACCCATGAAGAGCATCCTGTTTTAAAACAGAAATAGTGGCAGACTAATGTCTTTTTATTCTATTGAGGGGCGTTCATCTCATTTAAGTGTAAAATAAGTTATATAGTTCATCTATATCAATTAAGAGTTATATCATTAAATGTTTCAAGCAAGAAAATACAGTCCCAACAGACTTACAAAAAAAAAACACTGTCTGAAAAGAATGCTGTGACTATGTGGTCCAATTAAACAAGCCCCAAATCCCCATGCAATGCTGAGGGAGGGAAACATAGAGTATTTAAGAGCAGGGAAGAGTTTGCTCAGTGGTAGGGAAAGACAGAGTAGAGGACAGGTAGATAAGACAGACTGTTTCATGGGAGTACAGGAGAACTTTAAACTAAATATGAAAAACGATAATTTTGCTAATTTCTTCTTGATTTTTTATGCTTAATATGTTCGGATAGGTAATGTTTTGTCATTGTTTTGTATATATTTAAAACGTTTATATTTTCATGTATTTGACATTGAGGTTAACAAGTTTATTTTTGCTGTTTTATTTTTGAAGGTCTGTACTACACACTTTAAAAAAGCAGAATGGGTGACCAATCAAACAACAACTCTTTTACTAATTTCCAGTTAATTGGATTCACAGACCTTAAATGGTACCGGCCTCTACTCTTCATTCCTTTTTGCATAATCTTAATCTATACATTATTTGCTAATGGCATTTTGATTATTGTCATTGCAAAACATAGAAAATTGCATGCTCCCATGTATATTTTAATTGGACTGATTGCAGCTTTGGGGTTTTTTGTGCCCATTTACTTTATTCCAAGGATGTTGATCGGTTTTTTGTTGGACTGGAATACAATTACACGACATGAATGCCTAATTCAAATGTTTTGTATGCATTTTTCTGGTTGTTTTCAGTCCACCATATTGCTTGGGATGGCTGTGGACCGATATTTTGCTATTATTTATCCTTTACGTTACAATGATTTTGTAAATATGACAAACTCACTTATTTTCTCTGCAGTTTTTAGCATTCGGAACGCACTTTGCATTATTGCCATGGTTGGTCTAGTTGTGCCACTTACTTTTTGTAGAACAAATATGATTTACCACAGTTTCTGTGAGCATACATCTGTTGTCAATCTAGCTTGTAATGATATTTCTAAAAACTATTTAGCTCTTACAGTAGCTTTTGGTCTAACATCTGCTGATTGTTTTGTGATATTCTGCTCTTATGTCATCATTTTTGTAGTTATATTTCGCTCTCCTTCTGGTGAATCCCGCCACAAAGCCATCCATACATGCACCACACACATAATGACCATAGTAATAGCCTATATTAGTGTTACTGCTGCATTTGTTGGGTATAGAGTAGCTACAATACCCCGAGATATCCGTATCTTAACTAGCACAATGTATCACCTTGTTCCTGCAATATGTAACCCTATTATTTATGGTCTCAGAACCACAGAAATTAGAACTCAAATTGTGAATCTTTTTAAATTTAATAAAGTTACTACATATTGATTGTCAAATACAGTCCATGTCAGACATTTATAATAAGAGTTGTGTCATTTTCTTTTGCAAAAATGTCTATTCTAGCAATTCTAAAAATTTCCAACCACATTCTTTTTTTTTCTAGTTTGTTGTTCACCATATTGTCACGTTTTATGTGTTTTCATTCATGTCTGTATTTCTAGTCTTGTGTTTTGTTGTAAGTGCGTCGATTGGTTCTGTCATCGTCAGGTTTCCCTGCCTGTTTGTCACCATAGTTACATATTGATTAGCGTTTGAGTTCAGGTGTGTTTAGTTAATAAGTCTCGTTAGATCCTCTGTTTGCAGGGTACTTAAGCCCTGTGTGTCTTTCTGTTCAGGGTCAGTTCTACGTTTTGACTACGTTGGTTGTTAAGTCCTTATTCCAGAGAATCTCCAGTGTTTTGTAAAGTTTTGAGTTTGTTGAATAAGTTTAATAAAGACAAGCTGCTGCATCTGGATCCTGACAACTTCCTTTGTACTGCAACCAACGTTTTGTGACACATGTGCCTGAGTTCATTGACTCACAACTTGCTCTCTATTGGTATTAAGACTGCTGCTAGTTCCATTGCACTAATTTGAGAACATAATGTTTAAAAAATTACTTCTGCTTTATTAAACTGCTTTATTGTGCTCATGCATTGTATACTGTAATTTACAACCAAATTGAATAAACATGAATGGATTAATTAAATTGTTAAATTATTTTGAAAAACCATGGATTATTGCCATGCATGTCTATAGACTTTTAAACTTTTGCTTGTGGTTGAGTATGTTTAAAGACTGGCAAAAGAAGAAAAACTTCATTGTGAAGATATAGTGTGTAATTAGAGTGACCATTGTGATTAACATTTAGACCAATGCAAACCATGTTTAAACACTTACAGTTTACTGATAACTGGGCCGTTCCACCTAATGGGGGACATTTGCTTCTTGTAGCTCTTCGAAATTAAACTTTATTTGTTATCTTTTTTCAACACTGAATCTAATACTACAAGTTTAACTTTTCAAAATGTGTATTGGTCAATCTCGGGCAACTTTATTTATTTGTTTACAAGGTTTCCAAGCAGAAGATAGACGCATGTCCTGTTACCGAAACTGCCATTTAAAACACGTTTAAAAGCATTTCATTTAATTCCTTTGTTTTCCCCACAAGAAAGTGTTTATTTGAAAGAAATTGGTGGTTATTTGTTCACATAATTGATATTTGTGACAAAAAAAATCACTATAAAAAACACAAAGCTTTTTCATTTTAAAGAAGACCGAAGCCTCAAGTTTTTAAAATTGTTTTGATGGTGATGGCGCAGTGGATAAGACACATGCCTTTGGTGTGAGAGACCCGAGTTCGAATCCACTGTGAGACACCAATGTGTCCCTGAGCAAGACACTTAACCCCTAGTTGCTTGCGTGCGACCTCTGACATATATAGCAATTGTAAGTTGCTTTGGATAAAAGCGTCAGCTAAATGAATAAATGAACATTAACAGGAATGAGTGTCCGTGTGTGTATGAGAGAGAGTGTACATGACTGTGTGTTCATGAGATTTCTGTGTTGAAGTGATGTACTATGTGCTTGTAGTACTCCACAGAATTCATTAACACACACATTTCACTATCACATCTGACGTTTACGAAGTATTTGTGAATCAGGAGAAGAGTTTTCGGGAAGGTCTCTTTACGCGCAAATCACTCGCATATTTACTCGTATATTTACGAATGTTTCATTAGTGAGACCCATTGTGTTTATTAAGTACATTTGTTACTGCAAGAGAAAACCTGCTCACAATTTGTCATGTCATTATCATCATGTAGTGACCTGATTCATGTTCAGAGTCTAAATATTTGACTATATGCATGATGTCTAATTTGAACATTGGTGATTATAGCCCTGAGATTCTACAGTTTGAGATCCAACAGCAATATGAACATTTTTGAAAATACTTTGAGCATAGAAGTTACTGTGTTTGGACACACAGATATCAAGAATCAGCATATGAATCTTAACATTGGTGACAATAAACAAACTGACAAACAGATCAACTTTGAACATCACAAAACAAGCTACTAAAGTCCTAACAAAACAACAGCAAAATAAAAGCAAACAGGAAAAACCAATGAAAATTACAGGACAATTCAGCTGCATAATTTATTTGTGCTGTAATGCATGATGTGAGCCATGGATGCGTTTTGATTGGTGGCTCCCATCATGCACTGCAACATAAAGCATTTGTGTGATTGTCACCATTGTTGAGATTCATATGTAGATTATTGATGTGTGTGTGTGTGTGTGTGTGTGTGTGTGTGTGTGTGTGTGTGTGTGTGTGTGTGTGTGTGTGTGTGTGTGTGTGTGTGTGTGTGTGTGTGTGTGTGTGTGTGTGTGTGTGTGTGTGTGTGTGTGTGTGTGTGTGTGTGTGTGTGTGTGTGTGTGTGTGTGTGTGTGAGTGTGTGTGAGTGTGTGTGAGTGTGTGTGAGAGAGAGAGAGAGTGAGTGTGTGTGAGTGTGTGATTAAAAACCTCTAAACTCTAATGAATATGAATAAAACATTTGTATAATCAGGTTATAATGCTGGTTCAATGTATCAGGCCACTACAGGATTGTAGGATTTGATTTGATCTAAACATTGACCTGGGCTTAATTTCCTGGGCTCACGTCTTCAAACAACACGAGCGCTGTCTTGCTCTCTCTCCCTCGCGCATATTAATCAAAATCAATTGACGCGATAGCAAAAGGTCGGAAGACCGCAGTTTCACGTGGAGCATTTGGAGATTTTTAGAGATTAGAGACAGGCCTATACACTCAATGAACAACATCTCAACACTAAATTATAAAGGCCGGTCTCATATAGACGCCTGTCTCAAATACAAGCCGGTGCAGTTCGACGATTTGGGAAAATAAAAGCCTGGGCTACTATTTGAAGTTTTACGGTAAATAAGACTGTGTGTAGATGTATGACAGAAATAAAGTCAAACTGCTAATAATAAGTGCAATAATGTGTAATGGCTCAGAGTTCTTGTGTTTCTCTTTTTTTCTATTGTTTTTTCTTCTTGTTTCTCTTTCCTTTAATTATTCTTCTTATTAACATTAGGTGTCACCACTAATGACCAATCATCACTTAATTATCTCATTAACTTCAACACTGCTTCAGTGTTAATTTTTAACACCCTGTAGTTGGACCTATATGTACACCAGGAGTGTTAATTTTAACACTGGGGATTTTGCTGTGCAGTATTAAAAAAAACAGAGGACTCTACTCACTATTTTTTCATGAGTAATAGGACTGAAAGTAACAAGATTGAGTTTTTACTCAAAAGTTTTTTCACTATTACAGTTCTCAAGGTTTACTACTGAACCTGAAAAGTGTTGATTATAGCATTATATTCAGATCTATAGCGTTATATTTATATCATGGCATGAAATGTTGCAGTGATGAGCACTGTAGTCGATCACAGACATGTTGAGCGCATGAATGCAGTGATCTCGTCATTGCAACTCGATTTCTGCATACTAACGAATGCTTTCATCATAACTAACAGTTACAAATACAACTAACAAATACAATGTAAATAAGAGATCTGTTGATTATAGCAGGAGTTTTGGCGAGAGTCCAGAACTCAGTCACTAATAAACTAACACTGTTTGATTGACAGCTCCAGCGAATGTTAAGGGAGCGTTCTTTAACCGCTTTCTAAATTCTAAAGCATTGCGGCTTCTTCCGACCGTGTTAAAGACCCGGTGTTTGATTTATCTGGCTCTGAGGAGTTAGATATTTTCAACACCAAATCACGTGGATATGGGGATTCGCCACCCCATATTCCAGTTATTGAGGAGTTGCTGGAGATTGTAACCAGGGCAGTGGCTAAATTAAATGTTGAATGGCCATTTAATAAGCAGGAAGCGACTAAGAAAAATAAAATGAATGAGCGCTTCCTGCAGACCCAGTCACAATCTTCGTGTCAGAGCCTTCCCTTTGTCACTGATTTCCATACTGAGGTATCAAGATCGTGGAAAAATCCATGTTCATCTTAATTATTTTCCTCCATGTATATATTTACATCTATTAGGAAATCTAATAAAAATGGTTAGGAGGTGATGCCTCGGGTAGAGGAATATTTTGCAAAATATTTTCTCCCCGACATTGCGTCACCCTTGATAGCTCAGACACTTCCCTCCAAATCTCGTACATCGAATTTGTTAGGGAAAGCATATATGGCGGTGGGTCAAGCCGGTGCATGCCTACACACGATGGGGTTATTACAGGCATACCAGGCTGACCTCCTCAAAGAGGTGGATGATAACTGGGAGGTCTCACTCGACGGTATTACTGAATTTCGTAGAGTGGCTGACTTATCTCTCCGTATTATTAAAGAGACGGCCCGTGCCATTGGCCGTTCTATGGCAGCACTAGTCGTCTCAGAGAGACATTTATGGCTAAATCGCTTGGGGATCGGGGAGAAGGACAGGGCCTTCCTTCTCGATGCCCCCTTTTGCCTTCTGGCCTCTTTGGCGACACGGCAAGAACCGTTGTCGAGAGGCTTCAGGAGGCAGAGCGACAATCAGATATCCCCAGTTGTCAGTCCAGGTCTCATGTGGTTGCTGCCAGGGGGCAGCCTCATGGGACAGCCGCCAGCTCCTCATATTTTTTGTGCCCTCAAATAAGGCTTGGGGCCAGAGGAAACATTCTCGCACAAAGCCCTCCATACCGAAGTCAGGTCTGAGGACTGTCTCTCGTGTTAAGATGGCCCTGACCAAGAGGTCTTGTCGTTACACGCGGACCATTATGGGCGTTCCCCCAGGAGGGCGAGTACAAGAGTCTCGCCCCCTTATGCAGCCCTTAGGAAATCGATGTTTGCTTCCCGCCGCCGATGGCGCCCCGGGACACATCGGCTTCCAGCGAACACAAATTGCAGTGTCCGCCCGAAGACGCTGCGGCCCTGTCGAGTTCGCCGCCTCTCAGGAGGTCTGTAGAGAGCATTTTTAGGTTATTGCCTGCCAGTTAGCTGCTTCAGGTCACCGAAGCCGTTTGGAAATTTATAGCCGAGGCCAGTCTCGAGGGACTGGTCCCCATAATGGCATATCTAGACACCCCGAAGGGTCTTCAAAATACAGCCTAGGGGGTCCTGCTTATAGTGGAGCTAATATAAAAAATGTTATCTACTCGGGGTGGTTCACATATTGGCCAGCCCCGAGCAGGGTCTGTTCTTGGAACAGGAAGTCTAGTCCCTCTTAACACAGGAGACCTCAACGTGGGCTCTTCTTCGGTTACGGAAGCCTGGGTTCTACAGCCGGCACTTCATTGTTCCTGTGAAGGGAGGGGGAGTTAGGCCTGGTTTTGGATCTCAGGGTACTGGATCAACCTCAGAGGGGGTTTAGATTCAAGATACCGAATGTCAGTCAAACCAGCTCCGAGGACTGGTCTGTCGTGATAGATCCACAAGCTCCTTAACTCCTCGTTCCCTTCTAACCCCATCACAGGAAGTTTCCGAGATTCGCTTTTGGGGGGAAAAGCTTATCAATATACGGTTCTGCCTTTCGGCCTAGCCTTATCTCCTCGCACCTTTACTAAATGTATGGATGCTGCCCTTGCTCCATTGAGACTTCAGGGGATCCGTATTCTAAATCATATAGATGACTGGCTCATTCTGGCTCAGTCAGAAGAACTGGCGATTCAACATCGAGATGTTGTTTTGCGTCATCTGAGGTGCTTGGGGTTGACACTCAATGTGAAGAAAAGTTCCTTAACTCCTCTTCAGAGGACTACGTTCCTGGGAGTAGAGTGGGACTCAGTCACGATGCGGGCACAATTGTCTCCTGTTCGGATAAATACTATCTTAACCACAATAAAGAGTATTAGGTTAGGCCAGGCCATCACTGTCAAACACTTTCAAAGAGTTTTTGGGCCTCATGGCTGCAGCTTCCATCGTAATTCCTTTTGGTCTGCTCCGCATGAGGGCCTTACAGTGGTGGCTGAGGACCAAGGGGTTTTCTCCGCTGGGGAACCCCTTTCGCATGATCAGAGTTACGCGCAGATGCCTTCGTGCTCTTGTCATGTGGAAGAAACCATGGTACCTGTCTCAAGGCCCGGCTTTGGGAGCACCATGTCAGAGAAAAACTTTGACTACAGATGCATCCCACACGGGCTGGGGTGCGGTTATGGAGGACCGTTACACCCGAGGTACTTGGAAGGACCATCATCTCTCATGGCATATTAATCGCTTGGAGATGTTGGCTGTATTTCTTTGCCCTGAGGCACTTCCTTGTAGACCTCAGAGGCCATCATGTTCTCATTAGAAGTGTCAATATGTCGGTGGTCTCTTATATCAACCGCCAAGGAGGCCTGAAATCACGCCCTCTTTCTAGACTGGCGCATCAGATTCTTCTATGGTCCCAGGATAAATTTCTCTCTGTTAGATCTATTTATATTCTTGGCGTTGATAATGTGGGAGCAGATATCCTGTCGAGGCAGGGGCTGAGGCCCGGGGAATGGCGGCTCCACCCTGAAGTAGTTGAGTTTATATGGAGAGAGTTTGGCCGAGCGGAGGTTGACCTGTTCGCCTCTCATGAAAACACTCATTGCCCGCTCTGGTACTCTCTCTCACATCCAGCTCCTTTGGGCATGGATGCCATGGTACAGATGTGGCCGAGGTCATGTCTGTACGCGTTCACTCTGCTCCCTGGGGTTCTGGAAAGGGTCAGGAGGTACGGCGTGAGTTTACTCCCTGTAGCTCCGTACTGGCCGGCCCGAATTTGGTTCTCGGACCTTATAAATCTCCTGGAGAGTCCTCCCTGGCGAGTCCCTATTAGTAGAGATCTTCTTTCCCAGGCCGGTGGTACAATATTTTATCCACGGCCGGAGTTATGGAGACTACACAGCAAAATCCCCAGAGTTAAATTAACTCTGCTCAGAGAACATTTGGTCCCTCTCTACAGAGAGTTAAAATAACTCTGAATCAGAGTTAAAGTTAATGAGATACTTAAGTGATTAATTAAGTGATGATTGGGCATTAATGATGAACACCTGCTGTCAACAAGCAGAATCACTGAAGGAAAGAGAAACAACAAGAACAGAAAAAAAGATAAACACAAGAACTACAACTGACTTCTAGCCACAGCCTTAGATGAAATCAAATTAAGACAAAAGACATTAAATCTCTCTAGTTCTCAGCAGAGGAGGATTAAACAACTCCACAAACAGCATTACCAGCTTCACTTATTACTACCCAGACTGACTTTATTTCTGTTAAGTCTACAGAAGGTCTTATTGAGAATTAACAGAAGTTTAGATGTTGATGATTTATTGAAAATGTTTGATCACCATTATGGCGATGAGTGTTTCCTTTAGTTGGTCAGATTTGACTCTTGGCTTTTATTCTGAGTTTGTGGTTTTTGTAACAGATTTTACCAAAACATGTAGTTTGTTACAAAGACAGCCAAAAACAATGATGATCAGGTGATATAGTTTTCAACAACAAAAAAATAGAATAATGCACTTATCTCATCACTGTCCAAAAGTGGTTATATGATGTTAATACATTATATTTACTAACAATACTCTCTTGCCACAGATCGGACATTCTGATTTTTGACTTTTAAAATACATTATGGGGATCTTTTTTTTTTCCAAGACACAGACATCAAGAATCAGCATATGAATCTCAACAATGGTAACCTGCTTCATGCCGCAATGCATGCTGGGAGCCATACGTTTTATATTATTGTGGCTCCCAGCATGCATTGCGGCATGAAGCATGTTACCATTGTTGAGATTCATATGCTGATTCTTGATGTCTTTGTCTTGGAAAAAAAAAGATCCCCATAATGTATTTTAAAAGTCAAAAATCAGAATGTCCGATCTGTGGCAAGAGAGTATTGTTAGTGAATATAATGTATTAACATCATATAACCCCTTTTGGACAGTGATGAGATAAGTGCATTATTCTATTTTTTTGTTGTTGAAAACTATACCACCTGATCATCATTGTTCTTGGCTTTCTTTGTAACAAACTACATGTTTTGGTAAAACCTGTTACAAAAACCACAAACTCAGAATAAATGCCAAGAGTCAAATCTGACCAACTAAAGGAAACACTCATCGCCATAATGGTGATCAAACATTTTCAATAAATCATCAACATTTAAACTTCAGTAAATTCTCAATAAGACCTTCTGTAGACTTAACAGAAATAAAGTCAGTCTGGTTAGTAATAAGTGAAGCTGGTAATGCTGTTTGTGGAGTTGTTTAATCCTCCTCTGCTGAGAACTAGAGAGATTTAATGTCTTTTGTCTACATTTGATTTCATCTAAGGCTGTGGCTAGAAGTCAGTTGTAGTTCTTGTTTATCTTTTTTTCTGTTCTTGTTGTTTCTCTTTCCTTCAGTAATTCTGCTTGTTGACAGCAGGTGTTCATCATTAATGCCCAATCATCACTTAATTAATCACTTAAGTATCTCATTAACTTTAACTCTGATTCAGAGTTATTTTAACTCTCTGTAGAGAGGGACCAAATGTTCTCTGAGCAGAGTTAATTTAACTCTGGGGATTTTGCTGTGTATGGGTCTGGCCCCTGAGGGGGACCAACCCATAAATAGGTTGCCCTTTTCATCGAGGTGGTTAGGTCATCCATTCTAGAACCCCATTCTACTAGGAACTAAATATTTTTAGAAGTTAGGTATGCCATTGAACCCAGTTAAATACTGCCCACTGGCTTCAGTACTGGCGTTCCATCCTGTTCTCTAACGGGACCTCCCGTTCATGCTTCATGCTTCATGCTTAGGGCCTCTGTAGCGGCCTTAGTGCCCTCCGCAAGCTTCTAAGGGTGAGCTCGTAGGGACATTCCCACTAAAAAACTCCATGTTCCTGTAGATTGGAGGATGAATCCTGTCATCTAGCCTATTGGCATCAGGCTGACGGGTTATCCCTGGCACCCGTCATGTCCTGTGGATGAGTTATATGAGAATATATATAAGAATCTTGAGTCTGCTTCCTGTTCGTCCTACTCCCTGGAAGAGCGGTGGCGTTGCCCCCTCTTACTCGAGGGCGTGGGAGCCACTCTATCTTATTTCTGCCTCGACACTGAGGTGCCTGTAGGCAATATCATGATTCTCCAGGTATTCATCATAAGAATCTATTTGAGTCTGCTTCCTGCTCGTCCTGCTCCCTGGAAGAGTGGTGGTGCTGCCCCCTCTTACGTGATGACGCGGCAGCCACTCTACTTTATTTCTGCCTTGACACTGAGGTGCCTGTATGCAGTATCATGATTCTTCAGGTAATCCATCCTCCATCGCATGTGTTGGATGGTCAAGGCCGTAGCCTTGGAGGCCCCTATGTTAGGCCTCGGGCTGGGAGGAGTTAGATCTATCTAGATATGTATCAAGGGCTAGGAGCTATCCCCCTTTTTTAAATTAGACAGTTGGTTATCTACGGAAACCTTCGGTTATCTACGCTCTTGCCTTCACCTCTGATCTAATATTTCTTTACTGTCTGGGGTTCCCATCCATGGGGTCCATTGAGCCACCGGCTCCAGACCTCCCCTTCTTACACCAAATCTTATGACAATCTAGGTTGGATCTGCCTTCTCATTCTTATCGTCCGTGAGTGTGCCAGATGCTTCACACCAGGGCATTTTTCTCTCAGTGTGGTGGCGTGGGTATTCGCTCCCCAAAGCGTCGAGTATCCATGCACCGGGAGTTCCCTTACAAAAGGGAACGTCTCGGGTTACTATTGTAACCCTCATTCCCTCAGTGGGGAAAGAGACGGGGAACTGCATCCCTCGGCCAAACTTTTCACGCTCCTGAGAACGAGTTGCTTCGACCCTTCAAAAGCTGACGCGGCTATGTTCTGATGTCCTTTTATAGCTTCCGAATCACCGTCACATGCAACATCACGAGTGACGAAAGACATAGCGCCAATCGAGATTGGAGTGGTTCCATTACAGACTTCAGACGCATCATGCCGAAGGCATTCCCCAAAGCGTTGAGTATCGATGCAGCAACACTGTTGCCAGTAGTTTACTGTAAGATTTTGTTTTTTGGATCACCATTGTGCTGAAGAGTAGAGCCTGTGCTTCAGTTCAGGAGAAGATCTATTAACATTGATGATATGCTGTGTGTTGCTTTATTTGCAACCGTA
Organism: Rhinichthys osculus; assembly: GCA_029959095.1. Classification (NCBI taxonomy): domain Eukaryota; kingdom Metazoa; phylum Chordata; class Actinopteri; order Cypriniformes; family Leuciscidae; genus Rhinichthys; species Rhinichthys osculus. The sequence continues at coordinate 35,026,746 of JARWKJ010000009.1, forward strand.
TGTTGCAGTGACTGTGTAGTTGTTGGTCCAGTGGAAATCTTTTTATGTACAATATTTTGTTAGTGGTTTCAAATAAAATAAGTTCACAATAATACTTTTCTCACATTATTAGTGCATTATAAATTTGAGTTGATACGTTTAAATGACAGTTGACTGAAATTAGTTAACTCGAGTTTTAATTTTGTGCATTTTTACAGTAACATACTGTAGATTACAGTAAATAACTGGCAACGGTGTTCCCAGTATTTTACTGTAAACAAACGGGTAAGGTCTAACAGTGTGGTTAAAATCAAACTTATCTGACCGTTATCAGTTTGTAGCAGTAAATGAAGAGATGTCTTATCGATCAGAAGTTCAGTATTGAGTACCACAAGGCTCAGTACTACGGCCGTTGCTGTTCACTCTGTGCATGCTACCCTTAGGAGATATCATTAGGAAGCATGGCATTAGTTTTCACTGTTATGCTGATGATACTCAGCTCTATATTTCTTCACGCCCTGATAAAACTTACCAATTCACAAAATTAACTGAATGCTTAGCTGATGAATGCTTAGCATTGGATGACTAGCAATTTCCTACTACTTAATTCTGAAAAAAACAGAGATTCTAATTATTGGACAAAAAAACTTCCTCACGTAATAACCTAGAATACTGTCTAACACTTGATGGCTGCTCTGTCAAGTCTTCGTCGTCGATAATGCTCTACTGTTGTATTATTGTAATGCTCTACTGGGTGGTTACCCTACACGCATAATAAACAAACTACAGCTGGTCCAAAACGCAGCAGCTAGAGTTCTTACCAGAACCAGGAAGTTTGACCATATTAGCCTTGTTCTGTCAACACTGCATTGGCTCCCTATCAAATATTGTATAAATATTCAAATATTGCTGATTACTAACAAAGCACCAAATGGTTTAGCTCCCCAGTACTTGAGCGAGCTCTTAAAGGGACACTTCACCCATTTGCATTAAGCTTTGTATCTTTAGAAACCCAGTCATATTTTTGAATGGTCATGGTCTATTCCATTATTTTCCCCTGATATGGGAGAAATAAGGATTTAAGTGTTCCACTTCCTGCTTTTTTTGACGTAAAAATCGTCATTTTGCGTCATAAAAAGCAGGAAGTCCCATTTCTTTGAATAAGGGTTGAGACTACAAACATTAGCTCATCATTTATTCAGGGGGTGGGACCCACTCACGCTACAGACCTATTACAGATCAGTGGGTGGGACTTCACTTGCAGATAGTGAAATCTATATCAGCCATCTTGTAAGGAAGCTAAGCTAACAAGCGCTGTGGAGATGGGAAGTTACGACAATGACGGAAGAAACTAAACATGATATGGAAGAAGAGGATTTTGAAATTCTAATGCTCGAATCCGATGTTCGTGGCTATCTTTACGAGCCGCAATATAGTGAAGAGCCGCTGAGGCTGATGGAGGAACAGGAGGTGGCTGCCTGTCGCGGACGAGGAGCCCGGACTGGCTCGAGCTGGGCGGACTGCTGGTGCCTGTGCTCTCGCTGTGTGCTACGGACACAGATAGAGTCCGTCTGCTGCAGAGAATTTCAACGATGGCTCACGCCACCGGCCTCGCGCCGTCCTCTCACGTCACTCGCCCTCGTCCTGCTCGCCACAGCCAACTAACTAGAAATTTTGTGTGAAATGAATTTCTAACTCTGGTGGCAGCTAACGTTAGCCTTGTAGACGAAAGAGTGATTTCTCTGATGTTTGCACTGTTCTGGATTAGTGGGAGTGGCTTGCGGAGCTGTGCAATGTGGTGCATTGTGGGAGTTGTTGTCTTACACACAAATGCACCCTAAAGTTATTTTCTGTCTTTTCTCGGTCAAGAGGGCACCAAATTCAAAATTTCTTTTACATTTCGACTACATATATGACCCACTTTCAATAAAGATTAATGTTGAAATGGGTGAAGTGCTCCTTTAACGCATTATAGTCCTTCACGTCAATCGCAATCTCAAAATTCCGGCCAGTTGATAATACTTAGAATATCAAAATCGACTGCTGGCGGTAGATCCTTTTCCTATTTAGCACAAAAAACTTTGGAACAATCTTCCTAACATTGTCCGGGAAGCAGACACACTCTGTCAGTTCAAATCTAGACTAAAAACACATCTCTTTTGCCTAGCATACACATAACACAATATAGACTTCTACAATTCAATGTTAGGCAGCATAGTTTAGATCAGCCGGAACCGGGAACACTTCCTGTAAATCCTGATGTATTTGGTACATCATAAGAAGGATGGTGTCTACGCTAATATTAGTCTCTCTCTTTATCCGAGGTTTACCGCAGTCCGCCGGATCCTGAATTGTCAACTAATCTCTCCTCTATGGTTGACCTGCGCCTGGACCCATCCCAACGCAGTCCTGAAGTGTCAACTAGTCTCTATGGTGGACCTGCGCCTGGACCCATCCCAACGCATCCTGAAGTTCCAGTCTCATCAGCCCTGTGAAGGCCTCATCGACACCACAGCCATCGGCACTGATCCTCAACAACTCGTCTCCATACCGGCGTGATGACTTCGACTTCCAACCAGATGGAAATGGATAAATACACTAAATGAATGTTCCGATCAAATCTGACTTGTAATGCTGCCCGAATCATAATCATACACTGCTCCTTCGTTGGCCAGAGGAAAACTGGCCCCCCGACTGAGCCTGGTTTTTCCCTTTCTCCATCCTGTCACTGATGGAGTTTTGGTTCCTTGTCACTGTTGCCTTGGCTTTTGGCTTGCTTAGTTAGGGACATTTAATATTCAACAATATTATTGATCTGCCTTACTTAAGATGGACGATGACGCAATTTTCTTATAGAAACAAACTGTGTTGTATTATTTTCATGCTATCACTGTGAAGCTGCTTTGATACAATCTGTATTGTAAAAAGCGCTATATAAATAAAGGTGACTTGACTTGACAACCTTTAGTTTAAACTGATAATCGTTATTCACACAGGAGGCACTTTTGACACTCAGTCCGGCTGAGGGGGCGTGTTCCGGCAGTAAAAAGTGATGTCAATGTATTCCCTCTATAGAACACAAACCCCTCTTAACCCTTTGAGCCCTATCATATACCCAGCGCAATGCGGCACCAGGCGCGATGCAAGTGTAAGACGCATCATTTTCACGTCCTGCGCCACGTTGTTTAAATAGCAAATGCATTTGCGACTATCTGTGCACCCATGGGCTGCTAATCTGAAAATGAGGTGTGATTGGCGCGTTGCTATTTTGAGGCAAATAAAATAGACTGTGCCATTGACCAACAAAAACCTGGTCAAAAGTCAATGGCGCAGTATTTTTTATTATATTATTATATAGCGCATTAGTAATGTGTGCCTATAGGCGGGTACACAATGCACGTACACTTTGTCTCGTAGATGATTTGCTTTATGACATGCTTTAACCTCGACGTGCTTTAATCTTGTGCACAAGCAGATCCATTTCCTTGGTAGAAAAGCATTCAGTTTCTTTAGCTTACAAATTCCGCCATGGTGCGAGCGCAACTGGCTTTTAAAGGGAATGGGAGATGAGACTCTGATTGGTTAATCATTATTAGATCATTTCTTCATTTTTACTTACCGTAAAAAATACAATAGCAATTTTTAAGTTTTACATCAATGAACTAAAGTTTATGGTAAAAAAAATGGCAGCTGTGGTTGCCAGTACTTTACCGTAAAAAAAAAAATGGTAGAAATATTTATGTTTTACGGCATTGAACTAAAGTTTACATAAAAAAACTGTTACCGTAAAAAAATATGGTAGTAATATTTTAGGTTTTAGGGCAGTGATCTAAAGATTATGGTAAAAAAAAATGGCAGCTAGATGCAAGTGCTTTACCGTAAAAAAAAATACGGTAGTAATATTTTAGGTTTTATGGCATTGAACTTCAGTTATAAAAAAAAAACTGCCAGCTGTGGTTGCCTGTAGTTTAAAAAGATTTTATTACAAACCAATTTGTCATAAAAGTTATTATTGAGAATTATCAGAGGTTTAGATGTTGATGTTTTATTGAAAATAATACATTTTGAATTGACCATTAAGGAGATGAGTGTTTGGTTTAGTTGGGCTCTTGACCCTTGACTGTCTAACTTTAGATTTTCTCTGACTGCTTTAAGTGTTTTTATGCATACATCATAACTGCATGAAAATGAGAGAGAAAATGTGATCAGGTGTTGTTGACTATTTGTTGATGATGACATAATCGTCATGTCGTGGCCTGATTCACTGATCTCACAAAGAGTCTTATCTTTCATTGTATGAGTTTTTTTTTTATTCTAATATAGATACAAATTTTGAGTATTATAGCTCTGTGACCCTACCACCTTCTAACCAGCAGTGACTGAATGATAATCTGAAGAACTTTAATAACACATTGTGTAAAAAAAAAAAAGGCTTTGACCTACCTTTAGACCAACACAGACATCAAGATTCAATGTATGAATCTCAACAATGGTGACAATAAATAAAATAATCTGATACATCCGTCCTTCGGATGAGATGTTAAACCGGGGCCCTGACTCTCTGTGGTCATTAAAAATCCCATGGCACTTCTCGTAAAGAGTAGGGGTGTAACCCCGGTGTCCTGGCCACATTCCACCCATTGGCCCCTGCCAATCATGGCCTCCTAATAATCCCCATCCACTGAATTGGCTCTATCACTCTCTCTCCTCTCCACCTATAGCTGGTGTGTGGTGAGCGCACTGGCGCCGTTGTACTGTGGCTGCCGTCGCATCATCCAAGTGGATGCTGCACACTGGTGCTGGTTGAGGAGAGAACCCCTGATATGATTGTAAAGTGCTTTGGGAGTAGTACATATGAAAGCGCTATATAAATGCCTCATTCATTCATTCATTCATTCATTCATAAAACTTTGAACATCACAAAACAAGCTGCTAAAAAGTTGCAACAAAAACAACATACAGAAACAATAAAAGAAAATACTAAGGCAATTCAGCATAATTTATTCATGCTGCAATGCATGCTGGGGGATATTGATGAGTTTTGATTGATGGTTCCCATCATTTACTGCACTTATATCATCACTGTTGTTGAGATTCAGATGCTGATTTATCAAATTTACAACTGCAAATGTCTTAAATGATAGTAACTTTGGTGTGAATGTGGTTGTTTTGATAGACCTTTCATCTGAAATTGTCAAAGGCTGCAAAGGTTTGTTTTATTCGGTTGTGGATTTTGTGATTGATATCGCTGTCCTCTGATAGGATGCTGCCTAGTTTTTAATGGTTAAAGCTGCGTAGTTAGAAATATTAACTTATAGGCAGAGTCTGCTGTAGGTCTTCACAGCAGCAACAAGGATGGTTTGCTGGTCTTCTGGGGAGAGAGAAGACCAGCAAACCACAATGGATATTCCTGAAGCCAAGAGTGATCCAACAACTACTTTCAAGCTTGCCACGAAGAAGCTCCATGGACCATGACACATAGGAGGAAGATGTGTATTAACACACACTCTTATCATGCACTAAATTTATTATACTACTTTTAAAAATGAATGCTTTTCAATCAGTCAAAACTGTATTATATTACATAATTTATTATTTTTGCCAGACTAAATACATACTTAAAGGGGTTGTGAATGTTATCATCAACATTGTTTCAACACCTGATTCTTTTTCAAATAAAATAAAATAAATAAATTAGAAGTAAACAATCAGCAGCTGACCAATGATGCAATATAAACCTGGTGTTTTCTTTTTTCAATACACAGTTATGATATTTCTTGTGATAAGTGGTCAGAGTCTAATTAACACAAAAATAAGATAATTGGACCCTTGTTGACGTCAACTGTATCTCATGGTTCAGTCTAATCTTAAGCCTCCCCTTGAGTGCTACTTAGTGTGTTTACCGCCAAGTGTTAGGTTTGACCCTTGTTATAGCAACAAAAACATATAGGACCCTTGAGAAGGGTCTAGCTAAACAACGTCCAGTAATGAGTGATGAATGAGAGATTTCTAAGAGTTCTCTAACTACTGTCATAAGGGGGCAAAGTTACACAAAGTTTATCACCATGACTCTTAAATATCAGTCAGACCTTATAATAATTATAATTAATAGGAAAATAAAGCAAAAGCAAAACATAAGTTTACTGGCCTGAGACACTGCATAGGCTCCAATTCCCCTACTCTAGATAGGAAGAACAGTTTGGAAAAATAATGGATATGGAAAATCACCATATGCACATTTAAACAGCCTGATCATATCCTGAACTTTGATATTTTAAAACTTGCCTTTTTCTACAACCTTTTGTACAATTTGATAACACCAATGACAAAAAATCAAGGGACAATCTATGTTTTATTGTTATTTACATGTTTAATACACTTGCTAGACCTTGCAAATGCTTAAAGTAGGAAAGCAAATTCATAAATAACTACAAATTACATAAGTGGTATGAAGGGCACAAAGCATTTTTCGGGAACTTGAAATTGACTTTTTGTGGGACACATTTTGCATATTTTAGATGTCGTATCTACATTGTAAAATTGTAAAATCTACTATAATGTAATAAAATATTTGAAAAATGTAATATTTGTTTATATGTCATTTGCAAAAAGTATATTGTCAGGACGCAACCTTTTAGCTGCCATCAACAATGAAAGGCCTGATATGGTGACATCCACCAGAATGGGTCATGCTAACCATCCAAACCCTAACCCCATGGTAACATGCTTTTTTCATCTTATACATAATTAAGTCAATCTCTCTCACCATTATGTTCGGTTTAATTCAGTTCAAGAACTTTTAGTTTGTATTCCTTCAGTTCATGCCTTCCTTTTTTTATTTCCCGCCACTCTTAGTTACCATGGTCACGTCATTATTAGTTCATTTCTTCCAGCTGTGGTCTATTAATTACATTGTTTAGTTCACTATAGTTGTACCCCTGTCTTCACTCTTTGTCTGGTCATCTTCACATTTAGTGGTGTTTGCTAATGCCTGTTGCTGAATATATTTGCTATTAAACTTTGTTGGAACATGAACCACTCACGAATGACCACTGCACGGTGTGCAAGACCCACTTCAGGCAGTCTGTACTGCAGCGTGTGAAATTCTCTTTTAGGAGAACTACAATGAAGGCAGAGAAAGCTCTTTTAGAAGCAATCGCCGCTGACGTGCCACCACCGACACTCTCTATAGAGCTTCTTCCTGGTTTGTTGTACACACTTGAACGATGATTGCAGAGCAGAATCGCAGGAAATGCTCAGCTCCGAAGCGAAAGTTTGAATGAGTGAGTTCAGCACGCTTCCATTCATATCCTCTTTACAGGGTGTGGTTTGTGATGCAAAGCCTTGCGCTTGCACTATGGCGGATTCGCTATTTACATGGTGGAATTTGCACGCGGAAAAACTGAACTCTTCTCTAGCGAGGAAACGGATCTGCTCGTGCGCGAGTTTAAAGACCATCTACGGGACAAGTCGCAGTCGGATTCCACCATATCTTTATGTACACATCATTAATCTTTTACATTGTAATCCATTTATTTTTAATACTTGGCATGTTTGTGTGCCGCTGCGCGCCCCTGTGTTTGTAATAAGCAGAGTGTTTCGATAGTACTCTGGTCTTTTGATAGTATACCTAGAATATCTAAGTCCACTAAAGAGTGTAGAGCGTTTTCACATTTGACTCCTAAACTCTGGAATAGCCTTCCTGATAATGTCCGGGGCTCAGACTCGCTCTCCAAGTTTAAATCAAGATTAAAGACTCATCTCTTTACCAGGGCCGGATTAAGAGTTCAGAGGGCCCTGGGCACAATGTCTTGTAGGCCCCCTCTTAGGCAGGCCAAATGTATATTTTGCCCAAGGACATTTTAATATGGCATTAACAGTTTTACTGACTTAAAAGGAACTTTGTTGTACTATGCTGGAGTAAAGTTTCTAAATGGTCGTTCTTTCCCATAGGAATTTGTAAAACTATGTTGGGTGCACCTCTGTGCCTCTAGGGGGGTTCAGGGGCATGCTCCCCCGCAAGAAAATTTTGTACATTTTAAGGTTAAATGCATCAATCTGGTGCTGTTTGAGAGATCAAAATTAAGAGCTTCAACCCATGAACTGCTCGTTGAACAAAGAAAAAGCATTGATTTGTACCAGGACAATAAAGAGGGCTCAAACATCTTTTTAGTTATGAGAGTCTCAGTCTACATTACATTATCAATGGTGTTTTAGGATGCCAAACAATTATTATAATAATGTAATAATGATTTATATAATTATTCCCATGACGTAAAATCTGTATAGCCTATAAATGTACTATAAATGAAAATGAATATTTCAAAAGTATATTTTAGTCTACATTACACTATAATACAGGAAAATTAAAATACTTTTGTCCTAATTTCTTCACTTGCAAGAAACCCTTGAGCTTTTATTTAGGAGAAAACACCAGATCACCGTGCTGATCGCGTGAGCAAAGAGCGCACTTTTCTTTAAATCACCCAGCACACACAGGATGCCTATATTCTTAAAGTCTTGTGCTGTTTTATAAAGGCACAAAGCCATATCATGGTTTCGATTTTATTTCGTTGGCAAAATATAACGCTAGAGACCTTTATGTTAGGTTATACATTTTACATCTCATATGTGTTGGGAAAAGGGAGAAGAGAGATTTCAGCAAAAGGCGGATTCGAACTTGGGTCGAGCGCATCAAAAGCTATTATCAAGCAGTTCGTGCGCTACGACCTATGCCACTGTAGCTATTCCGTGACGGGCGTCTTTTTGGTAAAAAGACAGGCACTTAGTGCAAATATACGCTCCGTTATCTAAAATATTTTTTTTCTTCCCCTCGCTTGGGCCACAAGTGCGCATGGCGAACTTGCAATGAATACATTTTATCAGACCGGCCCTCGCGGCCTCGAAACACTACCGGCCCACCGGGGGAACTCCCGACTCTCCCGATTGCCACTCCGCCCCTGGTGCCCAGGGCCCCTTAGATGTCATGGGCCCCTGGGCAAGTGCCCAGTTGCCCTAATGGTTAATCCGGCCCTGCTCTTTACCCAAGCATTCATATAATGCATCTCCTACCCTTATACTGTTATATCATTAAATTATTACATGGTTTAAATTAATACATTTTTAGCTAACTGTGACTTTGTATATTTACATTTCTGAAATACTTAACTTAGACAATTACCTCTGATAACAGATCACTCTAAATTGTAATATGGACTTGTGCACTTTCTGTAAAGCTGCTTTGAAATGATGTGTATTGTGAAAAGCCCTAAACAAATAAACCTGAATTGAAGTGTACGCGGTTTGTGTACCCGCCTATAGGCTCATATTACTAATGCACCCTTTAAATAACACAAAATAAAATACTGCATTGACTTTAGACCAGGTTTCAGTTCACCTCGTTTTCAGACCAGCAGCCCATTGGCGCACAAATGGGCGAAAATGCATTTGCTATTTAAACAATGCAGGGCGTGAAAAGGATAACTGTGTCGGGCTGAAACTAGCTAAAAACACTTGTCGCGATGTATGATAACTTAGTTTACAGTTACACTTAAAGTATTCTTAAATTTATACTTTTATAAACTAAAAAGTGGGCCAATTAAGTCCCAAGTATAATTGAAACAGTACACTTACAACTTCTAGTACATTGATATACTTACTACATAGAGTATTTTTAAAAATATACTTGAACTTTACTAAAGTATAGCCTACTTAATAAAATTAACTTGAAGTACTTATTTTTTCATAAGGGATATAATGCAAGTGCAAACCTGTGGATGGTTCTATTTCAACATGGGGATAGTTTACAGACTCATGGGAACACGGCATAGTGTATTTAGAGACCATGTTTTCATATCAAGCTTTCATTTCACTCTTACATGCAAGAAAAATAATTATAATAGCTAAACAAATGAGCAAAGATTTCAGTTCATCAATGTAATGGGGACAGGTTAATGCATGAAAGGCCTATGTAATTAAACAACATCATATCTTGTTTACTATATTACTAAAATTTTCTGCTGTTTATATAATGAAACATTCATTGAACATCTAACTTGTAAAAGCTTGATTTTTTTTCTCTCCGCAGCAACAGTACAACAAAGAGGCCTCACAAATAAGGTAAAATTAAGTGTATTCTAATCCTTTCATTATGATAATAGATGAAAAGCACATTCACTTTGCATTTTAATTCATATTGTGAAATTGAAATCGCAGAATTGTGAGCAATACTGTAGATTTTTTTTTATTTATCACTCTGAAATGTAGCATTTCCAACTGGACATACATGGGGAAAAAATAGTTTTTATCTTTAGGCATTAATTCCTTTTTTATTATTATTTACAGCATGAAGAATCTGTCTGCACAAAATATTTCATTCACAGACTTCAATCTGATTGGTTTCTACGGCCTAGGAGAATGGAGGCCTTTGTTATTTATCCCTTTCTTTCTGATGTTTTTTCTGTCTATCACAGCAAATAGTATTCTCATATATTTAATCAAATCTCAAACGTCTCTGCATTCTCCTATGTATGTACTAATAGGTTTAATGGCTGTTGTAGACTTAATCTCGCCTATATTTTTTGTACCTAACATGCTTCTTAGCTTTTTGTTTAATTGGAGTGGGATATCTCTAACAGGTTGTTTGATACAAATGTTTTGCATTCATTATGTTGGATCATTTCAGTCCACTTTGCTTTTTTGGATGGCACTGGACCGTTACTTTGCAATATGCAAACCTCTTCATTATCATAAATTCATGGAAATCCCTAACTTCCTAAAGTTTATTGTTGTGCCAGTAATGAGAAATGGACTCCTGAATGTCACCATGGTCTCTCTGGCTGGAAAACTGTCATTTTGTTTAACAAATGTGATTGATCACTGTTTTTGTGAACACATGGCGTTGGTTCAGTTAGCATGTGGAGATATATCTATTAATAACTTGGTAGGACTATTGTCTGCTTTCCTTATACCAACTGCAGATTTTATTCTCATTACTGCTTCCTATGCTGTTATTTTTATCTCTGTGTTTAGATCTGGTAAGGCCCAGATTAAGGCCATAAACACCTGCATTACTCACATCATTGTTATGACATGTAGTTTGATTTTTGCCCTGATTGCGTTTATGTCATACAGAATAAGAAATAATTTTTCTACCAGTAGTCGTGTATTTGTGAGCACAATGTACTTACTTTTTCCAAGTTGTTTTAACCCAATTGTTTATGGAGTGAGAACAAAAGAAATAAGACAAAAGTTTCTTCAGTTTATTAGAGAAGTAAAAATCTTTCCTTTGCAAAGAAATCCGCTTTTTTTAAAAAAGATCAACAATATTGCTGATACTGTAACATTTTAAAAAAGGATGTGTTTTGTTAAAGCTATAAAGTTTAAAATGGCCATTTGAAAATATGAGACTGAAAATATGTAGTTATTAATAAACATACTGTAAACACTGATGGTAATTTACAAGAATGATATCCTTGTGCACAATTTTTGTATACAGAACTGGAGTTATTAACTAAATCAATTAGCAAAAAAAAAAAAAAAAAAAAAAAACAGCTTTCTCCATCAGCTACATTTTTTTCTCAAGCCTGTCTGATAAAGCCTACTAAATTATAAATATTTTTTTTTTACTCCATTTATACTTTCTCTTAATAAGAGAAATACAACCTGTTACCTGTATATTTTCTATTGTGCTTACTACAGTATACACACCTCTAAGAAACCAATCTCTATGAAGTAAACAAAACTTACTACCAGAATATTGTAAAAATCAGGTATTCAACCATATAATCATTTTCAGTAATATAGGGTGTACCAAAGCTTAGAATCTGTAGTTATCTGTAATGATAGTCTGAGGTGTAAATTAAGCTTCATATACAGATTTGAGTAAAAAAAACATACATTATTGTCTCCCTCTCCTGGTAGTAGTCTGTATTGCTGGAGCAAAATAACTTTTCCATATATACACACACATATATATATATATATATATACACACACATATATATATATATATATATATATATATATATATATATATATATATATTAGGGCTGTCAAATGATTAATCACGATTAATCACATCCAAAATAAAAGTTTTTTTTTTTACATAATATATATGGGTGCACTGTGTATAATTATTTTGTATATATATAAATACACACACATGCATGTATATTTAAGAAAAAAATATTATTTATATATAAAATATTTATATTTATATATAATATAAATTATATATAAATCTATATACAGTATATACATGAAAATATTTCTTATATATATGCATATAAGCATGTGTGTGTATTTATATATATAAAATAATTATACACAGTGCACCCATATATATTATGTAAAAAAAACTTTTATTTTGGATGTGATTAATCACGATTAATCATTTGACAGCCCTAATATATATATATATATATATATTTATATATATATATATATATATGTGTGTGTGTGTGTGTGTGTGTGTGTATGGAAAAGTTATTTTGCTCCAGCAATACATATATATTTCTAGCAAAGCTTTGGCCATGGCAATCATTACCTAAAACAATTGCCTGTGTTATTTTGTTGATGCCATCAGTCATTCATTTTAACAAATATATATAATTTCTTTAAAAACTACATTTTTAGATTGCTTGCATACAGTCTTTTCCCACACGTTCCCACACTGACCCACATATAGTGACGGCCCAGATCCGGCCCACATCTGGCACATGTGGAAAGATGATCTGGCCCACGTGCAGCGTGGAATAACGGGTGGGTACATTGGGTGCCTAACTCCTGTTTCCCAGATCTGGGCCACAAGCAGGCCATAGCAATGCCACATGTCAGCCAAGAGCAAAGAAATAAACCAGAACTGGACCTTATCTGAGCCACAAAATCTGTGTATATTAAATGATGTTTTATTAACAAAGTTCCGGAGGAGCACGTTCAGTTAATTCGCCTTTGGCTAAGCCCCGCCCCCCTTAGTTACTGTTGCTTCGTCCGACAAACAAACTTCATCTGGGCTCTGGTATCAATATGGCTTATGCTGTGACAGCTCTTCCTGCTGAAATTTGATCAAACTTTTATAAAGCAGCAAATAAAGTGTCCGATAGAAGTAGGCAAAATGGGCTGCATATACGTTCGAAGGCTATATTTACGACATACAGGTGAAACGCAAGGAACAACAAGGCATCCAAATAGAGGCAAAAGCATACCGGTCACAGTCAAAAAATGAACCACCGCAGATATCCTACTAATCGAGACGGAGGCTGGGACTAACAATATCAAGGAGCAACACTGATCATGCAAAGCTGGGTAGGTCTCTATTCACTTCTACAATCGTTATTACATAGCAAACGGACTACGCGAGTATAACGTTGTATTTATTAGCAGCGTGTGCTAGACGACACTTGTCAGGATTTGACTTCGGGTTTGGGAACGGAAAAAAACGCACACCCCCCTCCAACCTCTCTGGGAAATGCGTATCTGTGTTGCAAATGCCCCAGGAACAATGTTTAACCATATTTTTGACCTCTGTGGGAGCTCGTTCTTGGCTGCGCTGTGATTGGTCAATCTACATTCTAGGGTGTGGCTTAGCCAAAGGCGAATTAACACGAGTGGAGTGCACCCAGCAATCAATGATAAGAGATATAGATTCAGCAGTCTCACCTCACTCCATTGATACTCCATTTTCACACTTCTAGTCCTAAACACTTACATAGGGGGGAGTACTCTGGGTTCAGGCCAAACTCCGAGCCCTCCCCCGGACAGCACGCCAAATACGCACAGGGGCGCCGTATAGGGGGGGAAAGTTAGGACAATTCCAAGGGCCCCTGACTGACAGGGGGCCCATCAAATAGGTAAAAACTTTTTTTTTTAAATATATATATATATATATATATATATATATATATATATATATATATATATATATATATATATATAAAACATCATCATTGAGTATATCTCAAATTATAATAAATTGAATTATGTCTTTGATTTGACTTATTTCGGCAATAAAAATTAAATATCCCCATTGACCAAAAAGAAAATATCCATATTTATCGACCACCCCCATGTATCTGCATGAAATGGTTTGGTCCTGCCTAAGCGCGCGCGGTGACGATGTTTAGCAGCAGACAGTCAATCGATGCACGGACGGCGAAGGCGCCGGCGAAATACAGAGAGACCATAATGTCGAATAGTAAAATAAAATCTGTTTTCCAGAAAAGGAAAGAGAGGAAAGACTAAAGAAAGGCTGTCGTTCTGTATACCAGTTTTTCACAAAGAAAGGTGGGTAGCCTTTAGTCTGTGAGTGGTATTAACCTGTTAGCTAGCTGCAGGCTAGGGTTAGCCTACATTTCATCAATATTTAATAAGTGCAGGGAAACGTTTAGCAATATATTGATATTGAATCATCCATGCCCCTTTTAGCATACTTAACAACAACAACAACAACAGATGAGTCAGCAGCACCCCAGTCTCCCCATACTAACTGCACCCCTCCCTGTCCCAGTAAAGAAGGTGAGCAACATTGTGTTAATGACTTAGCATCATTCCAGGGAGTCTGTGTGGGGTTCTCTGTCTCTCTTGCTCTTTTTTACCATAACAAAAAATTATGACATCAACAAAAATTATTTTCGCCCATTATGACAATTAAAAAAATAATACAAAAAACAATCTCCTGTCTGTACAGTAGATGCAGTTAGAAACAATAAGTAGCTTACCTCAACCTGCATGTAAGTTACAGACAGTATTAATATAATCCAGTTTGATCCGTTCATTTAGACTGAATTTTGGCCTTAAAATGACATCTATACAGACTTTATTATTTTCCATCATGAAGGGCAATTTGTTTGAGAAGCTTACACACACACACACACACACACACATTGTATCTAATGTATTTGTATTTGTGTCAATGTTCTGTAGTGTTAGTGTTATTTATTGGTGTATGGCATATTTTAATATATACAGTACCTTGCGAAAGTATTCGGCCCCCTTGAACTTTTCGACCTTTTGCCACATTTCAGGCTTCAAACATAAAGATATAAAACTGTAATTTTTTGTGAAGAATCAACAACAGGTGGGACACAATCATGAAGTGGAACGAAATTTATTGGATATTTCAAACTTTTTTAACAAATAAAAAACTGAAAAATTGGGCGTGCAAAATTATTCAGCCCCTTTACTTTCAGTGCAGCAAACTCTCTCCAGAAGTTCAGTGAGGATCTCTGAATGATCCAATGTTGATCATTGTTTCTTTGATGAACCACTGAAACCATTTTGGAAACATTATTTTAAGGTAAATTTTTTTACAAAGTGTTGCATTAAGGACATTTTTTATGGTGGCTTTTAATCTTGCATCAAATAGTGAAATGCATACTGTATGCAGACTTGCATTTATAAATCACCAGCAGTGAATATTGTGCTAGTACTAGTATTGAACTACAAGAAGCAAGACAGTTGCAAGCCTTTGATTAGAGTTATGTAAAGCTTTTGATGGGACAGTTAGGTCCTAGAGATGTGGTGACAACAGCTGCGCAGAGGGGGCCCAATGTGATTTTTTGTCATGGGGCCCAAAATTCCTGGCGGCGCCCCTGAATACGCATTAAACCTTATCCACTCTAATTGTATGCAAGTGTGAACTCGTGAAATATGGAGTCATTTCAGCCTTAATAAGCCTGTTAACAAGCAGAATCACTGAAGGAAAAAAGAGAACAGGAAAAGAGACTAGCAGAAACGCAAGAACTACAACTGACCTCCAGCCACAGTCTTAGATGAAATCAACTGAAGAGAAAAGAGGACATTAAATCAAGATCTCAGCAGAGGAGGATTAAACAACTCCACAAACAGCATTACCAGCTTCACTTATTACTAACCAGACTGACTTTATTTCTGTCAGACGTCTACAGAAGGTTTTACTGAGAATTAACCAGGGTTTAACTCTAATGTGTTTCATTTGAAGTCACCATAACAGTGATTAGTGTTTCCAATAGTTATTCTCATTTCTGTTTCTTATTTTGTAATTTTATACACTTTATCTGGTAAGACCCACATGAAGACCATAAACACCTGCATTACTCACATCATTGTTATGGCAAGTAGTTTAATTTTTGCCGTGATTGCATTCAGAATAAGAAATAATTTGTCTACCAGTCGTCGTGTACTTACTTTTTCCAAGTTGTTTTAACCCAATTGTTTATGGAGTGAGAACAAAGGAAATAAGACGAAGGTTTCTTCAGTTTATAAGTGAAGGAAAAGTCTCTCCATCTTAAGATATCCAAGTAAAAAAAAATATGCTTAAACTATGTACTGTTTTGTTAAAGTTTATGATTTCCATTACACGAGAGTAGATGTTAAAACTTCATGCTGATTTGTACTCGGCTTTCGCCAAGATAAGCAAAACTAAGACGTAGCTTTACAGTAAACTATGCTTCTCCATCCATTTACGCTTCTTTCCATAAGGGACTCCCCTTCTGTCCGGCGTTAACGGCAGCAGTGTACTTGGCACGTTAGCGCACGCGACGGCTGCAACTACAGGACCAGCACGACGACCGTCTGGATTGAACCGAGTATACAGTAGCTGTTAAATATGTGTAACAACTTTGAAAATATGCACATATGAGATGAATATGAATATGCACACAAGAATGAAATACCAATGTGCACTTTTTTCCATGCAGAACTGGATGGGCTCATAAAGAATTCAAATAAATGCACAGTACACAGCACTCTCTATCAGCTGAAAGGCAGTTTCTAACCACAGTACCTACCTGACACAGCCCACAAAGTACTATATAGAGAATATCCTTTTCAAGAGAAATAATACCTACATTTTCCATTAGCGCAGTCAGTTCCTGACCAAAATGCTGTATCTGATAGCTTAAGCTATATAATTATGATCAGAGACTATTTATATAGAGACATGCCACTTCATCAATCCTTAATACAACTATATAGGGAAAACCCGTAACGCCAAAGATGGCGGTTGTATGCACATGCCCCGCCCCTCCCGCTGGAAAGCCAATCGTCTGCTTTTAACAGTCAAGCCGGGAAACATTTAAGCCTATCGTCTGGTTCCACTGACGCATGCGCACAGTTGAGGTTTGCGACAGCGCAAAATACGTTACCAAAGCCCGTCTACGGAAAGCCTGGCCACTCCCTATTAAGTCCTATAGTACCGACTTTTTGGTTGTAGTTCCACCAGAGTTCCACTGGGGGCAATAGTCCGAGTGCAAAATGAATGGGAGTCTATGGGGCTAAACGGCTAAATTGGTCTTTTTCACCCGATTGTCATTGATAAATTTTAGATTTGAATGTAGGTTTTGCAAGTCCAACATGGGTTATAGGTCGAAAGTTGAATGAACGAGTACTTATGTCCTTTCGATTTCTTACAGGTTGAGTTGTTGTTGCCCATAACACGCTAGCATTCTGCTAATGGACGCTGATTGGTCAGTGAAGGACTGATTACGACCAGAGATACCGCTTGATGGCATCGTGGCATCCGAAGCGGGACCACACATGTATTTACCTGTGTCAGTTGTGTAGTAGATGCCTCGAGAGAAAAGAAAGTGCAGAACGCAAAAGCATAGACATAATAAATACATAGACGCCCTATTGGCCGCTTTGGGACGTTGCTGCGATAGTTTTCTTATTGTGGAAAAAGCATTTTCTGTGATTGACCCGATTTTAGCAATAACAAAGATAACTGATGGATCCTTTATCTATGGTAATACGATATGGTACAACTACAGTGCAGTGCAAATATTAAATATAAGATAAAGTGAGAAGTAATAGTAAATAGTTTAGTCAATAAAATAAACAAACAAACAGTACAGCAAATAAAATAGTAATGAAAAGGCTATATACAACATAGGCTATATAAAATAAAATGACACAACCCTGTCTATTTTTCAGTTTTATTGATCAGTAAGAGACATTATAACAGTATAAGTAGCCTAGAAGGTATAAGAAGAGTTATACAAGACAATAAATAAAGTAAACGATTCAGACACAGCAGGATACAACGTTAAAATAGCCAAAATATAAAGTTATGAAACTTCACTTTGCCGTCAGCCAAAACGATTTGCCAGGGAACAAGATTCATGAGACCAAAGATCGCCCGTTAGATATACACAAGACGAATTATATGTCATGTTTGACCACAAATGTCAGAAGCACCGAGGAAAGGCTGTTCCAGGCGGGGTGCAGAGTGCTGAGACCCCGGTAAAGGCTTGGATATCACAACTCCGAAAACGTCAGATCAAATTTTTAAATAGGTGCTATCTTTATAAATAAACCACAGATTTGAGCTTTCAACAACTACATTGTCGACTGAAAAACTATTAAAACTACATTTCGTGACACAATAACAGTAGTATTTTAAAATTTCGCGGCTTCTCTAGTCTGTCTATGCGCGAAAGCACCAGTGAATAAAGGATTGCGGTAAAGCAGGTCTCTGGTCGTACGATGTGTATGACGTCATTGACATTTTAAAAGACTTTTTAAAGCAAATAAGTGACTCTAAAAAATCTAACACCCAGCAATGTGTAATTTCTTTGCATCTTCTTTCGAATACAACATTCGAATTACTAGACAAAAAATTATATCCTGAGAAAATTGGATTTTTAGGGGTATTGCTCCATAGACCTCCATTCATTCTGCACTCCGCCTGTGAGCGCCCTCATATGGACCTAGAGTGGAACTGCAACCAGTTCAGAACCCGGAAGTTTAATGTGAGTGGGAGTTCTCCCCATATTAGACTTTCTCTGACGTTACTGTTTGAAAAGGCGGCAGATTTGATATGCAGTGTATGTGTGAGTTGTGTAATATCAGACATCAGAAGTCTCCCCCAGATTGGTAGCGGCTCCCTGATGCCCGCAAATTAGTTCAAATCTCCCGGAATCTAGAGCGAGCGAGCAAGAGCTCACACACACTGTGCTTCAAACTGTGTAGCGCGCGCACGACCGAGGGAGAGAACCCTTGCGCATGCGCAGTAAAAGTATAGCCTGTGGGGAAAAAGGCGTTTTAAACTTTATTTTGGGGCAAAGTCATCAAACTTTTTCAGCGATTTTTATCATATTTTACTGCTGTTTCTATACATGCAGTTTTTATGTCCCGGTGACCAGTGAAACTGCAGTTCTGACTCTCTGCCCATTCATTTAGATAGGAGCCTGGTCTTGTTAATCAGAAATAGCTGCCCGGAGGCGTTGCCAAGATGGCGGCCGAGTGGCATGACTTGCCTAAAAGGACTTTGTTATGATATGATTAACTGCTTGTATGTTTTATATTCTAATCACGGAACACATACAGATGCACTTCAAGCAGAGGTCTATTTTAGCCTGACAGGCTCTGAATCAGGGGTGTCCAATCCTGCTCCTGGAGGGCCAATGTCCTGCAAAGTGTAGCTCCAGCTGCTCCAACCCACTTGCCTGGAAGCTTCAAGTGATCCGAAAGTCCTTGATGAACTGTTTCGGGTGTGTTTAATTAGGATTTGAGCTAAACTCTGCAGGATAGTGGCCCTGGTGGAGTAGGATTGGATACCCCATATGTAAATTCACACAATATTATCTTATATACAATATATGTCAGCAGCACCCTCTGCCCCTCTTAGCTTGATCATCACCTGCCGAAACCACACAATCCAACTCCCTTTATACCTTAAAGGTGTCCTACAGTGTTATGCCCTTTTATGTTAAGTTTAAGTCTTGCTATTGTTTTTGGGGTGTTCTAGGTTTTCATGCTTGACTGTTCAAAAACACATTATTTTTCACATATTTTACATTATTGCAGCACCTCTCCTCCCAGTCTGTCTCAAACACACTGTTTAGTTCCTGTTTCGATGAAGCCCCTCCTTCCCGAATATGAAATGTACTGTCATTACAAAAGCGAGAGCCTTGTAGCTAAACACTTTGGAGCCACAAATAATAAAATATATACTTACAGGTTGTGATCCATAAACAACTTTAAACTTTATCTTTCAGGAGAAACTATTGTGATTTGCCGTTATTGTACTCTCTTAGGTTCTGGAAGCCATATCTTAAAATATGTCTGTGGTTTTCAAGAGAAACACCAGTAATGTTTTTTTTTTTTTCTTAGGCACATATACATATATATATATATATATATATATATATATATATATATATATATATATATATATATATATATTTCTAAAGCACGTTTAAAAACAACACAAGTTGACCTAAGTGCTTTACAGACTCAACTGTACAAAATAAAATAGACAACAACACCTTAAACAAAAAAAACAACATAAAGACCACATATAACTAAGAACACTTAAAAGCAGCCGAGAAAAAATAGGTCTTTAACCTAGACTTGAAACACTCGATGGAATCACAGGATCGAATGTGTAAAGGAAGAGAATTCCAAAGACGCGGTGCTGCTACCTCGAAAGCACGATCTCCCTTGGTTTTTAACCGAGCTCTTGGTACATTTAGAGTAAAGCTTTGCGGGGATCTAAGTGGTCTAGCCGCAACATGCTGCTGTAACAAACTCGAAATATATACGGGGGCGAGCCCATGTAGACCTTTAAAAACCATTAACACATTTATAAAAGCTACTTAAATGCCCTAATTTAACTAAGGTCTAATCCTGACTCAATCAAAACCCTGTCTGGAAAACCAAGCCTAATGGGCATTTTAGTTATTGACTTAGTTTTAGTCAATGAAAACAGTCACATTTTCGTCATGCTGCATAATGGTTAAACTGATAATAGTGATTATTATATATAGTAGAAGATTTATTTATTTTTACATTTCATTTCAACTTTTTCTTTGAGATTGGCAGACAAACTGACAAAGTATGAACTTGTAACTGATCTTCCAGAAGTGGTTCTGTTTGTTCTTTTAGGTAGGCTCGACTCAGAGTGTCTGCGATGTACAACTCCTTTCCAGGCTTGTAACTAACACGTAAATCATAAAGCTGCAGTCTCATCAGCATTCTCTGCAGTCTCGGAGGAGCTTTTTGGAGAGACTTTTTGAACACCGTCTCCAAGAGCTTATGATCCGTCTCCACTTGTACTGTCTTACCATAGACATACTGATGGAACTTCTCGCAGCCATAGACAATCGCCAAGAGCTCTTTTTCTTTTTGGGCATATCTTTTCTGTCACTCAGTAAGAGACCTTGAGCCGAATGCAGTCCTTCTTGCAGCAACACTTCTCCCAGACCTTCAGCGCTTGCGTCCACTGACAGCATTATCTCTTTGTTGACATCAAAGTACTTTAACACTGGGGCGTTGCTCACAAGTGACTTCAGTCTTTCAAAGCTCTTGCCATGCTACATCTCCCTCTAGCAGTTTCCTCAACGGAGCATTGATGTCTGACATGTTTGGAACGAACTTGGACAGATACTGAAGCAGGCCTTAGAACCTCATTAGTGCAGCTTTGTCCTCTGGCATGTTCTGTATCGCTCTGACTTTCTCTTTGTCTGGCTTCAACCCTTCTGCAGTCAGAATGTGTCCAACATCGCTGAATTCGGTCATCCTGATCTTGCAGTTGTTTTTGTTCAACTTTAGATTGATGTTTCTGATTCTGTCTGACAGTTGTCTTAGTCTCTTGTCGTGTTGTTCCATGTCTTCACCCCACACCAGAATATCATCCATGTTCACGACTCCATCTAAGCCTTCTAGTCTTTGTGCAATGCATTTTTGAAACACTTCTGGAGCTGACACTTTGCCAAATGGAAGTCTCAAAAAACGGTATCTTCCAAAAGGAGTGTTGAGTGTTCTATACATGCAGTTTTTATGTGCCGGTGACCAGTGAAACTGCAGTTCTGACTCTCTGCCCATTCATTTAGATAGGAGCCTGGTCTTGTTAATCAGAAATAGCTGCCCGGAGGCGTTGCCAAGATGGCGGCCGAGTGGCATGACTTGCCTAAAAGGACTTTGTTATGATATGATTAACTGCTTGTATGTTTTATATTCTAATCACGGAACACATACAGATGCACTTCAAGCAGAGGTCTAATTTAGCCTGACAGGCTCTGAATCAGGGGTGTCCAATCCTGCTCCTGGAGGGCCAATGTCCTGCAAAGTGTAGCTCCAGCTGCTCCAACCCACTTGCCTGGAAGCTTCAAGTGATCCGAAAGTCCTTGATGAACTGTTTCGGGTGTGTTTAATTAGGATTTGAGCTAAACTCTGCAGGATAGTGGCCCTGGTGGAGTAGGATTGGATACCCCATATGTAAATTCACACAATATTATCTTATATACAATATATGTCAGCAGCACCCTCTGCCCCTCTTAGCTTGATCATCACCTGCCGAAACCACACAATCCAACTCCCTTTATACCTTAAAGGTGTCCTACAGTGTTATGCCCTTTTATGTTAAGTTTAAGTCTTGCTATTGTTTTTGGGGTGTTCTAGGTTTTCATGCTTGACTGTTCAAAAACGCATTATTTTTCACATATTTTACATTATTGCAGCACCTCTCCTCCCAGTCTGTCTCAAACACACTGTTTAGATCCTGTTTCGATGAAGCCCCTCCTTCCCGAATATGAAATGTACTGTCATTACAAAAGCGAGAGCCTTGTAGCTAAACACTTCGGAGCCACAAATAATAAAATATATACTTACAGGTTGTGATCCATAAACAACTTTAAACTTTATCTTTCAGGAGAAACTATTGTGATTTGCCGTTATTGTACTCTCTTAGGTTCTGGAAGCCATATCTTAAAATATGTCTGTGTTTCAAGAGAAACACCAGTAATGTTTTTTTTTTTTTCTTAGGCACATATACATATATATATATATATATATATATATATATATATATATATATTTCTAAAGCACGTTTAAAAACAACACAAGTTGACCTAAGTGCTTTACAGACTCAACTGTACAAAACAAAATAGACAACAACACCTTAAACAAAAAACACAACATAAAGACCACATATAACTAAGAACACTTAAAAGCAGCCGAGAAAAAATAGGTCTTTAACCTAGACTTGAAACACTCGATGGAATCACAGGATCGAATGTGTAAAGGAAGAGAATTCCAAAGACGCGGTGCTGCTACCTCGAAAGCACGATCTCCCTTGGTTTTTAACCGAGCTCTTGGTACATTTAGAGTAAAGCTTTGCGGGGATCTAAGTGGTCTAGCCGCAACATGCTGCTGTAACAAACTCGAAATATATACGGGGGCGAGCCCATGTAGACCTTTAAAAACCATTAACACATTTATAAAAGCTACTTAAATGCCCTAATTTAACTAAGGTCTAATCCTGACTCAATCAAAACCCTGTCTGGAAAACCAAGCCTAATGGCCATTTTAGTTATTGACTTAGTTTTAGTCAATGAAACAGTCACATTTTCGTCATGCTGCATAATGGTTAAACTGATAATAGTGATTATTATATATAGTAGAAGATTTATTTATTTTTACATTTCATTTCAACTTTTTCTTTGAGATTGGCAGACAAACTGACAAAGTATGAACTTGTAACTGATCTTCCAGAAGTGGTTCTGTTTGTTCTTTTAGGTAGGCTCGACTCAGAGTGTCTGCGATGTACAACTCCTTTCCAGGCTTGTAACTAACACGTAAATCATAAAGCTGCAGTCTCATCAGCATTCTCTGCAGTCTCGGAGGAGCTTTTTGGAGAGACTTTTTGAACACCGTCTCCAAGAGCTTATGATCCGTCTCCACTTGTACTGTCTTACCATAGACATACTGATGGAACTTCTCGCAGCCATAGACAATCGCCAAGAGCTCTTTTTCTTTTTGGGCATATCTTTTCTGTCACTCAGTAAGAGACCTTGAGCCGAATGCAGTCCTTCTTGCAGCAACACTTCTCCCAGACCTTCAGCGCTTGCGTCCACTGACAGCATTATCTCTTTGTTGACATCAAAGTACTTTAACACTGGGGCGTTGCTCACAAGTGACTTCAGTCTTTCAAAGCTCTTGCCATGCTACATCTCCCTCTAGCAGTTTCCTCAACGGAGCATTGATGTCTGACATGTTTGGAACGAACTTGGACAGATACTGAAGCAGGCCTTAGAACCTCATTAGTGCAGCTTTGTCCTCTGGCTCTGGCATGTTCTGTATCGCTCTGACTTTCTCTTTGTCTGGCTTCAACCCTTCTGCAGTCAGAATGTGTCCAACATCGCTGACTTCGGTCATCCTGATCTTGCAGTTGTTTTTGTTCAACTTTAGATTGATGTTTCTGATTCTGTCTGACAGTTGTCTTAGTCTCTTGTCGTGTTGTTCCATGTCTTCACCCCACACCAGAATATCATCCATGTTCACGACTCCATCTAAGCCTTCTAGTCTTTGTGCAATGCATTTTTGAAACACTTCTGGAGCTGACACTTTGCCAAATGGAAGTCTCAAAAAACGGTATCTTCCAAAAGGAGTGTTGAACGAATAATTTGGAGCTCTCATCATCCAGCGGTACTTGCCAGAATCCATGATTGGCATCAAGCACTGAGAAGACTTTAGCATTTGGCATCTCAGCTACTATTTCTTAAATTGTAGTGATGCACAGTGTTCTCTCTTGATGGCTTTATTAAGATCTTGTGGATCGATGGAGATCCTGAGTTTCTCTGGCTTCACGACTGTAACCATACTATTAACCCAATCAGTGGGCTCGGTTTGCTTCGCTATGACTCCAAGATCTTCCATCCGTTTCAGTTCCATTTTGACCCTGTCCTTTAACGCTATGGGTACTTTTCATGGTGCGTGAATGACTGGAGCAACATCTGGATTGAGCTTTATGTGATGCAGTCCTGGTACACATCCTAAACCAGTAAACGCATCTTGATATTCCCTCAGAATGTCAGTTTGGTCTTTGTTCTCTACTTTGTACACTCTTTTAATCAGTCCAAGTTTTGAGCATGCTTCTCTTCCCAGAATTGTTGGTGAATCTTCATCTACAACATGGAATTCTAGATCAAACTCAGTGTCTTTGTAACCACATTTAAGCCTTACTTTACCCGTTGTCTCCATCGTGTGGCCAGAATATGTAACTAACGTGCATTTGACTTCTTTAGAGTTGTTGTCTTGTTAGAGATTTTCTTAAAATATTTGAATGACAACACGTTGCACTCTGCTCCTATATCTATCTTAAAGGTAAGTATGGATTTGTTTATTCTGAATTCTTGAGTCCATTTCTTGTTTTCACTTTCCATGGTAGAGATATTCATTTGTGTCAGCCATTTGCTATAGCTATTTGCTCACTTCGTTCAATTTCTATGGTACCTATAAACAATTCAGCATCTTCTTGTTGTTCTATCTCATAGACTTTTTTCATCAAATCTTCTTGGTTTGCCTTTTTGTTGTGGTGTTTTACACATGCGGCTAAAATCAAATACGTAATATTCTTTCTTGGCTCACAGTTTTCTCTAAACTTCTCTTTGAGCACTTCAAAATCATCCACATCATCATCAAAGTCCATGGTATTAAATACCTTTATGGCATCATCTACCGCCACGTGAAAAAATGTCACAAATTTTACCTTGTCACTCTTTTCTGCAATGCCAGTTGCAATTAGATACAGATCAAACTTTTAATCCACGTTCCCCAGTTTTGCGCCAGATTTCATTTGAAATCCAAACTGTTAGGAGGTTTCAACTGATCCATAGTTTTCTTCTGACACCATGTGATGTTTTTTGGATGCAAGTTTGAATAATTCACGAAGAGACACTGGTTTCATGCGACTTGCTGTTTTACTGAACTTTCTTATTCTTCTCTTTTAAAGGTTACAACCCAACACATACACATCTTTAGACTGAGAGCGCCATCCTCAGGTAAGGAATAATAATACCGTACATCACAGTAAAAAATATAAAGTAGTATACAATATATAAAAGATAACAATTCTTTTTTGGGACTGGGCTAGATAAGGCTCGGGTGTGGCTCTGTTTTGGTTTACTTAAGGCTGATAATCGATACCAAGAATAAAACCTATTCTGTCTCAGTGTAGGGCTAGTTATTAAATGGATGAGGGTCTGGTTAAAAGCTGGTGTTGATATGCTTTATTAATAGCTGAGAATCGGTGCACCTATTAAAACCAGTTCTGGCCCAGTTCAGGTCCTGTAATGGTTATTAAATGGCTGAGACTTGGGCTAGTGTTGGCCCATGTGTGGTCCATGTCTTCAGTCCGGATCCGAGCCACTACAGGGCCGTCATTCTTTGCGGTATGTGGACCGAGGGAAAAGGGGTTCTGTGGAACAGAGCTGGGCCAGATAAAATTTGCTATGTGGGAGTAAAACCAAAGATTGCCCGTTTAATATAACCCAAATTAATTATATCTCATGTTTAACCACTATCTACATACAATTCCCGAAGGACTGGCCGAGATGACACTGTTCTCTGCAGGTTCATGAGAGCTGGATGGCAGCTGACGGCCTGGAGCTCACATCTCTAAAAACTTTTGTTTTTAGTTGTAAAATAGGCATATGTAGTTAGATAAACTATAAGTCACATATGTGAGGTTTAAGAACTACATTCTCGCCTAAAAAACTCTTAAAACTACATTATCGTGACACAATAACAGTAGTATTTGTAAATGATATGGTGGAATTGGTAGACCGCCATGACAGTCGCCGCAAGTGGAGTGATACAAACAGTGAAACGGTTGGAGTGCTGATACTGGGGGAATATCGCACGGCTGGAAAAGGCTCCCAGCCAATCAGATTCGAGAACCAGAAAGAACTGTTGTCTAAATATATATATATATATATATATATATATTAGGGCTGTCAAATGATTAATCACGATTATTCACATCCAAAATAAAAGTTTTTTTTACATAATATATGTGGGTGCACTGTGTATAATTATTTTGTATATATATAAATATACACACATGCATGTATATTTAAGAAAAAAATATTATTTATATATAAAATATTTATATTTATATATAATATAAATTATATATAAATCTATATACAGTATATACATGAAAATATTTCTTAAATATATACAAGCATGTGTGTGTATTTATATATATAAAATAATTATACACAGTGCACCCACATATATTATGTAAAAAAAACTTTTATTTTGGATGTGAATAATCGTGATTAATCATTTGACAGCCCTAATATATATATATATATTAAAGTATATATACTGTATACATAGAATATAAAGAAGAAACAAAGACTTTGATATATACAACATAGTATGTATTTAATATATTGTAATTTCTACTTACATTTTATCATCAATATAATTTTCTTGCCTTATGTCAATAATCAAGTTTATTTATTTTAGAATTGTGGTTTATCCAGCACATGGAAATTATAATATATCAGTTCACTGAACAATCCATTTTTATTTAAATTTCTTTCTTTCTATCTGTCTTTCTTCCTTTCTTACAAATGTTTCATTCACAAAACATACAAATTATTGACATGTTTCATGCAGTAAGTCAAGGCCTCATTCATATAGAAAGCACATAATCTTTGCAATGTAAAAATGGCTACATTTCCAATCAAGAGTCTTTTGATTTTAGTGGCTCTCCAGCTCAGAGAATTACTGGATGAGTCTTGAAGAATTACTTGATGAGTACAAGTTTGAAATTGTCCATAGAAGATCTAAACGAATAGTTTGCCCCAAAATGAAAATTCTGTCATAATTTATATAACTGCATGATTAAAATTAAAATAGGGACCGGAGCTTTCAAGTTTCCGATATGGCCATATGGAGCAAAATCCTCTTTAAAGAATTATAAAAGCGAGTCTGTACACTTAAATATCTGTTTGTTCTTCTAACAATGCAAATCTTTTTTTCACTGAAAATCTTGGCATCTGCCCAACATCTCCTTACTAGTTCGAGTACGTTTTTTTTTTTTTAATGAATGTAATGTTTAATCTGAATCACACTAAATTATTAATTCGCAAACTTGGCCAAACTTCTTGCTTTCTTTACACAACTGTTAATTGAAAAAGCCTCATACAATATATGGGGTGAATTTTAATGATTATTTTATGGTGCTTTTAAAGCTTTATTGACACTTGAAAGCTGCATTCCCTATTAATTGTGATAACACTGGAAAAATAACCAGTATATTAAAAATTTCTCCTTTTCTGTTCCACAGAAGATAGTTTTGAAACAGATTTAAGGATACATATACTTTATTCAGACTAGATATTGTAACTGGAATGTTTGTAGCACAACTATTCATAGGTGCTTTGTTTGAGAAGCTTCAATTATGTAAAAATATCATATAGTAATATATTGTCCCTTTGAAGATATATAGGCATTGTTTACAATTAAATGATTTCATAGAAACCCACTTTTACAAACGATTGAAGAGAAAAAAATGTCATAAACGGTTGTTGCATTGTCATGTATCTTGTATATATATACCCATAACTTGTTAGATTTTGATACATTGGTTCTTTTGAAAAGTGGAAAAAAAGTTCTCAGTTGAGACACAAGACATTATAAAGATTATTCAATTTGGCAGCTTTTTATAATAAAAATACTAAATCCAGTTCCTTTTTGAGTAATTAAAACAGATCAAATTCCATACATTAAATATGGTTTAATACTAAGCCACGGCCCTCAAACTCCTCCTCTGTTCTAATCAAAGGCAGAATCTATGAAACAAAGCAACATTAAAGGCATGCTACCACTGACGTTTGATTTAGCTATGATGAGAAACCATTGCCTCAACCCCAAAAGACCCTCAAATATCCGAGGCACTCAGTGGGTGGCCTATCAACTAAAACCTCACCTTCTAATCGCTTCAACGACAAGGTCACATTTTTCTACACTTAAGTTTTTATTTTACACCCTCGCATGATGGAAGAGACGAATGTGAACAAGAACACAACAACGTCACCACTGTGAGTGTGTTAAAGGGTGTCCCATTTTTCCAGGTTATCTCGAAAGGGTCTCTCGTATCGTCACAACACAGGAAACTCTTATCTGCGCGTCTATCTGTCATTCAGTTTGGGCGAATCGGCACCCTCCTCTTCTTCATCTTTGTCGTCTTTTGCCCCGATCAGTCGTTGCCGAGCAAAGTCCTCGAAGATGATGTCATCATCACTAGGGACAAACAGTCAGAGAAGAATTCAGTTGTTGTGTTTCCCTAAAAGCACTTTTTGTCCTGTGCATTACACACTGTTCTTGTTACTTATAGACAAACAAACAAAAATGACAGAGCTAAAGAATTTGTAGGCAGAAGCTGATTTTTTTGTTCTTTTAGTAGATGCCTTGATGCTTTTGTAGAATTTTTTTTTAATATATAAATTGAATATATATTTAAAATAATTATATATTTATATATAAATAATATTACAATAAATTATACACTACCGGTCAAAAGTTAGGAATAATTACGATTTTATAATGTTTTGAAAGTCTCTTCTGCTCACCATGGCTACATTTATTTGATCGAAAAATACAGAAAAACAGTAATATTGTTAAACATTATTACAATTTATATTTACATTTTTAAATATTTGAAAATATTATTTATCTGTGATCAAAGCTGAATTTTCAGGATCATTACTTCAGTGTCACATGATCCTTCAAAAATCATACTAATATGATGATTTGCTGCTCAGCAAACATTTCTGATTATTATCAATGTTGAAAAAAACAGAAATCTTTTGTAACATTTCTATTTTAAATTAAAAATGCAAGTGGGTCGCATATTTGTCTTTCGCTTCGGAGCCAGATGGTGAATGCTGTTTCTGCTTTATCGCTATCCACTATTGTGTAGCCACGGCCATCTGCCCTGTGCGCTTCGGCACCAGAGAGAGCAACTTCCTAAAAGAGCTAACACAGTCTGACCCTGCATCTTTTTCAAGATGTCATTCAGACCATGTGCTGACGGTCATGATCGATGCATCACGTGCTTAGGCTATAAGCATGCTGAGGTAGCGTTCATGGATGACTCATGTCCTCACTGTGGCGTTACGATCGAGAGTCCAATACTTCGAAAGAGGTGGAGCCCCTTCGCATATTTCCTGATTTAGTTCTTCTTCTGGCCAGAAGAAACCTACTTCAGTTAATAGCCTTGATGACCTGAGGATCACAGTGAGGGCTTCCCCGCCGAGTCAACCTCCTCTGGCCCCTCACTTCTCTTCAAAGCTGCAAACCGTGGAGCTTCCAAGAGAGCATGCTGGCCCTCCCCCGGGGGTGCCAGTCGTTTCTTTTGGGGCTCCACCGGATGATCAGATGTCAGTTGCTGCATCGGAGGGTGAGCTAATGGAAGATTGGTATCTCTGGTTGGATCATGGACGGCACCTTTTTCTACCTGAAACCGGTCTGGTGCCTTTTCCTCCCTCACTAATCTCGATGGCAGAGTGGCTAAAGGGTACGTGGAGTTCCCCCCAGTGGAGCGGTCTGTGGCAATGCAATTGTGTCCCAAGACACAATAATGTAAGTTCTCATCCGCTCTCACAGGTAAGGCTTACTTAGCCTGCGGAGAAGCTGCCTCCGCCCTGCATGCCATGGCAATCCTGCAGTTCTACCAGGCCAAAGCGCTCAAGGAATTTCATAAGGGGAGTTCTGACACAGGGGTTATGCAGGAACTGCGTACAGCGATGGACCTCGGCCTACGGGCAACGAAAGTCACTGCACGCTCCCTGGAGCGACACCTGAGGCTGAACCTGGCGAATGTGCATGAGCCAAACAGGCAGCAGGCGGCAAAAGCAAGAGGAGCGAAAACAAAAGAGCAAACTCTCCCCTGTGCAGAGAATTTATTAAAAAGGGGTTCCCTATCAGTCTGTCACTCTCGACGAACGTAGTGACCGACAAATAGGAATCTCGCTAGAGACATTTACATTGTTAAATAAAAGTTCGTCTCCCCTCCTCTGCGGCTGTCAATCATTCTCTGTTCAGCATTTAGCACGCATTATAATTCTTTACTTTTTGTATATTTTTATTTTATTTTACCTTTATTTTACCAGGGGGAAAAAATCACATTGAGATTACAATCTCTTTTACAAGTGAGCCCTGGCCAAGAAGGCAGCACATAGAGGATACACTTTAACAGACAACAAGTAACAAACAGATATAAATATAAAATTGTTAAATGTATGAATACATGAATGAATTTTATAAGAGTACTAAAAGGAATGTGTCATCTGTTTTTCTTAACATGTTTAGATTTTTATAAAATTACTGTGCAGATTTTTTCAAGAATTACTTTTTACTGCTGATTTATACACTCACTAAGTTTAATAAAAAAATATCATACCTATTGAATATATTTATTTAATATTTAAAGGTGTTAACTGAGATCTTACACTGCAAAATGATAACTTACAAAGCATTAAATTGATCACAATTATTTAATGAATGAAGCACACAAAAAATGTATGACAAAGCCCTAAAACAGCCAATTAATTGGCATTATCGTCAAATCCCTAAAACTGCCAATTAATCGGCATAACCGCAATTATTTTTTAGACAATTAATAAGCTCATCGCCGGCTGAACTGCTTGAACACGTTCAAAGGCAGGACGGCGGTCCCACTGAATTTTTTTCAGAGGCTCCTGGGGCAAATGGCAGCGGCAGCAGCAGTAACACCGCTCGGGCTGCTCCATATGAGACCGCTTCACACAGCACTCACCGGGTGACAATCACACCGGCGTGCCGCCAGACCTTCAGCCCGTAGATCAACCAAAAAGGTGGTCCACACTCCCGTCGCATGTCGCAACTTGCCCGCTATCTCCTCCTCTGAAGTCAGAAGCATCTGAGGTCGGTTCGGGCCATGTATGTCCCCGGTGTGCTCAACCGTGTGGCCGACGAGCTATCACGAGCTGTGCTCCAGGGAGAATGGCGACTCCACCCCCAGGCGGTTCAGCTGATCTGGAGAGAGGTCGGGGAGGCTCAGGTAGACCTGTTTGCCTCCTCAGAGACCTCCCACTGCCAGCTGTTTTACTCTCTGACCGAGGAAACACTCGGCATGGACGCACTGGCACACAGCTGGCCCCGGGGCCCTCGCAAATATTCATTTCCCCCAGTGAGCCTACTTGCACAGATCCTGTGCAAAGTCAGGGAGGACGAGGAGCAGGTCCTTCTGGTGGCTCCCTATTGGCCCATCCGGACCTGGTTCCCAGAACTCATGCTCCTCGTGACAGTCCCACCCTGGCCCATTCCTCTGAGGAAGGACATTCTGACTCAGAGACGGGGCACCCGCGTCCAGACCGTCCAGTGGAGGTTCTAGTTGACTTACACCCAGAGGTATTTAACAGCATCACTTCAGCGCGGGCGCCGTCTACGAGACGTGCGTACGCCTTGAAGTGGAACCTGTTCGTCGAGGGCTGTTCTTCTCACCTAAAGAGGACCCCGAGCCCCCGGCCTGGCTATGTGCCCAAGGTTCCTACCACTCCCAAACAGAACCCAAACCACTCTCCAAGCAGAGGATGGCCCACTGGATAACGGATGCCATCGCCTTGGCTTACCAAGCACAAGGCGTGCCCTGCCCGCTCAGGTTGCATGCTCACTCCACGAGAGGTGTTGCATCCTCCTGGGCGCTGGCACGTGGCTCCTCGCTAACCAATATCTGTAGAGCTGCGGGCTCAGCGACACCTAACACGTTCTCTAGATATTATAGCCTATGTGTAGAGCCGGTCTGCTCCCGTGTTCCCACCCTAAATGGGTAGAAGCACCGAGAGGCCCGGCTCTGTCGGCTTGCTGCACCCTACTGTGCACCCTTTTAACTCCAGTGTGAAAAACCTGTTGAGTCCACCAAACGCTCGTTGGTGTTTTAAGCCCCCAACGGATCCTTCAAGGCAGCGCTGCATGGAAGGCGCTCCCCGCCCCCTGCCGCGTTTCAGCCAATCGCAACAATGGTGCTCGCATTCAACTTTGAGAACCAACGAGTGATCGATCTTGACTCCACTCAACTTGGTACGGTAAGTTGCATAGAGCAATATTCTAAGATCTGAATTCATAATGAAATGTTTTATTATTTTTTTAAAATGACTACGCTTTGAAATATAGCCAACACTGGCTGTTAGGGATTTTCTTTGCCGCCGGCCGAACACGCTCAGCTATCTAGCTAACTGTAAACAGATTGGCAATGGTAGATTTTGCAGCAATTGGCTGAACCGCAGCAGGGGGCGGGGAGCGCCTTCCATGCAGCGCTGCCTTGAAGGATCCGTTGGGGGCTTAAAACACCAACGGGCCCTTCAAACACCCTTGGCCCGGACGTGGCGGAGCGTTTCTTACAAAAACATGACAAATCGTAATTAATTATTCCAAATTTTTGACCGGTAGTGTATATGACTGACAGAATTTTTGATTAAACAAAATAAATGAATACATTAAATTAAACCACCATCCTAAGACATATGTGTAACTATTTATGACTATAAAGCTCAAAGCATTTTAGTAGTTTAAAATCCAATTAAACAATAAGACTTTCACTTACTTTGTGTCAAATTCAATGAGGTTTGTGTCAATGGGGGCATCGTTTTCTGGGGCTAGAACAGAAAGGTTACAGAAATGAATATTGATTAGAACTCTGTAGGTAATATACTTCATTTCTCACTTAAAAAAACTCTGTATACGCCATTTATAAAGGTCTCCGCACACAGAGATGTTTTTATTTGTTAAAACAGTCATTATTTTTAGAGTAACTAAATTTCCCCCCCGCTGGCACCTTTTCAACCAAACAACAAAAAAAACAATAATTGTTCGGATAAATAAAAAATATTGAACTTTTGACTGGAATTGACTGAAAAGCTGAAATTCAGTACTGACATGTTAGGACATGAACTTTAAATGTCTTATATTTAAGTATATGTTTTTTTTTATAAATATTTACATTTTAATTATATTTTTATGTTACTCATAAAAATATATTTATATTTCCTGTACAAGTGAAAGTATATGTTTTAGGTGCCAGGACATGCTAAAATAAATCATAACTAGTTCAACAAATGAAAGCAGATAAAAAGGCAGTCTGGCAAATACCATCTCTGTAGAATGATTCCTCCAATGGTTTGGGATGCATTAATGTAAAGGGGAGCTCGACTGCAACATCACTGGAGAGGGAAACACAAATCATGCATCCAGTAGACATGATAACCAAATAAACGCCAGCCAACGCTGCTCCCAAACCTCAATCCCACCACTCATGCGGTGCTAACAGAGTGCTGGAACCACTGGCCTAAAAGCATCAGCACAAATGGTCCAGTAATTGATGGCATCTTATCAAGTGTCTGAGCCTGTCTGTGTTTCTGGCCAAAAGCTTGGCTACTTATAGGAATCTTTAGTATGCACAATGGGCTGTGTAAGACACACTGTTCAGTATACGGTCATGCAGTCTTAGTAATGGAACAGCTTGAATCCGGTTTCAAAGTGAAGGTGTCAAACATTTACACACATTACACAGAAACAGAAGAATTTCTAAAGGAATGAACAAAAATAGCACAGTACCTTGAGGCAAGATCTCCCAGCAGTCTGAAAAAAAAACAATTAAACATGATCTCACTGTATTACAATAATTAAGGCATTATTGATTTGGTGTGTCATATCGACTCGGCAAAGTCATTTTATTGTAACCCTAGAAGGCATAAAGAGTATCAAATTGATCGGTTAGCGTGTGATTTTTTGGTATGTTTTTCAGTTATTAAATTATTTGATATTCTATGTATTCCTTCTAAGTCATGTTTTGAGCCTCATTTACATATTTGTTGGTCATGGGTTCAGGAAAATATTTGTTTTGTTTTTGTATCACTAACCCTTAATATATAAATATATATACTGTGTATATACTGTATATAAACTGTATATGTTAATAAATATACAATGTTATAGTGAAGTACAATTTTGATTTCATTTTTTATTGTATATGTATATAATATATAAAAAATAAATAGATTTTCTTTTTTAAAAATCCACTGAACCAGTATGGGTCATCTTGAACCCCTTAATGCATTAGTGCAAGTTTTAGGGTCATGCACTCTGGGGCTAAAATAAAAAGCCATTTCCAAGCAATTTGACTAATAATGTAACAAGATTTTTACACTTTCCAAAGGTTTTTTGAATGGTCCTCCTCTCTGCTAAACTCACAGTTACATTGACAGAGGCTGCGTCCGAAAATCGAATAGTCTCTTGAGTAGGTACTTAGTTTGAATAAGTAATTACTTCATGGCTGCTAAAAAGTATGTTCTATATATTATGGAATATGTGTAGTAAGAATGTAATCTGGACAAACTACATCCGCCATGTTTTCATTATCATGTGATCTACCAGCGTCATTTTTAGTCGCATCACTGCCATTTACAAATCCTCTCCCGTGGCCTCATGGGATAGTAAAGAGTCCCATCGTAAACTTCAGAATCTCGCCGGAAGTACGAGGTCATCTGAGTACTTTTTTATGAGTACTGCGAATTCGGACATACTTCTTTTGTCACATGCTGTTTTTCACCTACTATATAGTAGGGGAGAATGCGATTTCAGATGCAGCTAGGGTGTTGTGGGTGTTTTTTGCTGTGCAGTTGCAAGCATTTTTCGAGTGATTGCTATGTGGTTGTTTACTTGCCCATGTCAAAAGAGCCCATCTTCAAGTCTCTCTGATATTCTGTGACTCTGGTCCAATGTGCGTCTATGGGATCTACCCCCCACCCACCACCCAGATTTATGGTCTACCACATTAAAATCAACCCGTCCTTTGGATGAGATGTTAAACCGAGGTCCTGAATCTCTGTGGTTATTAAAAATCCCATGGCACTTCTCCTAGGGGTGTAACCCTGGTGTCCTGGTGTTCAATTGCTTAGAAAAGTGATAGCACACCCCTTCCTCACCCAGTTTGCGGATTCACGTCTAGCACAAATTCCTGGCAAGTGCTATGTACATTTTTGTTAACCGAATTGTAAAGTTTGAACTTTATTCCACCATCACATGCCACACAAGATGAGCAAAATGCAAACTTACCCTCCGCGGGACACCACCAGCTTCACTTTCACCTTATATGAAACAATGATGCCCAGAATTTCTTTATTGGCTCCCTCTCTTAACCTTTCAAGACAACAATGCCATGGAAAGGTGAATTCATAAACATGACAAGAAACACTACACACTTTCAAATGGAAGAATCAGAGATTATACTTACAATGTACTCGATGCTAAATTTGTGTCTTCATGTTTGAGTTTGCCATCCAGAGCCAAGCCGCGTTTCTCTCGGTTATTCGCCAGGAATGGGGTGAGAGTATATACTTTGCAAAATGTGGCACTGGGAGCCACAAAATCACTAGAACACGGCACAAAGCAGAGAGCAATGAGACAGATGTCAAGGTGTGTTCTCATCCGGATTAAGCGTATGGTTTAGTTTGCAGTGTACATACTCTGATTCCTCTGTCGCCACTGGACACTTGTACTGGGCAGTGTTGAAGAGGCAAATATCAGCATATTGACGCACTGCAACGTTTTATAATAGAAATAAATGTTATTGCCAAGAGTTTCTTAACTACATACTGATGTAAATACAAAGTCCATCTATATAAATAACTGAATGACCTGAAATCTTCATTTTTTTTACTGTCTTGTTTGTGTTGTTTGTGACATGGACGTTGACACTAATTGGTTCACCATGATAGTAAATCTGAAAGACATTATGCACATACAGCATCATGCAAACAACAAAACAGCAGCATAGGTCCAAAAAAAAATCTGTACTCTGCCTCAAGTTTGTGTTTCTGAAAAAAAATTGTATAGTCTGATATGGAATTAAATTATTATCTACACTCATTTGCATCACATTACGTTTATTACATTGTCTATGTTAAAATTGTGTGATCCAAATGGATGGACATGACACAATTCATTTGTTTTATAGTTATATTTTGGTTAAAGCTTCAATAATATCTGCATGAATTTCTAAGTTTAGCATAGGGTCATATCAAAATAATTTAAAGAGAAAATAAAAGCTTAATTTCTATTATTATTATTATTATGATCCTATACTATACATAACATTGCACCTACAGCATTTCAGTTGTAATGCCCTTTTTCCATCACTAGATGTAGATGTAGATCAGTATAGCAGAATCCTACTGCTGTTGCCTTTCCTCAATCAATCGTCAGCTATTTCATCTTATTCAGAGCAGCTGAATAACTACACAAACCCACCTCTTTGTCAAGTGAGGCCTCCAGGTGTAATGGTTTGTCTGACATGAGAAACTGCCTTGTGGTTTCAGCCATTGGCTGCGGGCCCGGCTTCTCTGGAGCATACTGCACTTTTCTGATGACGAGACGCACTGAATTCCTGTGGAAAGGCCAGTAATAGGAGAACCATATCATAATTTGTGACATTTATTGACTTCAACAAAAATATATGTTGCAATCTATGTAATAAATCTCTGCGATGTTCTGGTCTTTTTTTTTTTTCAGACATTTTTCCGGATCATTTAGAGCATAATCTTTCTTCAACAAATCGCCTTTTTAAAGTATCATTTATATACATGGCACAAATGGTGTGAGACTATTTATGAGTGTGAGCAAGAGTAAAACACTTATGGAACAAAAAATGGAAATATACTGCAAAATATAATGCAATATATTACATTATACATGGGAAAATAGTGATTATATTTTTCAATATACTGCAATATATGCATTGACCATGTGGCTATATTGATACAATATTGAGAATTGAAGACAAAAATAGCATTACATGTAATATTCATAAAGTTTTATCCTTTATTGTGTACATATATTGCACATACATAAATGTGAATGTACACAACAGATTACAAGTTCCCAGCATGCTTTGCTTCTGACTGTTAAACGAGAGTAAACGTTAAAATGAAGTGTTATTTAATTGTGTTTTGCTCAATATTAATATATGGGGAAGATCTGTTAGTGTTTCATGTTCTATTATTTTGGAATTTAAAAGGTTTTCTGGTATGTGTGAGTTTTTGGGGTTCCCATTTTGCTGAAGAGTAGAGCCTGTGGTTCGGTTGACGATTGGCCGAAGACCATTAAGAGTATATCTCGCTTTATTAAAAAAGTAACAGCTGTGCTCTCTTCAGCACAGTGATAGTCACCTTGATAAAAATTGTAGTACATGTTTTCCAAAAACACAATTAACAATGTTGCACAAATGTGTGTCTGTTATGCAGTTGGGTGCCATTGTGAAAGGTTATACCTTTTGTGGATTTTTTCTTCAACATTTTCTGCACAAAAAGCTTTGACTTCAAAGTCAACCCCGCAGGCCTTTGCAGACAAGAAGAAAGAAAATGTTACTCTGTAGAGTGCAGAATTCTGAATAGCCCTTTTTACTTATATCTATAAAACATTATTTGCGGGAAAATGTACCTTTCCTGTATCTTCTGGCCCTGGTTGTAACGTGACAGAACAGGGTAAATTCGGAGTAATCTGTGAGTAAAGGTTTGACATTTAAACTTGAGATTGAAATGGGGATGAAGGGACCTAATTTAATCAACAGTGAATCCAATAATCTCTGCACAGCATAACATAGTTTCCATTATATTAGGGAAATCAAAAAGAAGTTTCACCTCGAAGGTGAAGGGGTAAGCATGTTCTCCGAGTTTCTTTATCAATCGCTCTTGTAGACGTGTCAAGCCCTTTTTCTCTTCAGGCACGGGAGGAAATGCCTGGATGTTGGCCACAAAGAGGTCTTTGCGAAACGTCAAGCCAAGAACGTCCAAGTCCTCCCGTCCATAGCGGAAAGCACACGTCAGTGTCACAAAAACTGTGGGAGAATAAAAACAAAAACAGAGTAACATTAACTGTATAGTTAAAGGTTCTCTAAGCGATCCTGGGTGACGTCACTTCTTGTTGACGTTCGAACTATTGTCAAACAAAACGGAGGCTAGCTAGACCCTCCCTCCTCCTCATCCGCACACTAACCCCCCAAACCCTTCTTGTCGGTCATTGGCTGGAACAGTTTGTTATGTTTCAGGGAGCGGGTCGCTGCAGTTTGCTTTTGTTGCTGTTTGTGAAGCCTGGGGTGTCTGCAGAGATCGCGTTTCTTTACAGTGTGTTCAGGGGACAGGCAGCTAGCGGATAGTGAGGAGATGTTTGCTGTATGTGACAAAAAATGTTTTGGCCTAAAAAACGCGTGACGTCGCTTAGAGCACCTTTAATGGATTTACAGTCAACTTTGTTCTCCCAGTTCCTAATAAAAGAAAACCAGCAACAAATGGAACAATTATTGACATAGACTAAGTGTACAAAGCTATAAAATGAATGAGTGATGTTTGAGTTTATATTGAGATCTCGGATTTATGATGATTCCAGACTTTGGTATCTTTAAAATCTGAGTATGGTTTATAACACTGAAACCTCTTCTGAATGTGCGATTAACAGGGTCTTCTTCTTAGGAGAAACATCTGTGCATCAGGGAACTTCTGCAAATGATGTGTTCTTCGTTTAAAGCGCCCCCATTATG
This sequence comes from Rhinichthys osculus, assembly GCA_029959095.1. Taxonomy (NCBI): domain Eukaryota; kingdom Metazoa; phylum Chordata; class Actinopteri; order Cypriniformes; family Leuciscidae; genus Rhinichthys; species Rhinichthys osculus. Next base: position 35,066,071 of record JARWKJ010000009.1, read on the forward strand.
CTATTTTATACTTTTTTGGAGGTCTCCTACAATAGGTTTTCATGCATCCATGGTCAAAAAACACTTCTCATAATCTACATTGTAGCATCACCTCTTATCTCACAGTGTCTGAAAGGATAAAGGATTCAGCCTCTCTAAATTACTCCTTTCTGATTGGTCAGATGGCCCTTCCTCAGCACATGAGTGATACGAATGGTAGTGATTGTGTCGGTTTTACCGTATCAATTCGAGCAAGATTCCTCATCCTTTGGAAGTGCATGTAAAGTGGATTTGCTTTGACAGTGCAGAGAACATAGTCTTTTCGAAATGTCGACAACACAGATCAAACTCTTCCAGACTCAGCGACAACTACAGTGTGTAAGGGTCAAAGTAGACTATGTTTGCAGGCAGCCATTGAAGACCATAGGCTGGCATTATGCAGATTTGTTACAAACCCGCATACGTTCGAGCAGTAAGACAGACTAGAATTAATAACGATTAATTCCAGTCAGTTCAGAATCGATTCTTTCTTTTGGGAGAAACTCCATTTATCCTGCACTTTGATCTTTAAAATTTTGCAGACCTCTTACACTCACAAACAGCTTTTAACACACTACATGATGTATAATATCCGAAAAAAGCATAATAGAGGCACTTTAATCTTGTTTAGGAGGAAGAACTGTGATATAAACCCATTGCTTTTTTTATGAGACCACATAAATAACATATTGCAATACCATGGCTCTTAAAAAATGGGGAAAAAAGGCTCCTCACCTTTTCTTTCTTTCAAGTACTCTGGATCAATTAAAACCACACCATCTGCAATAGGAAAAATATATTTTAGGGGTAAAATGCCAGCTGCATAACAGCTTAGCTATGAAATTATTGTTCTTTATTACTTTAATTTTTAAATTCAATTCATCAACTATTTAAAAAAATGAAATGGTAAAATCGTGTTTTCTTTGATGAATAATTTAGCCGATAATGCACTATTATATGGTCACACTTGATATAAAATGTCTTTAACTATGTACATAAAGGTTTAAGGTATAGTGTACTTATTGTGTTCATGTCTTTTACTGCTATTGAGGTCAGATACGGCTAATGTTAGGGACAGGTTTGGTGGTATAATTAAGATAAGTTGGAAGGGAACAGTTTATAAGTAATTACAAATTAAGTACACATACTCATTTATGACATATTAATTACAAAGAAATTACAATGTAACATGTTTACTAGCATAAAGTTAAACAAAAATTTAAGATTGCGATTCGTTTTGCCTACCGACAGGATCCACAAGGTCCACATGGTCAACGAAATCCCTCTTACCAAGGTACACAGTTAGCTGAAAAGACAATCATATCATTAAAATCAGCAAACGCAGAACAATTTGAACTGAGCTAAAATGCCAATTTGCACCATTGTGTATGCACAGTTCTATATTTATCTTTCATTAAGCTTATCAAAATAAAATGCTTTTATTAAGTTATGAGCACTAATTTGTTCATAAGGTGCATTTTGATCAAGACCAATTCGAAAATATATGTTTACATATAGTTGTGTTGTGCCGATCCTTAGAAAAGCCTTTCCCAGCTTTGCAGAAGGCTGATACTGAGTCACATGCCCCTCTTTCATATTCGCCCCACGCCCGCTTCCTGCTCAAGGACTGTTGTGGCGCACCACAGGTCTCCCTGCTAATGATATAGACTCCAGGCTAGGCTAAATGCTAACCGCACAGCCATTGTGAGCTGGTACCCATCAGTCTGGCTCACCATCACAAGAATCAAATCAAATTTTGGAACAAGAGATACTTTGTTGCTCAATATTTGTGGTTGTTCAGACATAACCATTTCATATCGGCTATGCTGTAGACACTGACAGAAAAGCTTTGAAGTATCAGATTCTAAACAACAGTGGGCATGAAGGAGGGACAAAATGAACGTAATATTACCTTTCCATTCGGACTTGCCTTCTTGAACACCCTGTGGAAATAGAAGAGTGACACATAAGAAATAGCATGCATAAAATTACCCCTTGACAGATATCACTGAAATAGGTGTCTTGAGAAATCACATTTAGACCCCTAAATCATTCCTTCTGGAAGCTCCTTACTTTGTGTTGTTACATTTGCTTAAATAATATATTAATACACACACACACACGCACACAACAGTTCATTCTGGTTCTCAAAGTATCTGTAAAGGATGTGAAGAGAGTTTCAACCAGTATAACAAAAACACTCTTGCTTTGGGTCATGAATTTTAACCTTGTCATTTATATGCATGATCTAACCATGACAGTGATACACATCACCAAATAGTACGGTTTAGGCTTTTTACTACACCAAATTGTTATTAAGGTTTTGTAATTCTCAATATGTCTCAATAATGAATTAATATCTCCAACTTAGCAGTATATCCAACTGTATCCACAAACATACAATACACCCATCTCCAGGGATATATGTATTATATAGTGTAGTAAATCTTAGCCATGATTATATCTTTGCTAAATGTATTATAGCACAGCTATATATTAAACAAAACATATGAGAAACTGAGGGTGTTATGTACACAGAGAACTAACGAACAAATAGGGAACAGGTGTGTGATAAGATAATCAGTAATTCAATGAATACCCATGGCGACAAACGTAGAGAATAGAAACACAGGAATTGCCCATAAACTAATTAAGAGTCCTTGAAAAACTAAACAGAAACACTACAGATTGAGACTATACTGTATGTATGCAGAAAAAGTTGGATATTCTCACATTAAGTGAGATTTAGAGTAGGAAATCTCAACTGCTTGATTTATACCGTTGCACAATGTAAACTATTTTATCGCAAAGCTCTCTATATAAAGTTGGAAATGTACATACATCAAACTTTATTCACATAGGCCTACATTTTGTATACTTATGTATGGCGATAAAATATAGCAAATCTCAACTGCTTGATTGTTTGTATCATCACAAAATGTAAACTATATTATTACCCAGTGATAAATGTAAAGCAATATGTACTATGTGTATTGTGAAAAGTGCTACACACAAAAAAGAAATGTACTCAAATTTCTGATGCCATTAAAGGGTAACTAATCACTAAACCAATTTTTTTAGTTAATGATCTGTAAGACTGGGGCTTTATTAATGCTGTTCATTGATTCGAGTAACTTTTTTTAAATTTGGGTATAAGGTGTTATATAAGTTTTAATTCTACAATATATGGTGTAAAAACGTCTGAGTGCTGCCCTCTTCAGGTTGAACGGTGGCTACTGCAGTTGAATTTTCCTATTGGATGTTTGCGGTAGTTCGTGACGGTAGCGGTGAGAGCTGACGTAAGCAGGTTTCAGCTTCCCACACCCTTGGTACGAGCTACCACGTCCATGGCAGTATAAAAAACATATTGTTTCGTCAAAACCACTGTAGCGAGTCAGGAGTTGGAATTGCGAGTATTGAAAACGATCAGGATAGAGTATCCGTTCATCCCCTCTATCTCCGCTGGGCTCCGCCCACTTCTCCAGCATTTTTCAAATATTGCCAGTGGGTGGAGTCAGGCTCTGACCAGGGGTTTAGTTACCCTTTAAGTAGTCAAACAGCTTTAAAAAGGCCACCTTAGCTGCAGTATGTGCAAAGAAACCTTAGCAGTTTTTCTTACATAGAAGTACTGTACATTTTCCAAGACATCATTTTGTCTGTGGAAAGATTGACTGTCTCAGTGGCTCTGAAATAATACCAAATCTATTAGATCCTCACCCACAGTTCAGCCATTACTTTAACAGATAGCACCCTACAGCAAACAACAATAAATGAAGTCGTAAATCAGCCTGTGCTGATGTGATGGCCTACATTTTTAAAGGAAGGCGTTTTATCTGTTTGTATATGGCCTAAACGAAATGAGCTGTTTTCGTTCTGGACAAAGATTTAGGGTGCCACCCTTTGTAAACAACAACAGAAGAAACAAATTAAAGTCAAATACACAGAGACACTGGCTATGTTCAGAATAAAACACCTAGAGAAGCAGGATCTATGTGCGCAGCTTTATTAAACAAAAAACAAACTCAAACTTTAACAAACAGATACTCAGGGACAAGATCAGACTCTGAACAACCAAAACAAGTAACGTTAATAACTGACAAAGAACAAGACAGAACTGAAGACCATAGACAGAACTGAAGAGCAAATTAACAAGACACACCTGAACTGAACTAACAATCAATCAAACACCATAGAAACAAACAGACAGGGGGCGGAGAAAGACAGAACTGAATTAATTGAACTCAGACAGAAATCAAAACAGACTGACAATGTGACAACTACAGTAGCAAACTGCTTAGGTTATACGGCAAATATATCCTCCGCAATATCCTCCACTGTATACTTCCTCTTTTGTAATCGATAAAACGTTTTAAACAATAGTATGCCTCAATAGTATGCTGCATGTTACATGATCTCCATTTAGTGAAAGGTGTAAATGAAACCTTGAAAATAAAATAGTTCATCTGCATCTTTAATCTAATTTCGTTTCAATATAATTATCATTAGTCTTTAAGTAGATGTCAAGATCATGTTCTGTTTTGTTGAGTTTCCGTTGGTTATGTTCCTGTTTGTCTGCCTGATTTCTTAGTATGTTACCTGACTTCTGAGCTGTAATGCTGCCTGAATCATAATCATACACTGTTGGTTCGTTGGCCAGAGGAGAACTTGTTTTATCCCAAGTTTTTTTTTTTTCTCCATTCTGCCACTGATGTAGTTTTGGTTCCTCACCACTTTGGCTTTTGGCTTGCTTAACTCAACCACGTTGGTTAATGATGTCACGCAGGTTGTGGAGTAATAACTACTGAATCTGTTGAGATCGAATTAATGCTAGATGTTTTTCTATAAATTACGGACATGGCATCTGAGGACTATTTCTAATTTTTCTCAGTTTGCTCTATTTCCAGCCTCGTTCTTACGTCGTAGGAACATGCGCGCATTGGGCACTCTTCAAAAACGGTGCTTTAAATCTCTTGACAAACTCAAAGATGTAAATTACATTTGTATGTATTCTAAATAAAAGAAACAGGTTGCACTGAATGTCAGCTTGCTCACGATACGGATTTATTAAGTCCCCATGTCATGCAAACAAGAAACTATAACCACAGGTCAAGAGCTGTCGTTCCAACCACACAACTCTGCGATGCTGTTTGCGAATGTTCGTTAGAACTATGTTTTCGGGAAACAACGACTCGTTGAACTGCTGATAACGACGGAACTTGCGACCATAGTTGGCTAACGATGCTTTCGGGAAACGCACCCCTGAGCTGGACGATGACATCACTGTTTTATCCAGAGTTGCTGTATAGATAAATTAACTAATTTAATAACTTTTTTACAACAAAAATGAACCATCACTGAACGAACTTAAGCTGGACTATGACATTATTTTCTTCTAGAGCTGCTGTACAGCCAAAACAAACTTGTTTGCATTATTTTCCTGTTATCACTGTGAAGCTGCTTTGAAACAATCCCTCGTGTAAAAAGCGCTATAGAAATAAAGGTGACTTGACTTGACTTCAGCTGTGGTTTTAATTAGTTCTCTTTGTTTGCTCTTTGCATTTAAACCCTGTGTTTCATTCTGTTCCTTGTCTGGTATCGTCAATGTTATAGGCTGTTAAGTGGTTGTTTTGATCATTCTCTAGCCTGGTTAAAACCAGACCATTCTCAGTTGTAACTGAGTTATGGTCTGGCAAAGCGTCATAGACAAATCATTTCCAGAGGGGCGTCACCAACGGACGTCGCGGATAGACCTAGAACCAATCAGAGCGATGAATGAGATGACGTATGCAGAGCGGCGGAGAAACATCTCCGAGTGTTGTTCTTTGCTCGGTTTTTAACAAAAAGGAAACGTTCAAATCGCTTAAAACAGACGCGATAGCTGATTGGAACGAGTGATGTTCGACGGCGGCATCCATCTTTGTAATGTAGGCTACAAAATCTGCTTCAAAATCCCAGTGCTGTCGTCATCGTGTAAAGCCCGCCCCAACGTTTCTGATTGGTGCCTCGATTTCGACGGATTGGAAACGGGCTTGAATGAGCTCTTTGCCAGACTAACTTTCAGAGCAAATCTAAATTTGCCGGAAATTGTCTGGGTTTTCCCAGGCTAATTATTCTCCCCCGATCTCCTGTATTATTTGTTGGGTTTATTATAAGGACTGTTAAGTTCGATTCCTTTTTGTTGTGCGCTTCACTTCAGCCACAGCTACGTGACAGCTGTTCCCCAAAAATGAAAATTGTGTAATCAATTACTTATCCTAATGTCGCACAGCACTGAGAATGAACAAAGAATCTTACTGCGTGAAAACAAATCTTACTGGTTTTTGCGGAAGCTCAAATGTGTTTGCGTGATGCGCAATAACAAACCTCATTAGTTCTCATTAGTGTCAAGCATGCACGTTTAAGCTTCCATTCACCATATTTGATGTGCTCTATTTGCATTGATTAATGTTTATATGTGAATAACAGCCTACTTTATTTTTATTCATCATATAAAGCAACCGTGTGTCTTCAAAAGACTTGGGTTAAATCACTTGATGCTCAAGGATTTCTTTATGAACTTTTTGAAGTGTCAACATTTCGGAATGGGCTTTCAGTGTAGGAACAAAAATATCTCAGGTTTCATTAAATATATCGTCATTTGTGTTTTGAAGATGAGCAAAAGTCTTATGGGTTTGGAACGACGTAAGGGTGAGTTAATTTTCATTTTTGGGTGAACTAACCCTTTAAATCTTGGCAGTATGATCAAATAATCAAGAAGCAGTTTTAAAAGTGCAGCTGATATTACTCTTATTTATTTGTGACATTAGAAATGGAAGGTCTAATCAAGCACATTGCATTGTGGGATACAGTGTCATAGATACTATCCCTAAAGCCTTTGCTAGTTAAACTGCTCTAGCAGACCAAGGCTAAAGTTAGCCAGGTGAGGCGCAAAAGCTTCTCAGCCTGTCTTTTTCAGTGTCCTATGTAGTGATAGCCTACAGGCATGTTTATTCTAGTTAAAGGGCTTCAATTAAATTACCCTGCTTTCCTCTCTGTTAAGCCCTAATGCTGCTGTAAATTAGCTGTGGTGTCTCCAGAAATCCCTCTGGACACCAGCTCTCAACTTTACATCCTTATTAGAGGAGTGTCCTCATTAATGGACGTTGAGCTTTCAGAGGAAGCATTTTGGTATACGATAAAGAAGTGTGTAATGATGGGGATCTTACAGGCAGTTAGCAAAAAGCTGCTTACTATTAGAGCAGGGAGTGTGAACCATTAGTGGATTCAAAAACACAAGTTTGTGGGATTTTTATGACTTTAGCATTAGAGAACAAATTTGAAGTGGTTTTAATGGCACTGATGTACAAAATGTTTTTGTACAAACTGATATAAAGAGACCACAATGTTAGCTTCCCAATAACCCCACTTAAGGTGGCCTCAAAATGACTAATTATGCCAAGCTCTAAAAGATTTTATCTGGTAGAAATTATGAGTAGAAAATATTTTTAACAAATATTTATCCAATAAATCATGAATGGCTGGAAATGTCATGTAAATTCATTAAAAAAGAGTGTGATCACTGAAGAGCATTCAGCTCTCAAAACTTCTGATATATTTAGTTTCTGTAAACTAAAAAAAAGTGGTCCCACTTAATATTAGGTGTCTTTAACTACTATGTACTAACATTTAACATTTAAATTTTAAATCATTTGAAATCATTTCTGGTATAAGGCATGTGGTCAGTGTTCACATCCCTCACTGGAAGAACAAGCTTCCATTTTCACTTTATTAGGGCCCGAGCACCGATGGTGAGAGGACCCTATTGTTTTTATTACTGTTTTTTGCAAATAGTGTGGTTTGAGACCTCTAATGATTCTTTTTTATTTTACATCATACAATAATCGTTTCCTACGATTATTTATAATTTTTGAATGAAAACAAACACATTTTCAATGTGGTCTAAGATTTATGTTTCTTATGTGGTATTCTCTGAATTATGAAAGGTCATGTAAAACAACGTTAAGTTACTTTCACTCTCCACAAATGTTATAGACCAATTTTCAGTTGGTAAACATGGTGACGTTTTTATGTGGGCGGAGCTTAAGTGGTGGCAGAACGATCCCTCTGGCCGCTTCACTAACGTAAAGTCTGCAAGTTTTGTTAGCTTGTTTTTAACAATGACTGGAGAAAATCTGATTTTATCTTAATGTGCAAGGTCACTCACTGTCCAGGACCACGATTGTTATTTGCAAAAGTTAATTTTAATCGGACGGAACCAGATTGGCCGACCCGTACACTCATTGAGGATCTGACAGGATTAACGTTAACGTTACCTCCGGTTGAGTGGCCTGACTTCTACACCTACCTGATAGAGAAACGGAGGGCATGTAAATCTTTAGATGCCTATAACTATGTGCTGAATGGTCATGTACAAGACTTGTGTGGTACGATCTGCAGTTCTGCCTAGCCAGCGCCGAGAAGACGACAATGTAAAGAGGGACATTACGGTGCAATTTTAATGAGGCGAATATTTCTAGAAATAAAAAATTGCAGATAAAGCATATTAATTTTTCATTGATTCTTGCACCCAACAACACAACAAGATGACATTTAATAATAAGAAGAATAATTTAAGATCCTTATTTTGTAGCCGAATCTGTGCTGGTTTGTATTTGCCGCCTCCAGTTTTCGCTTTGTTCTGCCACCAGCTAGCGCCGTGACGTAACTGTGACGTCGGCTGAAAATTGGTCTATTGGCACCACAATTATTCTTGGCTCCTGATTGCAGTTTTTTTAACAGCATATGATAAATTAATGGAAAAAAATCAGTGATGGTCACTGTTTATGTTACCATGGTACAGCTGGCACTGCTTAAAAAATAGAGAAATGGACCCTGAAAGCACATTGGCATTCAGTGAAAGAGACAGTCGGCATGGCAATGAATGATGCCTTTTAACACACTCAGTGGCATGGCTCTAATTAAATAGTTTTGTAATGCAAATGACCATATTAGGGCACTGACTTTACAATATGTTTTATTTACAACTTACAACAAAAAAATGGGAAAATGTTGGTTAATTAATAAAATCCCACTCGTCAGTCCACTACATGCCATGTAAGGTAATATTTTAGCTATTGCAAAGTCACTGTACATGATTTTTGAGAATACATTTTTCAATATTTTTTAAACAATACAAAAAATCTGTATGTGCAATAAGTATAACTTTATATTAGCCTGCTATGATAATCATAAGAGATTATAGTTAATAATGATATTAAATTCTCAATAGGAGACCCTGCAGAAGTGTTTATAGTAAAATGATTGTAAATATCAACTATAGTTCAGTATAGTTCGTAGCCTTCTGTAAGCTACTGGTAAAATCTCTGGCTACATATACTACAATTATCAAGTAAAAAAGACAATTTTTCAAGACTAACTAAGATACGTTTACACGACAATGATGTACTAAAAACGGGAAAGTCTTTCCTTTGTGTTTTCACATACAGACGACAACGTTGTCAAACGATCCCCATTCATTCACACTGATAAAAAAACACTACACGCCTATAGACTGAACACGTAACCCGTATTCGCGTGACATCACCGTTTTCACAAATTTGTGTTTTTGTAGTTTACACAGAGATGATAACAGTATAGTTTTCAAAAACTTGCACTTTAAAAAGTTTGCGTTTGCAGGCCCCCAAAATGGCATTGTTATGTAAATGAATGGCCAAAACACAGAAAAAGTTTTCAGTTTTTAGTTGAAAACAGTGTAGTGTGAACGGCCCCTTAGAAATGGCTGGTTGTTAGGGAATTGCTACTGTTTGCCAGAATGACTGATAGTAGGGGTGTACATGTTTTCTACCCAAACCGTCATACTACGGCCATCACGGTTCGGTGCACACAGTCAGACGACGAATACAGTGAGTAAAAGACCATTCACACTCCAATCACAAAGGTGGCGTGCGCGGCAATGCAACCCTGTTTGCTAACCGCCACAACAACAACAAAAAAAGCAGAGGAAGAAGAGACGATTTATGCACCAACCCAAAACAAGGGCACTTATTAGCAAGTCCTTGGTAGTTTGGACTTACCAAGTTTGTCTCGGGATTACAAACTCCCGAGAACGGGAGGATGCAAGTTCAGTGATTCTGCAAATGGTACAGCAGCGTTCTTGATAACGTCACTCATCTCTCCGGTTACTCAGGTTATCTGTACCTATATTTACAATAAAGCTAAATATGTACACCAACCTGCCTCTTTTTGTTTTAATTGTTAAAATCATAAACGTATTAATAGCCACACAAATGTGGTTCAGGCAACACGTACATTGATTATCTTCACTGCATATATATTTATAACCAAACCAAATATAAAACACAAGCCCTCCTTTTTCCGTATATAAACCAAGCAATTCAGGCAAACGTACAACTATCCGGGGGGACTAAATGCCGCTAAGTGGAACAAACTGTAATTTGCACTACTGTCTGTTCAAAATAAATGAAAAGAATCCTAGCATATTTCATGATGATTATAAAACCATCAACAGGTAACCATCATAACCTTATCTCATTTCACTTAAGCTTTCTTTGCTGCTGCAAATGTGTTTAAAGGTCCCATGACATGAAATTTTCACTTTCTGAGGTTTTTTAACATTAATTTGAGTTCCCCTAGCCTGTATATGGTCCCCCAGTGGCTAGAAATTTCAATCGGTTTAAACCGAGGTTTGGCTATCTTTCTCTGCCTTTGAGAAAATGAAAGCTCAGACGGGCTGATCTTGAATCTCCTCCGTATGACGTCATGGAGGAAAGGTAACCTCCCCTTTCTCTGCTTTGCCCGCTCAGAGAATTTGGCTCGCCCATGAGAAAATGAGCTAGGAAGTACAAACGCGAGCGCGATTTGAGTTTTTCCTCGAGAGATATCGTGGCTTGCAAACGAGCGAAGCATGGCAGTTGATCAGTGTTCGGATGTACAAATGAACACAAAAGTATTTTTTAGTTCCTTCATCCGAGCCTCTGAAGAAACAATGGGTTAATTTTATTTTCTCTGGAAATGCGCCGACACAACTTCCCAAAGTTGTGTATGGTCCAAACATTTCACCGACGACTGTTTCCTCAACTTGGGCCAATACAGAGCTGGCCTCGATGAACGTCTGATGACAATCGATCGAGCTACCAAGCAACAATTTCTAATGTGTACGTTAGCCTAATTGTTCAATTTCAGACAGGTAAGTTAATCTTTCTCTCAAAATCGTTCAATACTGTTTATGCATTAGTAAGTCAAGCCAGTGACTAAAATATCAACTTCACATCGTTTCTTTTAGTAGGATGAAAATAATCTTATTTAAATTGTGAACAAATTATACAGAAAGCAATCAAAGAACAATCTTTCCACACAGCGCGAGTTTATCTGGACAACTCGTTATGAAATCAATGATGCACGTTACACTGCACAACGAAGCTCTTACTGTATGTACATCATCGTGTTTGCATTGGTGAAAGCATTAGAGAGAGTGCAGAAACTGCGTTGCAATGATAAGATCTTCATTCTCGCGATCAACAGACTGTCATCTGCTCAATGCTCATCACGCCAACATTTTATGTGATGGGAATAGATCTAAATACTTTTAAAAACTTCTCACGATTCGTTAATCTCGATAGCTGTAATAGTAAAAACGTATAATAGCTGTAGTAAAAGTATTCTAGAGAGTTTCACATGTAATACGTAGCTATTTCGTATGCAAGCATGTCAGCCAATCACAGCAGTGGCCGCGGTTACACTGAATCCCACAGCAGACACACCCCTTCAAACAGAGCGTTCAAATCAGAGGCTAAAATCAGGCGAAGAAAAATGCCTTTTATTTCTAAATTATGACTATTTTTGATCTAAAAAACATACTAACATTATAAGGGCCACCCAGAAAACATTATAAAATAATAAAATAACCCCATATCAGGGGACCTTTACCAAACACAGTCAAAACAGCCAAAAAAAACAAAAGAAATAATAAGAGTTAAGAGCCCAACTAATGGAAACACTAATCACTGTTATGGTGACTTCAAATGAAACAGAGTTAAACCCCTGTTAATTCTCAATAAAAACTTCTGTAGAACTCTGACAGAAATAAAGTCAGTCTGGTTAGTAATAAGTGAAGCTGGTAATGCTGTTTGTGGAGTCGTTTAATCCTCCTCTGCTGAGATCTTCAGAGATTTAATGTCTTCTTTTCTCTTCAGTTGATTTATTCTAAGGCTGTGTCTTAAGTCAGTTGTAGTTCTTGTGTTTCTGCTAGTCTCTTTTTCTGTTCTCTTCTTTCCTTCAGTGATTCTGCTTGTTAACAGGCTTATTAAGGCTGAAATGACTCCATATTTAAAACAGATTGTGTGGCTCAGATAAGGTCCAGTTCTGGTTTATTTCTTCGCTCTTGGCTGACATGTGGCATTGCTATGGCCTGCTTGTGGCCCAGATCTGGCAAACAGGAGTGAGCCACCCAACGTACCCACCCGTTATTCCACGCTGCACGTGGGCCAGATCATCTTTCCACATGTGCCAGATGTGGGCCGGATCTGGGACAGCACAATGTTGCTATGTGGGGGATTTGTTGCTTTGTCCTGTTGTACCAAACCTGCATTGAACCGTGACCCCAAAACTGAGGTACGTACCGAACTGTGACTTCTGTGTACCGTTACACCCCTAACTGATAAATATATATAAGTGTTTATTCCCCCATTTGTTTGTCAGCAAAAGTCTGCCAGATGATGCAAACCGAGTCATTTTGCATCATCCATCTCGCCAGGCGTGAAATTCTCCCTTTAAGGGTTCCTCTTCAGTCACCAGCTGGGATCATTAGCTATGGGACCAAGACATCCTACTACAGTACCATGAGCCAAAAAAGTCATGTCTTACTACCAAAGAGTTGAGAGCAGATTGGCAGCTACAGTCCTCCTGAATATGTCATGCGTATGCAAACACCTGGGAAGAGAAGCAGCCATTCAACTTGCCTCTCCGAAATCTCCAGAGTCAAATTGTCTTCATCTAAATCAATGGCTCATTCAGTGGAGCCTCTTATTATGCTCCCTTGGCTCAGGCACTGGCAGCCAGATAATGACAGACAGTGATTTAGATCATTTATGGCAATTACAGTGAAATATTCAGCCTTTTCACACCAAGCTTTCCTGAGAGAAATAAAGAGGAAATGATCAATAGGAAAAGGCAAGGCTCTAGAGTTACAAAATATTCATGAAGAAGAAAGGGCAGGATGTGAGATGTGATTATAAATAGAGCTTCTTCATTCTGTTCTGTCTAAAAACTGGTCATAATAGTCAGAACCTTTACAAGAGGTGTCCATGTTTTATACTCACACTGGAAACATTGGGGAAGCTACTTTGAACTATCTATCAATAGGGATAATAATTAAGGTGATAGCATCAAACTAAAAGCTTCAGAATGTAATTTCTGCAGACTGGAACAGCAAAAACATTTTCCAATACTCCCCATCCGGTCAGCCATCGATCGGAAAAAAAAACAAAAAACAGATAGCCCCGCCCCCAAATCACACCATTTGTTGAGTCAATGTTGATTTGTATTACTAGACTAGCCTGGAAATCCAGACCCAAATCCGAAAGATTAAGGGTCTGGCATTGAGTAATGAAAATCGCCCAATTCGAGGGGCGGCACCAAGCATGCATTTGAAAATCTCACTGCACGCAATTGGATAACACTACGACCAATCACAACAATACATGGGGTGACGTATCCAGAGCGAAGGAAACGAGTTTGTTTTGGAGAATAGTTTGACTGAGAGACATAAATGGAGCCTAATGGAAATGGAGCAACAAGACGACTTTTGACGCTTTTGCAAGGAGAATATGAAAAAAGTCATAAATTTACTAACGACTTCGACGTCGCAGCGCTGTCGTCATCTGTTTAGCTCGCCTCTGGCCCGCCTATATCAGATACACAGACGTGATCGATGCAGCTTGGCTACAAGGGCATAGTTAAAGAGCATCATTACTCAATGCCAGAGTGACTCGCTGAGCAAATTCAAATTGTGCTCTCGCGAGAACTCTGGACTACATTAATCTGGATATCAGATTACTGCTGTTTTCAAGCATATCCAAATGTTTCACTAGTTCGCCTGCCCATTCAGCCTTAAAGATTAATAGTAAACTAACTTGGCTTGCTGTCCTTGGAGGAGGCTCGGCTTGAGCTCCGAGATTTTTGTGCATATCCGATTGAAATCCATGTCACATGGTTATTGTGATGTTCTCACGCCACTTACAATGTAAATCTCAGGCATTGTCATAGGAAGCATGCTGAAAGTCGCTGCAGAAACAAGGTTGTGTTGTTGCAAAGTGCCAGAAGAGAATGGCAATATAACGGAGACATGTTTTGAAACTGATGAAGACGACAGCATGGAATAAAGCCACACATATCAGCCTTCTATGTTTCTGCCGCTGCCTCAGAAGACGCAGTAGTCCAGCGCGGCGGCTACACATGGTCATGCTGTAAATAACGCAAACCCCTCTATGTTGCGGTTGTTGTTGTATACCCACCAACACAATTTCATTGCCATAGAAACCAATGCAGATATTCCGGGAAACGAAAGAAAGCACTGGACACACAAATCGGTTCTGAACAGTTGTGATACACAATGTGGACAGTCAATAATTTTAGATCAGATTCCAATCGTTACATAAATAGTAGGATTTGCACTGACAGTGTGAACATAGCCTTAGGCCGCGTGTCCTCCAAAGCGCTTTTAGCCAGCTGAAAACACTAGGCGCCCTGCTGAAAACACCTGCAGCATTTTTTTTCAGTTGAGACGCTTTGCTTGCTATGATCAAAACAATCCACAGAAGTGTTACTAGTATCTCATTTCACAGATAGTTTGTTTCTGTATTGTTTCTATTTAAAAATGTCAATACAATGTAAAGTATTTGCTCTGACTCTTGTTTTAAATTATTTTGTTCCGTTATTATGCTTGTTGTTATCTTGTTGTTCTGTCACGATGCGTGTGGAAATAATTCCGTGGATTAAGGTGCAGAGCGAGAAAGTGTTTAATAAAGACAAAACATAAAAACAAACAAACCAAAAACTACATCCAGCAAGGCAAGGCAAGGCACAAACACAACGTAACAAATACAACGAACAAGCACAGGACAGCAAACAAAGGAAGACTAAATAGGGAGGCAAACAAGGAGGGTAACGAGACAGACAGGTGGAGCAAATAAACCAATAATCAGATAACAAGAGGGAGGGGTCAAACAATGACGAGAGCACATGGCTCAACATAACAAACACCCATGTGCAACACAAGGCCGGACAGACATGTGACATAACCCCCTCCCTACGGAGCGGCTACCAGACGCTCCATTAGGCCAAGGCGGGACAGTAAGGAAACATCAGGGCGGGACGGGAGGGACAGACCAAGGGGGAAACGGGAGGGACAGACCAGGGGGGGAACGGGAGGGACAGACCAGGGAAAAACAGAGTTCATCGGGCGGCCAGGGCGAAACAGAGTTCATCGGGCGGCCAGGGCGAAACAGAGTAATACGGGCGGCCAGGGCGGTGAAGACCCCTCGGGCGGCCAGGGCGGTGAAGACCCCTCGGGCGGCGAAGACCCCTCGGGCGGCCAGGGCGGTGAAGACCCCTCGGGCGGCCAGGGCGGTGAGGACCCCTCGGGCGGCCGTGGTGGTGGCTCCGGCTCAGGAACAACGGAGACCGGCTCAGGAACAACGGAGACCGGCTCAGGAACAACGGACACCGGCTCAGGAACAACGGACACCGGCTCAGGAACAACGGACACCAGCTCAGGAACAACGGACACCGGCTCAGGAACAACGGACACCGGCTCAGGACACCGGCTCAGGAACAACGGACACCGGCTCAGGAACAACGGACACCGGCTCAGGAACAACGGACACCGGCTCAGGAACAACGGACACCGGCTCAGGAACAGCGGACACCGGCTCAGGAACAGCGGACACCGGCTCAGGAACAGCGGACACCGGCTCAGGAACAGCGGACACCGGCTCAGGAACAGCGGACACCGGCTCAGGAACAGCGGACACCGGCTCAGGAACAGCGGACACCGGCTCAGGAACAGCGGACACCGGCTCAGGAACAGCGGACACCGGCTCAGGAACAGCGGACACCGGCTCAGGAACAGCGGACACCGGCTCAGGAACAGCGGACACCTGCTCAGGTACAGCGGACACCGGCTCAGGTACAGCGGACACCGGCTCAGGTACAGCGGACACCGGCTCGGGTACAGCGGACACCGGCTCGGGTACAGCGGACACCGGCTCGGGTACAGCGGACACCGGCTCAGGTACAGCGGACACCGGCTCAGGTACAGCGGACACCGGCTCAGGTACAGGCTCAGGTACAGCGGACACCGGCTCAGGTACAGCCACAAGAACTGAAACTGTTACAAGAACAAACACAAAAACAGAAACAAACACTGGCTCTGGCGCTGGAACAGGCAATGGCTCTGCCTCCGGCTCAGGAACGGGCACTGGCTCTGCTTCTGGCTCTGGAACAGGCATTGGCTCTGCCTCCGGCTCTGGAACAGCAGACACTGGCTCCGGCTCTGGAACAGCAGACACTGGCTCCGGCTCTGGAACAGCAGACACTGGCTCCGGCTCTGGAACAGCAGACACTGGCTCCGGCTCTGGAACAGCAGACACTGGCTCCGGCTCTGGAACAGCAGACACTGGCTCCGGCCCTGGAACAGCAGACACTGGCTCCGGCTCTGGAACAGCAGACACTGGCTCCGGCTCTGGAACAGCAGACACTGGCTCCGGCTCTGGAACAGCAGACACTGGCTCCGGCTCTGGAACAGCAGACACTGGGCTCCGGCTCTGGAACAGCAGACACTGGCTCTGACTCGGAAACAGCAGATACAGACATATCCAGGATCCGCGGCAGACGTTCTAAATAGTCCGTAAGTGCCTTGGCGGCCACACAAATGGGCATTTCCGGATCTGTCTCAGACTGGGCAGACTGGACGTGCTCAGTCTCTGACTGGGCAGACTGGATGTGCTCAGTCTCTGACTGGGCAGACTGGACGTGTACAGTCTCTCGCTGGGCAGACGGGACGTGAACAGTCTCTCGCTGGGCAGACGGGACGTGAACAGTCTCTCGCTGGGCAGACGGGACGTGAACAGTCTCTCGCTGGGCAGACGGGACGTGAACAGTCTCTCGCTGGGCAGACGGGACGTTAACAGTCTCTCGCTGGGCAGACGGGACGTGAACAGTCTCTCGCTGGGCAGACGGGACGTGAACAGTCTCTCGCTGGGCAGACGGGACGTGAACAGTCTCTCGCTGGGCAGACAGGACGTGAACAGTCTCTCGCTGGGCAGACGGGACGTGAACAGTCTCTGACAGGGCAGACGGATTATGTCTCCTTCTCCTTCTCCCTCCCTTTTGACGGATCTGTGCAGACTCGAAGTTGGTTAAAACCATAGACGGATTCCCAACGCTGGACTGATCCGATGACGAAGATCCCATTCCAGGAGAGACCGGTGAGGAAGACTCAGCTGCCCTCCTCTCCTCATTCCTCTGGGCACACAGGGAGAAATATTTGAGAAGAGAGATCCCATTCTCCCTCTCAGCCGGACAAAGTTCGCTCCGCTGAATCCACATGTGGCTCGTTCGTTCTGTCACAATGCGTGTGGAAATAATTCCGTGGATTAAGGTGCAGAGCGAGAAAGTGTTTAATAAAGACAAAACATAAAAACAAACAAACCAAAAACTACATCCAGCAAGGCAAGGCAAGGCACAAACACAACGTAACAAATACAACGAACGAGCACAGGACAGCAAACAAAGGAAGACTAAATAGGGAGGCAAACAAGGAGGGTAACGAGACAGACAGGTTGAGCAAATAAACCAATAATCAGATAACAAGAGGGAGGGGTCAAACAATGACGAGAGCACATGGCTTAACATAACAAACACCCATGTGCAACACAAGACCGGACAGACATGTGACATGTTCACGTTGTACAGGCAGAATGTGACGGTTGGTCGGTGTGGTATTTGCCCCGCCCTTCCTCCACTGCGATTGGACGGCTGGGTAAAAAGTGACAGTGATGAGCGCTGCGTTTTACCCAAAGTTGAACATTCATCAACTATCATCATTCATAACTTTTTTTATATAAAAAACGCTGAGCGTTCAGCGTGAAATAGACGCTCAGCACCTCGTTAGGCTCCTGCCGTTTTAAAAACAATTGGAAAAATATACTAGCTGTGGAAAAAAATACTTTGGTGGTCACACAGCTTTTAGTATAAGAGCCGAGGGGACCTGTCTTTTCAGTCTGTTGCCCCCAGACTGTGGAATGCCCTGCCCCTGTCTCTGCGTCTGGCTGACTCTGTTGACTCTTTTAAAAAAGATCTGAAGACTTGTTTATTTAAGAAAGCTTTTGGTTGATGGGTTTTAACTAGTGTCACTTTGATTTTACATATGTACTGAATAGTGTTGTCAAAATATTCGGTACTTCGGTACCAAGTCGGTACTAAAAAAAAATAAACGTCACGGTACCAAGTCCCGGTGGTACCGAGTACCCAACCCGGTTCTGGATGCGCATGCACGAAGGGCGTGAAGTTGCGTCTTCTTCATGAAAGCGCTGAGACATGGCGACCAGCGGCGCTGCTGATGTGGTGTCTGTGTATATTACACTGCAAAAAGACTATTTAAATATGAACCCTTCATGTTCTGCTCGTCTCTGTGTGAATGAACGGCGCAGACGCGCGGTTTCATTAAACGTTACCTCACTCACACACACACACTCAAGCACGACGTGACGCTCGCGCTGTTTTCAGTCTCTGCTGCCTCACCATATGATGACATTATTCATGATTCCATTCATCTCCGAGAGTCACTTCATGAGCATTTTACTTAACCGTTTCATTTGAGAAAAACTATCGTCATATCATACACGCACAGAAACTCAAAAGGTCTTCACAGCAACCCGTCAAAATAAAAGTTTGGTTTAACTTAAAGAAATTGACAGAAATAATTATATTAGGCTACTGTACAATAGATTTAACTACGTCTCCATTAATTAAAGATACTACTACTAATAATAATAATGTGTGCATAGAAGGTTGCTTATTTTTCACTTGACTTTTTGTATAAGCAATATATTTCTCAATATCATCAATATTTTCGTTTAAACAGCATGTAGCCTACAATCCTTTCATAAATTTACCATCATAAATAATAAAGTAATTGAATTGAATTTAATATATAAAAAATTTTTTTCAAATAGTTAAATAAATTATATAAAAAAAAATTAGTTCAAACTGATTTTGCTGTGGTACCGAAGTTGGTACCGAGAACCGTAACATTTTAATGGTATCGGTACCGACTACTGGAATTTTGGTACCGTGACATCCCTAGTACTGAATATACATTTTTATATTGTTTATATAAGGTTTTGTTTTTACCTTTCTCGTGTACAGCACTTTGTGATTTTATCTGTGAAAAGCGCTTTAGAAATAAACTTTACTTTACTTTACTTACTTTACTTTAGTCTTACTCTCCGGGATGTAGGGGGGGGGGGGGCTTAACTTTTCTATTAAAAATTATGAGGCCATATGAATCTTAAAAAAAGTTATGATTTAAAAAAAATATTTTCATACACTGCAACATTCTGTAAAAAAAAAAATAGTCAATTTTGATTTCATGGTGACTTTAAGGCCTGAAATAGGGTGTATCAGATAAGATTGCAGATAAATTTTTTTTTTGTACCTTTATTATAAAGCTTCTCATATTTCAATATTTCATCAAATGATGGCCAGACGGTGCATTTCAGATTATTTTGACCATGGGGCCCTATTTTAACGATCTGAAACGCAAGTGTCAAAGCGTAAAGCACAAGTAACTTTGTGGGCGGGTCTTGGGCGGTGTTGCTATTTTCCCGGCGGGATAAATGCCTCTTGCGCCAGGCGCAAATCTAAAAGGGGTTGGTCTGAAGTAGCTTCATTATTCATAGGTGTGGTTTGGGCATAACGTGAAATAAACCAATCAGAGCGTCATCTCACATTCCCTTTAAGAGCAGGCGCGCTTGTTCTAAAGCGGATTCCTATTATAACGGCGGATTTGCCAGGCGCGCGCCAGGAGCGGTTCACAGCCGAGGAGAGCAACGTTCTCGTCAGGGCCGTAAAACACAGAGAAGTGACATTGGGGATGGAGAAACCCACCCAAATTAACTTCTGTTAAACAGGCGAATGATAATTTGGGTAAATGTGTAAGCTACATGTATGCTTTTATAATAAATTGTCTATCTATCTATCTATCTATCTATCTATCTATCTATCTATCTATCGTAATAATGTATGATTTGCAAAAATGAAAACTGCTGCTTAGATGAGAGAATCAAAGTGTATGCGCGTTGTGCACACGCTACATTGATTATGGTCAAGCATGCGCCCTTAAAATAGCATAATGAACAACGCGCAACGCGCCACTGACTTTAAACTAGGTTTTTTTCTGGTCAGTGGCGCAATTGTTTTATAGAACAGCAAAATAGCATGAGGGAAAGTTTGCGCCGGAACACGCCTCCTCTTTTCGCTGAACCGCCCCAGGGAGCGCAAGTGTATTTCTTAGTTAACCGACGTGTGTCTGTGGAGGGAAAAGTCCGCTTTGCGCGGGTGCAAAATAGGAATGATACATGCGTCAGTGTACAAAGTCATTTGCGCCGAGTGCAAGATAGGGCACCATATGTCTTTTTGGCATTTTAATATATCCTTTAATATCCTTAATATTTTAACATTTAAAGCTAGAAAGTTGAAATTGTCACATGATCAATATATACATACTTGCAGAAGGTCAATAAGATATGTATGATGTATACATGATTTATTCATTTCTTTGATTTTTATTACATCCTGGCTGCTTCTACAAACCAGGAAGGAATTAAAAATTAATTATATATTTAGCTGAGCATATGACGTGGTCATGCCATAAACCCTGATTCATCTGGAAGGAAATGTGTTTGGAGAGATTTTCCCAGCATTCATGTCCTGTAATAATGTGTTCATGAAAATGTTTGCCTTTGACATGCAAATCAAGAAAGACCACAGTTCAGTTATGTATAATGTTTTTGTGGATTTATTTTGATTTGATATTTGACTTTTTTATTCTACAAAGCAGAAACATCTAATAAAAATAATAGGATTTTATGAATGATTATAAAATAACATGAGATTTATTACGAACTCAGAATAACAAGCCAACATGTGAGACAGTGTGCTACCCTTACGGAACAAAAATATATGGGAATATACTGCAAAATATAATGCGATATATTACATAATACATTTCCATATGGGAAACTAGTGTTTATTTTTTTCAATATATGGCAATGCATTGACCATGTATGGCTAGGCTATATATTAATAAATATAAAATATTTGAAATGAATGAATACAAAAATAGCATTACATGTAATATTCAGAAAGTTTTGTCCTTTATTGTGTACATATATTGCACATACATGTTCCCATATAAATGTGAATGTTCACACATACACTCACCTAAAGGATTATTAGGAACACCTGTTCAATTTCTCATTAATGCAATTATCTAATCAACCAATCACATGGCAGTTGCTTCAAAGCATTTAGGGGTGTGGTCTTGGTCAAGACAATCTCCTGAACTCCAAACTGAATGTCAGAATGGGAAAGAAAGGTGATTTAAGCAATTTTGAGCGTGGCATGGTTGTTGGTGCCAGACGGGCCGGTCTGAGTATTTCACAATCTGCTCAGTTACTGGGATTTTCACGCACAACCATTTCTAGGGTTTACAAAGAATGGTGTGAAAAGGGAAAAACATCCAGTATGCGGCAGTCCTGTGGGCGAAAATGCCTTGTTGATGCTAGAGGTCAGAGGAGAATGGGCCGACTGATTCAAGCTGATAGAAGAGCAACTTTGACTGAAATAACCACTCGTTACAACCGAGGTATGCAGCAAAGCATTTGTGAAGCCACAACACACACAACCTTGAGGGGGATGAAAAGTTATTAAAGACATCGTTAAAATAGTCCAAGTGACTACAGTGGCTCAATCTTAAGTTTATCAAGCGACGAGAATACTTTTTGTGCGAAAAAACAAATAAAAATAACGACTTTATTTCAACTATTCATTTCCTTCTCTTTGGGCCTCTAGTCAGTTAACGTAGTGTGATTCCGTAGAGCTACGTCACACGTAGGCTCACTATTGGCCGACGCTGGTCATGTGCGTTATGCGTGTGACGTACAACAACAGAAGCTTACGCTATTACACTAGTGAACTGACTCGAGGCCCACAGAGAAGGAAATGATAAGTTGAAATAAAGTCGTTATTTTTGGGGGTTTTGCGCACAAAAAGTATTCTCGTCGCTTGATAAACTTAAGATTGAGCCACTGTAGTCACTTGGACTATTTTAACGATGTCTTTAATAACTTTTCGAGGCCGGCAAGTGACAATTAAAGGTTAATTTCTACAAAATTCCTAAGCAGTGCCAAATGGAATTGCTCAAAAGAACAATATTTATATAAAGCCACAAACTGTTTAGAGAAGTCAACCTACAAATGGCTTAAATATAGTTGACAAACTGTTGCTACAGACACAAGGTGATCTCGAGTACAATTAACACTGGCTTTTTGATGATGATGTAAACCTTCTTTTTTTAAATTGCATGCAAATTACTACCTACATTACTGAAATAGCCATACATAACTGCGATTTAAAAATGTTATTATATTATTGTTTTTACTGTATTTAGTCAAATAAATGGAGCCTTGGTGAGCATAAGATTCCTTCAAACTTCGTTCAAAAAATCTTACTGACCCCAATATTTTGAACGGTGTATATGTAGACTATCTATCTATTGTTTTGGCACAATGTATTTCAGATAAACCAACCCCTAAAATACATAAAAACAACAAACTGTGGTATCCTTGAAGCGAAATGTCTAATTTATAATATTAAGCCTATTAATATTCTTAAAACTGTATTTGGTCAAATGTAACAATACATCTTGGTGATCTTACAGAGGGTCATGGCTCCCTAAGATCCCACTGCAGACTGAAAGACTGATATAAACAAGGCAATTACAACGTGTTTTGTCTCAGAATTCTGGGTCATAAACTACAGCACAGTAGACTTCACCACATGCAGCCATAGGAATTCATTCTTTTCTCAGAATAAATAAATAAACAAATACTTGCAGCTGTCTCTCTGACCTACATTTAGCCTCATTCACAAAGCCACATTTGAGTCGACTGAAGGAAAGACGTATCGAGGCGCATTTGAAACTACATTTGATTAATCGTTTTGCTAAAACTTACACAGTCTTCAGAGAGATGATAATTTTCAGATGCATAACCAATGAGACCAAACTAACTTGCTTATGATACAATTGAAGCTGTAATTGTTGGGCTTTGGGATTATTTTTAGAAATGTTTTCAGATTTGCAATAACCTCAATATTATTTTAAGTTTATGCATGTTGATATATTAGCAATGTGTCACCTAAAATGTAATTTTATAGAAAGCTGTATGCAATTACGGACCCACCACAGCTCTACAATGGCTGATTTGGCCATACATAGACACCTGGCATTCCCTAAAAGCATTAGATTATGTGTTAACATAAACATGCCAAAGACAAAGGTTTCATGAAAATAAACCTGAGAGGCACCAGGAAGCTTTCAGCCCATAATGTGCTATCTCACTCCGGGTTTTAATAGCCAGGGAACATAAAGTAAGTGATTTTAAAGTGTATGTATGAATTTTTAAATATGGTGCATGCAAGACTATATGCAATCTTTACTGTACTCTTTAAGCTAAAGCAGCAATACTGACTGGCTACTGGTGTCATTAAATAAGTTAATTATTTAGACCTTGTTCAGACTAAATTAGTTAAAATTTTCTCATTGTGGGGGTAGAATGTTCTGAAAAAGTTTTTATTTAATTGTTATCAAGGCTCTTAAAATTAAACAATAATTCATCCAATAATGAAAATGCTGTCATCAACAGACTTTCCTTAGACTTTCTCACAAAGTTTGCAGGTTTTCTCTTGTCTATACAATGGGAGGGGATGGGGATGGATGATACATGTATCATAAAAGTAGTTAATGATGTCAAGTACTCAAGTACAGTATGCTCCTCTAGTTAGCTAGGAAAAACAGAAGCAAAAAGATGCATCCGAGCCTGCCCTTTTAAGCTCTTTTGTAATTTTGATACCCAAATCCCGAGTTGGACGAGCCATAAACTTTAAAAATGAAGGAGGGGAGAATGATTGCTGCTGTGGCTGCCATTCTTTATTAGTTTTTTCCCGATCCCGGTCTGAATTCTGACTTGTGATGCAGCCTGAATCATAACCACACCGTGTTCATTCGTTGGCCAGAGAAGAACTGGCCCCCCAACTGAGCCTGGTTTCTCCTAAGGTTTTTTCTCCATTTCTGTCACCTGATGGAGTTTAGGTTCCTTGCCACTGTTGCATCTGGCTTGCTTAGTTGGGGACACTTAATATTCAACAATATTATTGATCTGACTGCACTGACACCGTTGTATGGGAACGTCTAGGTTACTAATGTAACCCCAGGGAACGGAGACTTTATGTCACACTGACGTCATGGGGTCTTGCCTGGGAGCCCATTTATCTCTAAGTGGTAACAGAACGAGCCACAAAACATTGGCCAGTGAGATTTGCATGCCGAGTCACACCTACCCTGACATACGGGTATAAATAGCACCGGCATTACTCACTTCATTCATGTCTTGCTGAGGAGCAGAGACAAAATCCCGGCCATTCAGCGGTGGTTCGGGGCTGTGGCAGGGGGGAAATATCGTTTCTGTTCCCTCCTTCAGGGAACGGAGGTTACATTAGTAAGATTCTTATTCAGTCATGGGGTCCCTATGGAAGGCGCCATAGCCACTGAACTGTATTACGAGTGTTCGAAACCCAGATGCTGGCAAGCTGCCGCATGTCCTTTTGGAACCTGCTCTCACAATGCCGTAACCTACCTAGCGAAGTAAGCCCGACAGGTAGTCATCCATACCAAATGGGATGGAAGGGACAGGACTTACTCTGGTGACAATCGAAGCTGACCACACCCTGCCCGAAGGTAGGTAACGTGTGGTGGTACACCTCTGCAGTAGGTCCTACTTAACCAAGGAGGAACTACTACCATGTGCAGAGACATGGCAAAGCAGAACCACCCAGGGAAAGACACTGGTTTACAGAGGGGGAAACCGTATCATGGATAATACACATATGGGATTACCGAACAGGAAATCACAACATATGGGCACCTATATGGCATGCGATGAGTGCTGGGGCCGAACATGAGAAATACAAATTCCCAGACTAGAGGCAGTGAGTGTGGTGCACCTTACGGACTAAACACGTGATGCGCATGTGCACGCCGTCTGCGTTTTTGCGGGTTTGCATTTTTGAGGTTTGAAGTGAATCAATCAATCAAAACTAACTTTAGCTGGACAATAACTTTATTCTACAGCTGCTGTAAAGCCAAAGCAATCTCTGTTACTGTAATTTCCTATTATTACTGTAAAGCTGCTTTGAAACAATCTACATTGTTAAAAGCGATATATAAATGAAGGTGACTTGACTTGACTTACCTGGCTCCGTGGGTCCTGTGAGTACAGACCCAGTATGGCCCAGAGGTTTTGGAAACTTTTATTGCGAATGTGGGTACCGAGGGCCCCAGGGCCAGCAGCAGAACAGAAACTAAACGAAACACAAGATTCTCCACCCAGAAGCAGTGCGTTCACCATGTCCTGGATCAGGGCAGCTCCCTCCATCTCTGGGCCACCCGTCCGAGGGCCGCTTTGATGTGCACTTTGAGAGTGTATCGGGAGGACGAGAAGACTGAGCTTCTCGTCCTCCCTGCCAATCCGTCTCTACAGCACGACCTCACTATCCAGGTAGATTCATCCTCAATCACCCCATCAAGGTCGGTCAGAAATCTTGGTGTAATCTTTGATGATCAGCTGACCTTCACAGACCACATTACAAAGACAGCTCGATCATGCAGGTTTGCTATGCACAACATCAGGAAGATCAGGCCTTTCCTAACTGAGCATGCAACACAACTTCTCGTCCAGGCCCTGGTCATTTCTAGGCTCGATTACTGCAATGCTCTTCTGGCTGGACTTCCATCATGTGCAACTAAACCTCTACAAATGATCCAGAATGCTGCAGCTCGTCTGGTCTTCAACGAGCCCAAAAGGGCCCACGTCACTCCTCTGCTCATCTCTCTGCACTGGCTACCACTCGCTGCTCGCATCAAGTTCAAGGCTTTGACGCTTGCTTACAGATTGACCACAGGTTCAGCTCCCTCCTACTTCCACTCACTACTACAAGTCTACATCCCTACCAGAAGCCTACGATCGGTCAATGAGCGACGGCTCGTGGTACCATCACAGCGGGGCACAAAATCACTCTCCAGAACATTCTCATTCACGGTTCCATGCTGGTGGAATGATCTCCCCACCCTCATCCGGAATGCAGAATCCCTGACAACATTCAAAAGACAACTGAAAACTCATCTCTTCCGGGAGCACTTAACTTAAAAAAAAAAAAAAAAAAAAAAAAAAAAAAAAAAAAAAAAAAAAAAATCCTTTCCTCTAAATCCTCGCTTGCCTGGCTTATGCTACTCCGAGCTATGTCTGAACTTTGTATTTTGAGCACTTCTTGCGTTGCTTTTGCCTCTTCACGATGACTCGCTTGGTTTAGTCCTCAGTTGTAAGTCGCTTTGGATAAAAGCGTCTGCTAAATGACTAAATGTAAATGTAAATGTAATGTATCGGTCTGGAAGAGCAGTGTCGCCTTCCTGCGGGTGGCTCATAGTGGACAGGATGCCTCCGGTCTACCCAGAGCCGGTGCAGCCGCAGGGGGATGCCCGCGGCGACGAGCAGGATGGGGGCTAGGCTGAAGCAGCTTGGTGGCAGTGTCACGCCGGGGGAGGATGTGCTTTATGGCCTCTGTGTGCTTCTGGACTGCCAAAAACTGCTGGGCAAAGTCCTCAACCGTGTTGCCGAAGAGGCTGGCCTGGGAGATGTGGGTGTTGAGAAAGCAAACTTTGTTGATGTCCTCAGCCAGGTCCAACCAGAGATGAAGTTCCTGGACCACCAGAGTGGACATCGTCTGGCCAGAGCTTCCGTCGTCTTATCCGCCTTGGATGGGAGGCACAGACCAGGTGGAATCCACCTGGTGACAGCACTTTGCGGGCACAAGTGCACCGCAATTGCACACTCCACCTGTGGAATATCCATTTAACCCTTGGTGGCCCAGCCATCGAGGGTAGTTAGAGTGGAGAAGGCAGAAGAACGTCTTCAGGCAGTAAAAGGTCCCTCCCACGTTTTCTGAACCTCCTCATGCAACTGATGCCCACGGCCTGGAAAAGCATGGCCATCAACTCTGAATCGGATTCAGCGTGAGCAACCACCCCAGAGGGGGGCAGCTTAGCTTCCTCATCCTCACCAGAGGACAAAAGCCCACTCCCCGATGCAGCGATCGACATGTGTCTCACTCTGTGCTCCGGATGAGGATCAGAAGGTGCCTCATGTGAGGAAACCGCACCAACATTCGGTAACTCGATGGCACATAGCATGCTAGAGGAGAGGGTGGTTTGTGGGGGCAGGCAAGACGAAGAAGCTCCCACTGTAGCCATCTCCCAGAGTGCTAACCAGACCCTGAGAACTTCTACTACGAGAAGCGGCGGGGAGCTGGGTAGCAGCAGAGGGGACTCGTGCCTCCGTATTGAAGAAGGAGAGTCGAGACAGTAATGCCAACATGGACATCCTCTCGCAGTGAGAGCATGCACCATCCACGAACGCTCTCTCAGCAAGCTGTTCCCAGGCATGAGAGACAACGAACACACGGACGGATAGACATCTTGAAAAAGACGCTGACGGGCGGTGCTTGCTCTTTTAGCCGAAACGCCCAGGGGCGAATGCTGCAAGCTGGATGCAAACACCGCTGTAAATGTGCCTTCACACCGGCAGAGATATCCCACTACAAGCTGCAGACAAAGTAGCAATTATAATTGCTGTTTTCGGAGTTTTCTCCTAATAGCAATTAAAATTGCTGTTATTTACTCTTTAGAAATTTACTTTTCAGTAGAGGTGAGTTGGAAAGAGCGATCACTGTGCAACTGCTCGGCTGCCAAGGTTTTTTTTTTTTTTTTTCATAACTGCTTCATAGATTAAATGAAGTAATTTAATAATTGATGATTTTTACAATCGAACTGAATCAACACTAAACTGACTTCAGCTGAACAACAGCCAAAATGCATAATTTTCCAGTTATCACTGTAAAACTGCTTTGAAACAATCTGTATTGTATAAAGTGCCATGGAAATAAAGGTGACTCAACTTAACAACAGCTACATCCCTGTAGAACTTTCCATCGGGTATAACTAATGTTTACATATATAATATATGTTAGTGATGGATGTTATTATTATGTTCTGGGGTATTTGTGAAAATAATAATTATTATTCCAAATGAAGGCATATTTATATTATATGTTATATTCTTACTAGGTTATAGGTTTGTTTATTATTATTCCTGGTCTCCAGACTATTTGTCTGTGTAAGCTTAATTAGTTACAGTGCGCAGGCGTCTTTGCCTTTAGGTTTCATTTTCATTTAGTTGATGTTCAGGATTGGTACGCCTTGCCGGTGAGTGACTATGAACTAGCATTGCTAGTAATTCAGATAAAGAATTAATATCACATGATTGTGTAAATTTATTAGTTAATTCTGGTATTTGTATGTTCATTGCAGGTTTACAACCTAACCAACGCAAACTGTCACTAATATACAGCTGACAGACTAGCGTATAGCATTCAGGCTACCTTTGTGGATGAGGATTGTGTAACTTATGTGTTCGCAATAAAAGCTCATAAAGTGACTCGAGTTGTATCCGCCGTACTTTTCCTGAAACCCTTCCAGTGGGGAGTTTATTGAGCTATAGCAGGTAGCTTAATAGAGGACTGGACAGTTGTAAACCGTCGTCAGAGCCGTGAAAGAGAGTACGCGGACCCCGAGCGGAAGAAAGCCATTGTTGATGACCGGCGCCGTGATCGGATTCAGATTCTAAAGCGACCGTCAACAACACCACTACAACGGAAGAGCCGAAGTCGAGGACTACCGGGGCCGTTAAAAGGCTGAATAACTTCCACAACCGTGAGTAGGACTGTGTGGATTATGATGACAGCCGCGGGGCTAATATAGTGACTTTGTAACGCCGCTATTAGCCATAACAGCTGGCGAAGACGTCTGTGTTGTTCGCGAACGAACGATTCTTTTGAACGATTCTTTTGAACGATTCTTTTGAACAAGTCATTTTTCTAAAAGGTGATTTTAGAGAATCTGTTCACTAGAAAAACAGAAAAAGAAGAAGTAAGAAGATAAATAAAATAAAGAAAAGGTCAAAATGGCAGATGACAAGCCAGATCTAGAGAGCTTAAAGCGAAAACGTTCAAATGCGCAACGAAACTTTACAACACGAATAAACCGCCTTAACGTTAGTGCTTGCCGTTTACGTGAAGTTGAGTTGTCTGAAGAGTTAGCGAGATTGAAGGATGATTATGACAAACTCCTCGATGTCAGTAATGAATATGTTGACGCACAGAGCCAGATAGACCCTACGGGTGAAGACAGTGAGTTGAGGGATGCCCTGGCGAGGAGAGATGCCAGTGAGCAAAGGTTCCTTGAATCTGAGAGCAAGATCATGGAAATGCTGTGGTCTAAGTATGCAGCGCCGGACATAGACGTTCTTGTAACACAGTTCAAGTCTGCTCTTGATCGGTCTGAGGCGCTCGGGAAAGGTGAGATAGTGCCATGGACGCAGCAAGGGGTCGAGAGTGGTAAGCTGGATAGGAAACTCCATGAACTCAGGGAGGCTGTGTACACTTGGAGAGACTATCGGCCACATGGAAAGGAGAAATGGATGCTCTTTTTATCATTAAGAGAGGACAAGGAGCAACTGATGGATGAGTGGACATGCCGACGTGATAATGAGGTCATGAAGAGGAACAGTACAGACCTAAAAGACGATGTAGACGGAGGTGAGGAGGAAGAGGATGAAGATGTGGGAGCCAATGATGCGGTTGGTGGGCCTGTCACAACAGCTATCGACAGCCTTACAGCTGCAGATAACATCACCTTTACCCAACCAGTAAGCCTTGCTATTTCTACTCCACCTGTTAACACCCCGCATGCTTTCATCAATCCGCCCACTGACGAGCAGGGAACTATATATGTTACGAGCTCACCTTCATTCATGTTCTCTGATAGAGCAAGCATCTCTACATGTGCTGCTCAAGTTTCTACTGTCACTAGTCGACCTCAGAGCAGGTATGTAGCATCTACCACACACAGTAACCCCCAAGAGACGTTACAGCCCAACCTGCAGTCAAGACGGTCTGATAGTGGACTTGGTGTCAGTTTCGCTCAACCTCCGACCCATGCCAGCACGCCACAATTGATGAGTGTTCGTACCGCTCCGCCCGTTAATCTCAGCATGGGACAAGGTAGTAGCATGCCGTATAGCAGCCCTGGTTTGTACGCTGGTGGAGAAAACAGCTCTCAATGGGCCCGACCAAAAATAAGGCTCACACCCATAAGTTTGCCTAAGTTCTCCGGGGATAGGAGGGACTATTGGCGCTGGAAGGTTGAATGGGAGAGTATCCAGGTGCAGGCGGAACCTACGGGGTCAAAGGAATGCAAGAAACTTCACTTGCTAGACAGTATAGGAGAGTCTGTAAAAAGTGAACTCAGACTGTTGCGCTGCAGAGATCCAAACGATATCTTCAGGGAATTAGAAAACCATTATGGTGACAAAGCACAAACGGCAGAAGAGATTGTGTTGGAGCTTCAATCACGACCTGCTGTAAAGAACCACCAGCCACGAGAGACGTTAGAGTTAATCCTAGCGGTGAAGAGGGCAGCATTGGACCTCACGGACCTGGGGTGCGCAGACGCTGTACAGAATCAGCTGGTGATACGGTCTTTGGAGAGCAAACTCCCTGATGTCATGAAAAGAGAGTGGCTCATGTGTGTGAGAAACCCAGTTAACGACGTCCACCCAGGAAACCGTTTCGACAGGCTCTTGCTGTTCCTGGAAGACCAGAAGTCGTTGCTCGTGAGGTTGGAGCAGTTGCTGCCCAGCAAGCCATTGCCTGCTAATGCTCCTGAATGACCAAGCTACCGGGAGAAACCAGGTGACCGATGGAGAGAAAAGAAGTCATTCACTAAGACTACGGCAAGTGAAGTCAAAAGAGACTCCAAGCAGTTACCATGTGCTGTGTGTGGTGATGAAGAACATGGAGGTAAACTGTTTCGCTGTAAAACTTTCAGGAAGGCTAGTCTGTCGGAGAAGAAATCTCAGGTGAAAAAGGCAAAAGCATGTGCAAAGTGCCTGGATGTTCACGGGGTTAACAGTGGCTGCACTCCTAAGTTCCTATGTCGTAAGGAGGAGTGTAAGAAAGGCGACACTCCAGTGGACCACCACTATTTTCTCTGCCCTAAGGCATCAATTAAGAAAGATGCTACTAAGAGGGAAAACAAAGCAGGGGAAAAGAGGGGACCTCGTGGTCCGACAGAGGAGCAAGAGGCTGTGTTCGCTGAGTTGGGACTGACTCCTCACCAGTTGGAGGCTGTCCGCAAAGCCTGTACTAACAAGGCAATGTCGACAGTGTGTTCTGGCGAGGGTTTGATAGAACAGAGTGGCTTGAAAGAACATCCAGTCCTCATGATGCTCGTTCCTGTTACAACGAAGAGAGGAGACAGTCTTGGAGCCTTGGTTGATCTCGCGTCTGACACAAATTACATTACGCACCAAGCTGCGGAAAGGCTCGGACTGACGGGTGAACCAATCTCCCTTGTCGTGTATGGTGTCGGCACGATGAAGGTGAAGGTTGATACAAAAAGGTATCTCGTGACAATAAAAGTGTGGACCTCAAGAGGAACCCTGAAGTTTCACGAGATGATCTGCTACGGGATGGAAGACATCGCCAAAGTGGATCGAGTGGTGAGATCAGAGCGACTAGAGCAGTTCTTCCCTGAAGCTAAGCCGGGAGAACTGGCCCGCCCAGAGAAGATCGATCTATTGATCAGTACTCGAGAAGGTCGATTAGCTCCACAAAGGCTGCAAAGGGTCGGCGACCTGGTGTTGTGGGATGGTCCTCTGGGTAAGATCGTGAGTGGTGTGCATCCAGACCTCTTCGAAGAAGTGGAGGTGACAACATGGCAGTCAGAGACGCACTTTGCTCACTCAATGAGGTCGGTAGCCGTCAAAGTTGAAGAACACTTCGTGGGAAGGCCAGGATGCCATTTGGAGCAAGAAAGCAGTGTAGAAGTTCGAACGACAGCAGTGTGCAATAAAGAGATCCTTGAGTGGCTAAAATGGGATAGCATCGGTGCTGCCTGTGACCCTACCTGTGGAGGGTGTCGCTGTGGAAAGTGTCCACCAGGAGGAAAGGAGATGTCCCTGGCTGATGAGAAAGAGCTGGAGATAATAAAGGCAGGTCTAACCTTCAGGGAGGGAGACGCCCACAGCGACCAGCCACACTGGGATGCGAAGTACCCTTGGAAGGAAAACCCAGCCTCTCTTCCCAACAACCGAAAAGCTGTGGAAGCAACGTTCCTGAGGGCTGAGAAGCGGCTTGTGAAAGACCCCCTTTGGAAAGAGGCTTACATGAGGCAAGTCCACGAGATGGTGGGGAGAGGAGCTGCTGTTAAGCAAACTAAAGACATGATGGACGGCTGGAAAGGTGCTGTGTGGTGGGTGAGCCACTTAACCGCTCCAAATCCCCACTCAGTGACTACGCCGGTGCGCCTCATCTGGAACAGCAGCCAGGAGTTTAGAGGGGTGAGCATGAATAGCATTTTGCTCAAAGACGTCCTAAATCCCATCAGAGCGGTGCTCCTCAGATTCCGGGAAGGAAAACATGCAGCCATCGGAGACATCACCAAGATGTACAATTCGGTTTGGCTGGAGGAACAAGAGGTCCATGTGCATCGGTTCCTATGGAGAGACTCACTAGAAGATGAGATTGAGGATTATGCTGTCGTGAGGGTGAACATGGGGGACAAACCAGCGGGGTGCATTGCACAGGTTGCCATGCGCGAGACCGCAAAGTTGCCCCAGTTCTCTGAAATGAAGGAGGAAAGAAGAGTCATCGAGGAAGACTCCTACGTCGATGACCTCCTTACGTCCCACAATGACCCACACTGTCTAGACAAGATCCAAGAGGGAGTAAAGAAAATACTGAAAGCTGGAGGCTTCTACCTCAAACCTTGGGTCCGGTCCGGTCAAAGTGGGAGGCGGGACGGGACAGAGTCCAAGCCAATGACTCTGACGTTGCCCAACCAGCTAAGGGAGGAAGATAACAAAGCCCTGGGGGTTGGTTACCTCGTGCAAGAGGACAAACTCTTTGTGATGGTCTCCATCAACTTCTCCAGAAGGAAGAAGAAGATGAGGACTGAGATTGACCTCACTGAAGGAGAAGTGGAAGTAAAGACACCGAACCCACTGACTCGTCGTGTCCTACTGAGCCAGATCGCCGGGCTGTATGACCCGATCGGTCTAGTCACACCTGTGAAGCAGAAAGGAGTGAGGTCTTCCTTGTGGGAAGAGCCTTCCAGGAAGCTGGCAAGCTTACTAAAGACACGTGGGATGAACCTCTGTCTGACGAGCTCAGAGGAAAGGCGATTGAACTGTTCAAGGAGTATGCTCGTTTGAATAGCATTAAGTTCCACAGAAGCCTCACACCCTCTGACTGGAGGGGTAAACCCTGGGGAATCACGTTTTCTGACGGGAGCTGTGAGTCCTATGGCGCTGTACTGTACTTGCGATGGGAGACGTCAAATGGTGTGGTCAGCCGGCTGGTAGAGTCAAAGGCCAAGTTAACTCCCCTCAACCAAAAAGGTGATGCAGTCAAGGCTGAGGTATGCGGGGCTGTCTTCGCCACACGTCTAAAGGGATACATATTGAAGCATGGACGGTTAAACGTGGGGAAGTGGTACCACTTCATTGACAGTCAGACGGTGCTGGGGGCTATCCAGAGAGAGAGCTACGGATTCCAGAAATTCTTTGCGAACCGAGTCGGAGAGATTCAGAAGGCTGGACCCGTAACTGACTGGTGGTGGATACCAGGCGAGGTCAACATCGCTGATCTAGTCACGAGGGGGTGCT
The DNA here is from genome assembly GCA_029959095.1 of Rhinichthys osculus. NCBI lineage: Eukaryota > Metazoa > Chordata > Actinopteri > Cypriniformes > Leuciscidae > Rhinichthys > Rhinichthys osculus. The sequence goes on from JARWKJ010000009.1 coordinate 35,100,285, forward strand.
CTCCTGAATTGCTGGGTGAAAACTCTGTGTGGCAGGAGGGTCCTGAGTTCCTGTCTAGTCCAGTTGAGGATTGGCCCATGAAGTCTGCTTCAGAAGTGGCAGCTGATGCTAGGGAGGTGGTGAGTAAACTCCAGAGAAAGGCCTTTTCGGCAGTCTTCACCAGAGCTCAAGCCAAGAAGCAGTTGAACCCTGACAGTCCTGGTGGTGAAGATCCAATAGCCATAGTTGGAGTTAGCGGGGTTTCAGCGTCCTCAGAAAATGGGATGAAATTGACCATAGCTGAGGCCAAAGAAACGGAGACACTGTGGGGAGCCATGCTCATAGACCAAGTGGAACCAACAAGGTGCAGTTCTCTAGTTAAGCTTTGTGGAGTAGTTGGTTATGTCCGCAGAGCTGTGAAGAAGTGGTTGGCCCGTGTAGGCAGGGCCTCTATACCAGCAAAGTGGGAGGCAGTATTGACAGTAAAGGAACGCAAAGCTGCATTCCAAGACCTGTGCCTAGCCGCCCAGAAGGGAGTTACGTTTCCTGTGACAACTCTAAAGAGACTCGTTGTCAGCAGGGATGAGGCTTCAGGGCTCCTAAAATGCCATGGTAGAGTCCAGACCATTACCCAGGGAGATACCGGTGTGCCCCTGATCCCCTACAATGCGTGGATTAGTACCCTTCTCACACGAGAGGCCCACAATGTTAACCACGAGGGTGTTGCTGGCACACTCCTCCGTGTAAGGTCTAAAGCATGGGTGGTGCTGGGACCAAGGATTGCCAGAAATGTCATTGACTCCTGTATGCACTGTCGAAAGACCAAAGCGAGAATGTGTAAACAGGTGATGAGTGAGCTTCCCCTCGAACGAACTGAACCAGCCGCACCTTTTGAGTTTACAACATTGGACCTTTTCGGACCATATGTTGTTAAAGATACTATAAGACGAAGAGCAAAGATGAAAATCGGGGGTGTAGTGTTCAGCTGTATGGCTTCGAGAGCAGTACATGCTGACATTGTGGAAGATCTGTCGACGGAAGGATTCCTGAAAGCATACCAGCGCTTTACAGCTCTCAGGGGTCACCCAAGAAAGCTCTGGTCAGATCAAGGGACAAACTTTGTGGGCGCCAGGCCAGTATTAAAGGAGCTTTATGAGTTTCTAAGTGGCATTGACAAGGATCAGGTCCAGAAGAAGGCGGCAGCTGTAGGAACCGACTGGATGTGGGTATTTCACCCGGCAGACTCTCCCCACAGAAATGGGGCAGCTGAGGCAGCTGTCCGTGTACTCAAGAGAGCGTTAAGCAGTGTTGGCAAAGAAGATAACCTGACAACACTGGAGTTCCAGACCATCCTGTACCTTGCTGCTAACCTGTCAAATGAGAGACCAATCGGTGCCAGAGCCCAGGTACAAGATGAGACCGTGGAAGTTATTACTCCCAACTCTCTTCTGCTTGGCCGTGCAGGACCCAGTGGGGACTCTCGAGGGTTTAAGTATCCAACTTACCCCGTCGTGCGGCTGAGAGCAATCCAGATCGAGGTTGACAAGTTCTGGAAGCGGTGGAGCCAGCTGGCTGGTCCGGGCCTCTACATCCGTCAGAAGTGGCACGCGCCTGCTAGAAATGTTGCAGCGGGGGACCTGGTGTGGTTAGCTGACCAGAACGCGCTGAGGGGCCAGTTCAGGCTGGGTCGAGTCGTGGAGGTGTGTCCTGATGTGAAGGGCGTAGTACGAGATGTGAGGGTGAGAACATGTCGAAGCTGTCCAGTTTCCGGCGGACAGTTCAAGGTGTGGAGAACTATCCCTCCACCATCCTCCACAGGGACGTTAGGAGGTTGGTGGTTCTGCTTCCAGTGGAGGAGCAGTAAAGAATCCCCACCATGGTGTGTTTCAGTTGGTAAAAGATCCCCACCATGGTGTGTTTCGGTTGGTAAAGGATCCCCACCATGGTGTGTTTCGGTGAAGGAACAAGACTCTCCCCACTACGATCCTCCCGAAGGCTGGTGGTGTTTTTCGGTAAAGGAGGTTGTAATGTCAGCAAGGACAATGTGTGTTGTTCATGGACATTAAAACTAACTTGAAGAGATAGTTATTCATGTTGTAACATAGTACGGTAATATCCAAGTATGCAATGTTATTTGCATGGTCATGGGGAGAATTTCATATCTAGAAGTTTAACTGTTTTGGTTATGGTGGCCTACTTAGATTCTAGAATCAGTAGACCAAGTGGGAGGTGTAGAACTTTCCATCGGGTATAACTAGTGTTTACATATATAATATATGTTAGTGATGGATGTTATTATTATGTTCTGGGGTATTTGTGAAAATAATTATTATTATTCCAGATGAAGGCATATTTATATTATATGTTATATTCTTACTAGGTTATAGGTTTGTTTATTATTATTCCTGGTCTCCAGACTATTTCTCTGTGTAAGCTTAATTAGTTACAGTGCGCAGGCGTCTTTGCCTTTAGGTTTCATTTTCATTTAGTTGATGTTCAGGATTGGTACGCCTTGCCGGTGAGTGACTATGAACTAGCATTGCTAGTAATTCAGATAAAGAGTTAATATCACATGATTGTGTAAATTTATTAGTTCATTCTGGTATTTGTATGTTCATTGCAGGTTTACAACCTAACCAACGCAAACTGTCACTAATATACAGCTGACAGACTAGCGTATAGCATTCAGGCTACCTTTGTGGATGAGGATTGTGTAACTTATGTGTTCGCAATTAAAGCTCATAAAGTGACTCGAGTTGTATCCGCCGTACTTTTCCTGAAACCCTTCCAGTGGGGAGTTTATTGAGCTATAGCAGGTAGCTTAATAGAGGACTGGACAATCCCCTTCTCTTGTCGTTAAAGCAGTGCACATTTTCATACATGAATAATCATTTGAAGCATATTGTATGCTTTATACATAGTACTTTGAACACTTTGCAAAATTGTTTTCAACATTGATCATAATAATAAGAAAAGTTCCTGACCAGCAAATCAGAATATTAGAATAATTTCTGAAGGATCATGTGACACTGAAGACTGGACTAATGATTATGAAATTCAGCTTTGACATCACAGGAATAAATTACATTTGAACAATGTAAATATAGTGCTGCAGTGATGATGTGTTTTTGTAGGCCAACCGGGAAGTTGTCACCCTAGACAAAAACCAACTAAGAAAATAAGTTCTGTGATTAACAAAAAGTGTAAGAATCTTACAAGAAATCATAAGTTTAGTTTAGTTTGGGGTATAATTTAGTTTTTAGTTTTTTTCTATGCTGTTTATTGTGGTTAGTCCAGGTGTAGCCTTTATACTGTTGACCTGCAAAACTTAGCAGTTTAGGCTGATTATTCAAGGAAGATTATTAGTTAAGCTTGTTAAGAAGTCCCATGCTGGTATTTTCTGTGGGGTATTATCCTCCTTTAATCAAAAATAAATAAGTTCTACTTCCATAGTGGATTGTCTTTTTCACATCTAAAGCTATTATCTTAATAGCATCAAGCTAAGTTCAAACTCAAACTGTACGTTTAACAGCGAAACGCCTTCCACATTTCCACGACATCTGAGAACAGGTTAAATCTGTGTTCAACTGCATTCCCTTCATCCCATGCAGCCTCCAGCCCTCGGCTTCTGAAGACACAGGATGTGCACCCAGGAACAAAGAGCATGGGTGGGATCGAGGCAGGTGGGGGTTGACTGGGGGAGGAAGCGGAAAGGATAGATGACAGGCCCTCTCTGTTTAGCACGCTAAGCATGACTTCTGTCGGTCTTACACATGCAAGTCTTCATTCTCCAGACTATCTGGATATCAGCATCTATTCTGACAAGGAGGAAAGTGCAGAAAACACTTAAACACCATCCTAACAATAGAGACAGACATAGGACGGATTCACAATATTTGGCACTCTGCACTGCCTAACTTTATGTACTTGACTGTAACCAACAATTAAAATCATACAATATTGTCATCATTTGGAAAAACTTTTGAATTGATTTTTATTCAAGTAAAAACCTTTTAGTTACAAAACTAATTTAATGATCAAAAAAGTACTGTAACTGTGCCAAAAATGTTTAAAAGCTTAAAATTTGTAAAATACTGTAACTGTCTGGACCCTTTTCATATAATGGGCAGACAGATAAACTCATTGCATTTTTAAATTATTGTGTTTTTGTCAACCATTTAACCATGTTACCAAAATATTTAAGAAAAAACAGTGTATACAGTTGAAACCTTTGGGATCAGATATTTGTGTTTTTGAAAGAAATATTTCATGCTCAGCCAGGCTGCATTTATTAGATTTAAAATAAAAACTATAATACATTATTATAATTTTAAATAACTATATATTAATTTATTCCTGGGATTCAAAGCTGAATTTTCATCATCATTACTCTAGTCTTCATTGTCATATGTTTATTTAGAAGTCATTCTAATATGCTGATTTGCTGCTCATGAAACATTTCTTATTATTATCAATGTTGAAAACAGTTGTGCTGCTTAATATTTTCTGAAAACTGCAATGCATTATTTTCAGGATTCTTTGAAGAATCGAAAGTTCAAAGGAGCAGCATTCATTTTAGATAATCTTTTTTAATAATGTAAGATTTTGCTGTCACTTTTAATCAATTTAATGCATCCAATGACTCCACGTTTGCTGTAATGAAGTGCAAAAAGAAAAGGATAGAGAATGAAAATAGTCTTTAATAAAATAAACAAGGAACACTCAAGAGATCATAGCACAAACGAACACAACCACATTAAACTAAGACAATACCGGACAAGGAACAAAGGAAACGTCTCTGTGTCTTACTTGGGAAACCATTTTCACAAAAATGGCCAATGATATTGGTGAGTGGAATTTGTATGCCTAGCCACTTCCCAGACATACGGGTATATAAGATGGCGGCCTACGCGCCAGATGCCATATGCCCCAGGAGCCTGTTGTCTTCCCCCTTATTCAGGCAGTTCAGCGATGACTGTGCATGCTCGTTCATGAGACGCGCCAACATATTGACTGAGTCCAACTCCATATCCAAAAAAGAGATACTCTGCACAGGGGAGAGCTTGCTCTTCTCCCAGTTGACCCGAAGCCCCAGATGGCTGAGGTGCCTGAGCACCAGGTCTGTGTCCACACAACAAATCTCAAGAGTGAGCTAGAATGTTGAGAAGGCGACTGCCCACTTCCCTTAACGGGACAAGGGCAGCCTCTGCGACTTTTGTAAAAACACGGGGAGACAAAAACAGCCTAAAGGGGAGGACCTTGAACAGCTAGACCTGACTCTCGAAAGCAAACTAGAGAACTGGTCTGTGTTGAGGCAAAATCGAAGTATGTGGAAGTATGTGTCCTTCAGGTCAATCGCTGCGAACCAATCTCGGGGGCTAACACACGTGAGAATGTGCTTCTGAGTTGAATTCTTGAACTGGAGCCATATCCCACCGCCTTTCTTCGATACGATGAAGTAAAACCTGACTTCATCTCTATGCTGGAGGGACAGGCTCTATTGTGTCCTTCGCCAACAAGACTGCAATCTCCACTCACAAGACAGGCATGTCTTTGCCTGCCACCGAGGTAAATAATAATAATAATAATAATTCGTTACATTTATATAGTGCTTTTCTGGGTACTCAAAGCACTTTACATTGAAGGGGGAATCTCCTCAACCACCACCAATGTGCAGCATCCACCTGGATGATGTGACGGCAGCCATATTGCGCTAGAACGTCCACCACACACCAGCTTACTGGTGGAGATGAGACAGTGATGAAGCCAATCAGTATATGGGGATGATTAGGAGGCCATGATGGACAGAGGCCAAGGGGCAAATTTGGCCAGGATGCCGGGGTTACACCCCTACTCTTTTTCGAAGAACATCCTGGGATTCTTAATGACCACAGAGAGTCAGGACCTAGGTTTAACGTCTCATCCGAAGGACGGATAGGACGCTGCTGCTGAACCTAGGGGGACGCCTGGAAAACTGAATAGCATAGCTGAGTCTGATTGTCCGAATGAACCAGCGGGATGGGATGGGAAATGCTAGCTAGGCTCCCTAGCTCCATGCAAGCGGCACCAGAGGGACAACCGATATACCTGTAGAGGGGCAGCGAGGAGTGCTGGAGCTCAACCCGGAAAGCGTAGTGTCCCAAAGTAGAGGCAGGGAGTGTGGTGAGACACTTACCCGGCTCCAAGGATCCCACGAGGGGCTACCTAGAGACGAGTGAGGAAGCAGAATGCGACCTCTTGGCGAAAAGGGGGGTTAGAGGCTGAGAGTTAGGACGAGCAGCGTCACTAACTGCCACACTGCACCAGTATGATTCCGAGACTGAGGAAACTACTCTTTTATTGAAAATTTAGGTTGCTAAGTGGAATAGAAATAAACTCTTTTGAAAGAAACAAAATATTCTCCACCCGGCCCTCTTGCAGGGAAGGAGTGGTGCTATCACCACATCCTGATTCAGTGCAGCTCAGGGCCGCTTCGATGGACGTTTGGAGGGTTCAGTGGTGGCCTGAGGGATGTACTGCGTCACCTCCCTTCCTGCGGGGGTGGGGGCTCAACGTTTCGGCCGAGGTGTTGCTTCTGGTGGCGCCAGAGCAGGTGTAGAAGCCGCAGGGGAACACCCTCAGCGACGAGCAGACTGGGGGCCAGCCCTCGGCGGCCTGATGGCGGTGGTATCACGGCGGGTCGGATGTGCTTGATGGCCTCTGTTTTTTTTTCAGTTCCTGCATCGACCCCGGCTCAGAACTACCCTCATGCATTTCTTTAAGTGCTTTGGCCTGATGTACCTGCAGGATGGCCATCGCACGCAGGGCAGAGGTGGCCTGTCCAGTGGCACTGTAAGCCTTAGGAGCCAAGGGTGATGTCAACCGCGAGCACTCAGGGTAAGGTGGAAGGTTTCACTAAAGCCTGATGCCTGTTGTTCCCCTGGAAAGCATGGCCGTCAACTCTGAAACTAACCACTGTGGCCCTGTGCTGTACAGAGAAAGCAGGCTGGGTGGCAGCAGAGGAAAGAGAGTCGTGATCGCAATGTTGTCATGGTCATATTCTCGCAATGAGGACATGAACCACCCATAAAGGCCATGCTCAGCATACATGCGGCCCAAAAGTGTGACAGCAATTGTGGCTGTCAGCGAGGCCAGGAAATGATCGCATCCAGAAACACACAGATGGAAAGGCATCTTGAAAAAGACCCATGATTGCTCTTTTAGGGAAATCTGCTTTTTCACACCAGGAGTCCAGGAGGGAATTGCTACACTTAACTGTGCATGGGGATGGCGAAACATCGCTGTATGCATCGTAAGTTCTTCCAGCAAGAGAGTTTTGACTCCTCGGCTCTGAAGCAAAAATCTGAATTAATGGATGCAGGCACCATCTTCTACCTGTATGTCTGGGGGAGTGGCTAGGCATAAAAATTCCACTCACCAATTTCATTGACTTTTTGTAAAGTCAGAGGTGATTGGGGCTACCAAGTAAGACCCCAAATGTCAGTATCGACATAATGTCGAAATTGACTGACAGAAAATGGAACAGAGGGCTTAAATACACAGAGAGGATAATCAAACTGAACAGAAACAGGTGTGAGGGACTAATTAACAAACAAGGAAACTAACTAGAAACTCAGGCAGGCAAAACAGGAACAGAACAGTGAAAAGAAATCAAATGAATATACACGTTACAACTTGCTGAATAAAAGTGATAATTTCTTTCAAAAAGTATAAAATAAATTAAAATTAAATCTAACTGACCCCCCTGTTTGCCTTTGTTTGTTTTTTACAATAGTATTTGTTTAATTTAATGAATTTTGTTTTTTAATAATAAAAAAAACAATATCACACAAATCAGGATTTTAAAAGATAATTAAGAATTGTCCTACATTTAGGTAACAAGGTTGCATTAATATCTAACCTAAAATAAAATTAACTTAAATAATATATAAAATAATATACTTATAATGTTTATTCTGACCTCCTAAGATGTATGATTAACATTTTCGGAAGGTTAAGCTCCTCACTGTCAACTGCACTGCAAAAAAAAGGACAATTACTTTCTTGAATTGTTTCTGACCTTAATTTGTGCCCTATTCATGGAGAATACCATTTGCATCATCTTTTGTAGGCCAGAGTAAAGCAAAGCTGCCACAGCTAAGTGAGCAATTAGCGGGTCAAGGCGATCACTGAATAACCTCTGCTGTACTAATCAGATGTTGAAGAAGAGAAAGCAATTCTCTAGCAGTCCATGAATAAAGAGAACAACAGGGCAAAACACAGGGGAAGACAACCAGTTTATTGGCAGCTGCTTGAGACTATCTTGCTGTGGCAATAGATTTTGCTCATGGTTATGTCAGAGGCTTTCAGCCTGAATCAATAAATGAAGTCAGTGCTCTTAACAAACAGTGGTCGTGCCCTTTCAGATGGGGGGCTGAGAGCAAAGCCTCTCCCCTCACCACCTCCACTCATTCACTGGCAAACAACTGCCATCCTTTACATTAAGTCAATAGAGGTGCTTATGATAATCATCAAATAAAATGGGAGTGGTATTTATTGTGATTAAAGCATCTAAGATCTGCAGTTCAAAGTGAAAATAAATTGTCCCACTCTTGTTAAAATGGACTGAAACGATATACGATACACTATAAAAACACTGGCTGCAGTTGCCAGAACTTTACATTACAAATAGAAAGACAGTTTTTCAAAGATTACAGGATGTGATTTTTAATGGACAAAATTCCATCAAAACACATACATATTCTAAATTAAGGTGGTACTCTTTGCTTAATATTTATTAATTATTAACTATTAGTAATTAATATATCTTTTACATTTTTTTTTGTATTTTGTAGGTCTTTTATGTGTACTGCCTTGTTAAATATTATGCACATTTTAACCATATGGTAACATAATACAGTTAATCACTTAACAGACTGTAACATTTTAACTTTTCCAGTTCAAATTACTAAGATGTTTTACAGTGTACATTAACATTTTAATGTAAATACTTTTTTTAACAGAGTTTTGCTTTTTTGGCAATTACATGTTTTGTCTTATTATCAAAGTAATTTATACTTTTTAAAATATATTTAAAAAGTAATTTATAGTACATTTACGTGTATTGTTTTGCTGAGTATTTTGCCAATTTTTACCATATGGTAACATACAATACAGCTGATCAATTAACAAGCAGTATTATTTTTACTTTTTCAGATCAAAATATTAATACGTTTTACACCGTACATTAACTTTTTGCAAATACATTACTTTTGGCTTATGACCAACACAAAAAAAACATCTGAATTCAAGGAGCTAGTTGAGAAAAACATAAAGTCTGTATGTATGTTTGTGTCAGCTAAGGGAACAGCAAAGAGACCACAAACTTGATGTTACCTGGCATATGACAAATCTAATTGCTTCCTCATGTCATGCAGGTCAAAGGTCAATTGAATATATTTAACAATAAAATTGTGTCAATCATTCTGATGTGTCCTGTCTGAAGACTGTTCACAACCAGTAAGACATTCCCTGCCTGATACTGCTCTGATGAAATACTACTACACATTGTTTATGTGCAACTTTATGACTGACTTTATTTTAGTATCACTGATATACTATAGTTATTGTTAATATTTTAAATTAGAAATTGTTTTTAATATGTTTTTATTTTAACTAATTTTTATGATTTTTTTATAAGGTTTTGGTTTAGTTTTAGTTTTAGTTATTTTAGTACTTTAACTTTCAACAAAAAATGAGAAATGTTGCTTTGGCAACACACTGAAATAAATGTTTTTTTTTTTTTTAAGTAATACAAATTTTTTTATGGGATTTAGTTTTAGTTTCAGTTTCAGTTAACAATAATAACCCTGAACTGAGGCAATATTCAAGCATGCTCTCCAAAACTGGTTTAATATGCAACATTGAAAAATCTGATTCTTTTCTTTGTGAATTGGTTTGTTTGTATGGCACATGATCATGAAGTGGTTGGAAATGTTGACCTACTGACCTCTACTCAGTTATATAAATGAGGTTCCCTAGGGCCCCGGTGTATCTGAGGTAACCAAGCACCAAGATAATCAATAATAAGTGCAGATCATTACTCCCGATAGGAAGATCATTTAATAACAATCAAGCGTAGCATCAGTTCTGGCAGGTCACGTCCCCGTCTACCTATAGGAATACGACGCCTATCACTGTATACATATATAAGCTCCTTCAGTATTATCAGCAGCTATCGCGTTTCTCAGGAGCTAATTACCCTCCTCCCTCCCCAGCTCCTCCTCTCGTCAGTCAGGATTTGGCATTCTGATCACCCCTGAATCAGAATAAAATTCTCTAATTATGTTGTACATTAAAATTAATTAATGATATCTGCAATACATTCATGTTGGTTCTGTTATGTTTGGGGTTATTGCTGCTCTTATCCATGCTAGGCTGCAGGGAGTTCTTGCCCAGAACAGAACCATAGCGCCAATCCAAACTGTATGCTAATTGTCAATCGTATTTGACGATAGTGGTCCTGACAGAACTGGGGTCTATTTTCATCAAGACCAACAAACCCTTAGGCTTCCTCTGGTCATACATTTAAAATGACATTGTCCATTTAAATCTCTCTTAAAACTTTATTTGTTGGTATCTTGTAAGTGTAGCTAACTTGTATGGCAGAGCTGCTTGACTGCAGTTTTACTTAAACATTACTGGTAGCTTTGCAAACTCCAGTTTCAAAGTAGCTTGTTCAACACTGGAAGGTGCACATAACTGATCCCTGACTACTGTAAATGAGATCAAATCTGCAAAAGGGTTAAAAAAACTTTGATTTTACATGATTTTGATTTCTCAATAATCAAATTAGGTAGCCTATATTTAGAAATGCAAGAGGGTAAAAATTATTTATTTCTTTACGAAAACATGGAGTTTTGATTTCTAAGTGATCAATGTACAGTATGTACTGTATGTATACGAAGTGTTTTCACACATGATTGTTGGCTGTAATTGGGAATTGATTGTAGCATTTATATATTGCCAAAAGTTTTGGGACGTCTGCCTTCACATGCACATGAACTTTAATGACATCTCATTCCAGATCCGTAGGGTTTAATATGGAGTTGGCCCACCCTTTGCATCTATAACAGCTTCAACTCTTCTGGGAAGGCTTTCCTCAAGGTTTAGGAGTGTGTTTATGCTGTTGTTCCCAATTGCTTCCACTTTGTTACAATACCACAATCAGTTGACCGTGGAATATTTAGTAGTGAGGAAATTTCACGAATGGACTTATTGCACATGGTGGCAACCTATCACTGCACCACGCTTGAGGTCACTAAGCTCCTGAGAGCGGCCCATTCTTCCACCGATGTTTGTAGAAGCGTCTGCATGCCTAGGTGCTTGATTTTATACAACCATGGAAGGGATTGGAACAACTGAATTCAATGATTTGGAGGGGTGTCCCAATACTTTTGGCAACATAGTGTAAATGGCATAGTACCGTATACACATAGTATATAGTAACACATAGTACATAGTAACAGTATAAGTGTTACCCGCATTGAAGAAAACATTTGTTTGAAAGTCTAAAGACACTTATAAAGTGCAGTATGACAGCAGCTTTTCTTGTGTAATTGCAGTTTTCTTACAAAAATACACAAAATACAACAAAAACGTTATAGGATTAAAGATGTGCCTTCTATTATTGGATTCCAAATCAATTTAAACGATTTGCCTCTTAACGGATCCCGCACAAGAGACAACTCATTGTAGACATTCAAACTGTGATTCAAGTGCTCATAGGGAGGTTCAGATTGGCAGGAGGATTCAAAAGCTACTGAAGAGCTCTGTGATACTCAAACAGTCCCACACAAAGACACTTAAAGCATACAAAATATTCAAAGTGAACAATGAATCAGAAAGAATACTAATTTATTTTAAATGTGGGAAGCACAAGTAGGACGCCAGTGCTGAAATCACTGCACAAGAGATCCATAAAAGAACAATTCTAGAACCAAAGGCTTTTGAAATAAAAAGCACTTCAAGTAACAATAAACCATTAAGGGCTATAAAAATGGTAAACTTGCTTACTGCACCGGAAACTCAGAAATCAACTCTGAATTTTAACGAGCGCATCAGTGCTGATAGCCTGATACAATCCTGAATTAGATTACGTGCCCAAAAAAAAGAGAGAATTTTTATCTCACAAAAAAAGCACTTAGGAGTTGCAGATAATGCAAAACTTTATCACACAAAACATCAACTGCCAGTCAGGCCTGAGGCCTAGTTTCTGGATTTAATGGGGTGTCGATTCAGAAGTAGTATGGCTGATAATGCAAGTCCATAGATTTTCAGGGGGTTATATGTTCCTACAACTTTCAAAGAGCAGAAGCAGAATTGATTCTTTCACAACCATGTTTTATTTCATGCAGTGTCTGGCTCTAATGGTCAAAGAACTGACATATGTAAGGAGTTTTTTGTCCGTTTTAATCTAGGAACACTAAACAGGTTATCCTGGTTACTCCAACATTGGCAGCTAGCCAGTAACAGATAGGATCTTTCTTAGCTTTAGGTCGCCTTTCAAGATGAACTCAAACTTATCAAGTACTGATAGAATATGTGAAAAATAACAAGTATTAATCCTAACTTGGAATTCACAAATATTAATTTAGGACATGTTCATTCATTATACAATAACTAACTTATTGATTATACAACTTGAAATGCTAAAAAAAAAATTATTTGTAGCAGTTATGATCAGTTTGGTTTCATTGTTACTGTCTTCTGTTCCTTTTTAGCCTGTCTTAGTTCCTAGTGTTCTTTGTTCTCATTTTCCCGCCACTAGTTAGTCTTCTTGGTTACTCATTGACTAGATCACACCTGATAGTATTCAGTTCTGTATCTTGTGTATATATAAGCCCTTCAGTTCCTTCTGTTCCTTTGTCCGTTATTGTTTGCACAAGGCACAGTTTCGTACAGTTTGTACCTTTGTGGATTTCCTGAGTTTGATTATTTTAATAAATCTGCTACCATTTCATCCTTTGTGCCAATCTCTTCATCATTATCGGACTAGAACGTGACAGAATAACGGACCTCAAAAGAAAATCAAAGTCGCAGCTATCAATGTTGCGCCACAAAGCTGTAAAGGACCGAATAATCATTTTATTTTCCAGGATGGCAGAAGCTTAGAGGACTATATGGAGGAGTTTCTTAACATCTGCCACCAAGCAACGTGAATGAGCTGACCCTAATGGAAGGTTTTTCTTGTGGGCCGGAAGACATCCGCCCTGTGATGCCCAAGGGCGACACCTGCTGGAGTTTGGAGGAATACATCAATTTCACTCTATGGGTGGACGGATAGTCCCTTTGCTGTCGGCAAGGTGGAGGAGAACATCGCCAACGTTTAGCCCCACCCCCACCCAACATCCATCGTCAAGTCACTGAATCCAGAGCCCAGCCAGCCATCAACCCGATGCACAAACATTTGTCCAGAGCCCACCACAGACGGGGAGCTCACGCCTGCCGCAATGAACGAGCCAGAGCCTAAGTTGAGGACAGAGCCAACCATCGCCCGGAGTCCCAGCCCCACTGTGAGTCTGACCGGGTGTGTGAGCCTGACCGGGTGTGTGAGCCGGCACAACCGTGCATCGCCGTGGGACTTTTAGTGGAGTTCAAGGGTATGGAAGAAAACCCTGCCCATAATCCTGCCACTGAGGTTGAGCTAAAACTGAATCTCCCGTCTCGAATGGTCCCGCCCAGAACTATGTCTCCAATGTCGTCTTCATCAAAAAAACACTTTAATTTTCTTATAATATACATTGCATATCACCTCATTTTTCAGAGTCTGAAAACAGTTCGTTCGAAGATTCAAGCTGTTTCTCAATATGCGTTCTTCAGCGATCTTGTGTCCTTGTGTTCTCGCTCTACGTCATCATCAACCACTCGAAGTTCAATTCCAATACTCAAGAACGCAAGTACAGTGGAAGCATGAAAGTGCCCGGATGTGTTCTTGATATCGAGGATGCATCGAATGCAGACTTGAGATTATCGAACCATCAGAAATCCCAGAAGACACTGCAGGCGGTGGACATACGGAAGTCGGTAATCTTTAAACTTCTCGTTCTCACTTAAGAGATGCCCGCTGCAAATACATGACGGCTCGTGAAAGTAAACATTTGTCTGTTTGTTTTGCTTAATTTTGATAAAGTGATAGCCTGAAGAAAGCCTGCAGTAATTTTTATTGGCATATAAAAAAAATCTTAACATTGACAAAGCATAGGTTACACACAGGCTAGGCCTACTCATTTTCATAAATACACATGGTAAAATAAAAAGATATAAAATTATATTAAAATAATGTCTATAATAATATGAAAGAAATGTTTTAATAGGTTGTGAGATTTGTTTGTGATGTTATGTTGTATTAATTGTCCATTAGCAGCTACTTATAATATGCTGGGACGGTCAGCTGAGCAACAAGACTGCAGCACATATCAATTCTTACAAGGATGCGTGTCCTCGCGTCCTTCCGAATTCGTTCTTTCAAGGTCGCCTGGCAAGACCGGTCTCCATGAGAACGCAAGTGCGTTCTTTGCGTTTTTGGATTTGAGAAACAGCCTCAGTCTCTCTGAACCACAACTTTCCGAGAGCTTACTATGCTCTGATTGGTCAGATGGCCCAGTATGTTGTGATTGGTCTACTGCTTACAGCGCATGTTGGACACGAAACTCCTATTACCATATCAGAATCTCAGCTCCGGAGTTTTCCTCAGCGCTTGATACACAGTAATACAACGATGGCGTCGGTTTTACCATATCAACTCCAGCATGAGTCCTCATCCTTTTGAAGTGCACGCAAAGTTGATTGAAAACAGCACCTTCTCGACATGTCGCTAATATGAACTTAACTCTTCCAGACCTCAGCTACAATTAAAAGGTCAAAGTAGACGTTGTTCGCCTATAGAGATCATAGACTGGCATAATGAAAATTGTGTTACATTGTTATGTAAGTATGTAACAGTAAGTGAAACTGGAATTGCTGACGACTCTTTTCAGTAGTTCCGAATCGATTCTTTGTTTTAGGAGACAATAACTTTATTTGTAATACACTTTGATCTATAAAACTTTGCTAGCAAACTAACAAACTGCTTTTATCTTAAAGTCCCCCTGTGGTGAAAATCCAGCTTTTAATGTTGTTTATATGTCTATGTGCTGTTTTTAATATTTTCAATATGCTTTGAGACAAACCATGTGTAAATTCATAAGTCGACACCATTGCTAAGTATTTTCTCCTTAAAACTGCAGTGAACCAAAGACAGTCTCAAAAACGCGGTTTGAAATCGCTGGTGTTTCTGACGTCACAAACTACCTTGTAACCAATCAGATCAACGTGCTGGTGGGCTTTAGCACATCACTAACAGCGAACTAGCAGAGGAGTCTCAAAAGATGCCAGGTTATCCCGGTATATGTTTTTGTTGATTTTTGTTATGATGTATATTACGAATGTATGATGTATGAAGCCTTTCCGGTATATGTTTTTGTTATGATGTATAATATTACGATTGTATGATGCCTTTCTTGTTGTTCAAAGCGTTTCTGATGATTGGCGAACTGATAGGGCAGACTGAGATGGCGAATGGGAACATAGTTTGTGTAACATTAGCAACACACTATTAGCTGTTTGATAACATAGTCAAGCAAAAAAACTAATATTAATTACCATTAAAGCTGCTCCTCTTTGTCGCCATCTCCGTTCGAAATCTGCAATTGCAGTCATTCGCGGAATTATCAACTTTACGTGAGTTGTACTTCGACACCCTCGACACGGCACAGCGCGGATGAACACAGTGTTTGAGGAGACTGTGAGGCTGTCAGTCACCGCACCGGTGTGGATACTGGCATTCAGAATCACATTATTTTTGGAAGTATGACCAACATAATCATTTTCACCGGAAAATGTGATCTGAACTAGTAAGAAACATCCACTTTTGTTCTGATTCTGACATTGCAGTAAATCGCGCTGATTAAATCTAACAATCGCTTATAAGTTATCATATCACACAAAACCGTGCAAATTATACTTTGTTCTCAAATTGTTAATGTTAACAGCGTCAGCATTGCGTGACTACATGTAATGTCCTTCCGATATGTATCCTTGTTTTCGCATGGGCCGGTTGCAGTCTCTTTTTTTCTGTAAAACATTAGCCACTCCGAAGTCCGAACGAAGTCTTTTGCATTTTACAGCGGATGAATCTGTTGTCACTGGTGATTGTCGTTTGAACCTTTCTGGATCCGCCATCAAATTGAGAAAAGGCTATAAATCTCCACCTAAAACAACCTCACACGGAATATAGCCTACTAGCCGAGAAATAGTTACAAATTGCTATGAAACTGCATTGGGCACATCATTCTCCATTCAACATTCAAACAGAATGTCACATTCTGGTAAGGTAAAACTCTGTAAAACTCTCTTCAAAATGTTCTAACATTCTACCATTCTTTTTACGCATAAACTGAACATAGAGGCCTGTGCTTTTGTTTAAAAAGACTGTATTTTGCTGGATATTTTTGGTGATTCTGAATGATGTGGTTTACCAATTCACCAATCCATAAACTGACACACACATTTTTACCAGCTAACACACACATTCTACCCTCCTTTTCTCAGCTTTCAGAGGCAGAAGTTTCCAAACTCCTCCTTTCCAATTGCCCTACTACCTGTCCGCTTGATCCTATTCCCACTAATCTACTTCAAGCCACAACACTGATGGAAGCACTGAAAGTTAAAGGTTTAAAAATATGTCCTATTTTAATAAAGGGTATTGCCTAAGAGATGGGTTGTAACTAGCTCAATTATAAAGCCAGATTCCCCCCCCACCCCCCCCCCCCCCCCCCCCAATTTTTTTTGCAGCAATGCCATATAAGAACTATTTTGGGTTTTTCAAAGATCCTAACAGTAAACAGTAGGGGTGTAACCAGGGGTTGAAGTGGGCCGGAACGGTCCGGAACTGTGTTCCGGCACCTCAGATAAATGAATAAATAAATAGATTCATTAATCTCAACGAATCTCGCTGGTCCCGAGATGGGCCGACCGACCGACCGACCTCCCTTCCTCCCCACTGAACACGAGCGATTACAAATGCGTGAAATGCACTCACGGTGGTTGAGCGCAGTAAAGTTAGTTTTAGGTTCGATATTTCGCTGGACATTTGGTTTCCCTTGCCACTGTTCTATAGGGTCGGCACGCAGTCTTACAAAGATATCAATAGCAGGATTAGTTTTAACATTATGTAACCATTGTACATCGACATTAAATATATATAGTAATGTGGGCTGGTGGTGTGGCTACAGTGCCAGGGCTCAATTTTTGTCCCAGTGTTCAGCAATTTTAACATATATCGTCATCATATCAGTGTTGATGGACCAAAATAAAACCATTAAAATATCAAGTAAATCAGTATTGTGATACTTGGTGCCAGTGACACTCTTGTCCCAAAAAGTATTGCTATACCACGATACTCAATATGTTGTCCCACGGTGAGACATTTTTCCCTGTTGCACCTACACAAAATTTGAGGGTTCCCCCACCTGCCAAATCCCACTTTAACCACTGGGTCTAACAGTACATGTTTTCTTCCCAAACCTTCACGGTACAGATGTCAGAGTTCGGTGCATATAGTCAGACAACGAAAACAGTCAGTCACAGGCGATCCACACTCTAATCCAGAAGGGAGCACGCGTAATGCAACACTGGTTGCTGCTAACCGCCACAACAACAAGAGACGTGCACCAACCCAAAACAAGAGTTCAGATGGCATGCAAGAGCTTGATGGGGCTGCAAAAAAGCCAAACACACTCCACTAACTTCATGAAAAAGGAAACCGGGATGGCAGAAAGAGGCATCCTGTCTGTTTTCTTTATTTTACAAAAGCACAATGTTTCGTTTTTATTGTGAGCGTTGAGTGTACACAAATAAAAATAGACGGTACCGACTATCTCAGGGGGGACTAAATGCCGGTAGGTGGAACAAACTGTAATTGGGGATTTCTTGCTTTTTGTACCGTGAACCCAAAACCAAGCTACGTACCGAACCGTGATGTAACGTTGCACCCCTAGTAAACACTTCTTAAAAGAACCATTTTCCTCACTGTGAAGAACTTTTCAATAATAAGAAAAAACGTTTTACACCTTAAAGAGCCTTTTGTGCAATCAAGGTTCCATGGATGTTAAAACTTCTTCAAAGAACCACAGATGCCAATAAAGAAAAATTGTAATCATGTAGATGATTTTGATGAATGAACTGTTGAGTTATATCATAAAGCTTTGGGCTTTGAACACTGACCACCAGGCTCACAATCCTGCTGAGAGTTTAGAAACAGTGGGTATGTCCTGGTCAAATGTGTCCTTGTGTGAAATGTCAAATATCAATGGAAATGGCACTATGCCAAAACAGTTTGATACCTCCACCAACCTCTAAAACCTTCAAAGAGAAGGTTTCTTTATTCATTAAAGAAAATGAATAACAGATTAAACAAATGGGTTACATTTAGGCAGTGGTTTCTGAAGGGTAGCAATTTTGTTCCTGCTTGGGTCACAGAGAGGAGGGGATACAAATGCAACTGACCATTTGGCTAATTGTCCATTTAGCATAGCAAATAGGCTGTGCTGTGCAAGTGCTCAAGAGGGCAGGTCCAAATCCAGCCCGTGTCCCAATCACATTCTCCTCCTCCACTTACCTGTCCAGTTTCACTGTTTTCAATTGAAATAATACAACACTGTTTTTTTGTTGTTGTTTTTTTCAACTGTAAAATGCTAAAACCTGCTAATTGGTTAACAGTAACTTCCCTTACTATATACGGGAAAACTGTAATAGATCAAGTCTTACATTTCATCTAATTCTTCAGTAAAATATTGTTAAATGTACCGTTTTTGCATGCAAAAAGAACAAATAATAATAATTTACAGTGAAAAGCTGTAAACTGACATAATATGAGTTTGCTGGGGGTTTTTCTTCATTTTAATAATTATGTTTCTTCTTAGTTTTTTGTTATCAGTTATGTACATTGAGCTGTATGTTACATCTTATGTTGTTAAATTTATGTTCATTGCATTATTTTAGTGTCATGTGATGATGGTGTTTTGTTTTGCACCGTATGCATTGCAAACTGACTTAGCTAACTGACTGCGTTGAGCCACTGTGATGTTAAATGGGCAATTCCATCTAGAACATAGAATAAAGAACAAACCAATAATAAAAATAAAAAAAACACTGAGCAATTGTACTGTACAATGTCCTCCTGTAGCAGCTAATCCATCTGAAACACACGGCTTACCTTGTGCCTTTATCACCCATCGCGAGGACCTGCGTGTTCCACAGAAACTCTTCTGCTAGTGTGGAAAAAGATGAGAGGGGTTGTCGAGAAAAGAGAGGGGGGCAGAGCCGATGGAAAACAGGAGGATGGAGAGAAAGACTGAAAGAAAGATAATTTACTACGCTGCGTTATAGAACCGCTGTCACTTAGGCAGCTCTCCTTACGGTTTGAGAGCTTTCCAGATGAATCCAATTAAAGGAGCATCTTCCACTGCCGCTTGCCAACAGACAAACCCCGCGTTTCCAAATAAAACAAGCGAAAGCAGGCTTCTTCGCTGCCTTCCTGTTCTGCTCTGGTTTAAGAGTCCTTCAGGTGGGAATTTATAATAAAAAAATAAATGCTGTTGGGTAGATCCTAAAGCTATAGAAGCGTCCGTTTGATATCCACACTGCCTCCGTCTACCAGAGCTCTCACCCTCCCTTCCGCTGTGCGTATTCTCTCTCCTTCTCTCACTAACATACACTCACTGTCTCTCCTCCTCACTGGGTGTGTGAGGGTATGTGTGTGTGCGGGTGCTGAGTTGAGGTGAGTGGGTGATGATGATACTCTCCAACGCAGAGCAGATATAATTCTCAGCTCGCCATCACTGTGTGAAACGAGCGCGCGCGCTGTCTGTCGCCGAGCCGCCGAGGCGACGGATGAAGCATTATTTAAAACTTGACTTTGACATAATTTAAAGTGGTGTCGCATTTCAGTTCTAAACTCCCTTAGCAATAAATCAATATTGTACAGGATAAAGCATACAATCAGCCATTGAGTGGGTTTAAGATGGTTTTATTAATTGAAAAATCATCCCTGATGTTTTTAGAGTGTTTATCACGGTTTTTTTTTTTAAGAGTTGTTACTGGTAGCCTGTATAAAGTATCAGTATCAAGCTAAAAATTCGTTTCATTCAGGACCTGAAATTAAGATTTCTAAAAAATAAAAATAAAAAGATCATCAACCAAGATGCATGGTAGGCTATGGCAGTTTGTTTCCGCCACTGAATAAAAAAATTAAAAAGGAAGTTACGACTTTTGATCTTACAATTCAGACTGTTTTTCTCTCAAAGTTGTGTGAAATAAACTTGCAATTGCGAAAAAAAAGTCAGAATTGCGAGAAAAAATTCAGAATTGCGAGAAAAAAGAATTACGTGAAAAAAAGTTAGAATCGCATAATAAAAATTCGCAATTGCGAATTATAAAGTCAGAATTGCAAGACCTTTTTCTCACAATTCACCCTTTCGCTGGGAGTTTGATTGACAGGCGATCTGACCAATCATAATCCCGCCATCCGCCAAATCCGCCATTTTGACCGACTAGGCAGTCAGGAGAGTTAGTAGATTAACATAGGTGGACTTGAACTTGAAAAACGGTGTGTACTGATGTCTTTCCGTGGTTGAAACAACATTCTTTCTGATGTTCATTCATGTTTATTTGATACTATAAATGAACTAGAAAGAAGTTGATCGGTTCACAAGCAGCTTTAACTGAGGTGCTACAGCGATCTATCATGACACATTAAAGAGTCACAAAATGGTATTTATTGTTAAAATTTCCTAAAGAAAAGACAATATTTGAAAGCTGAGACTTTGTTTCATATCAAAAGTAACCTGCTCTGTCCTGTCTGTCGCGCGTTGTCCATGTCCTCTCTGTTCCACGATGTATTTGTATATTGAGAACATGATGTGTACTGTGTAGCGTGAGAGTGCTGTGGCTTGTCGGACATAGCAACAGTATAAAGAGGGCAGGTCTTTAAATGGTCAATTGCGAGTTTATAGCCCCTTTCACACAGCAATCCTGGTAAATTACCGCAAAATTATCAGAATGACTTTACCGATAAATGCACAAATATGCTGTTCACACAAGCAACGGCGCTCGGCTTTTTACCGGTAAGAGACCATTCACACATCAGCAGCAAAATACCGGTAAATTCTGTGATGTCAGTCATCAGATATTATCTTTAATCGCAGTGGCGTTGTCTTCATCCGATCATCAAAGATGATCATTTAGCGCATATTTAAATAGAAAACATAATAAAAAGTTTACTGTAAAGAGCGCAGAGTAATCATATCATCTTCATAAGTATTAATGATTGGCCCAAAGCAGACTTCTTACGTCAGCACATTATGACTTTGTAGGTGATCATACCGGTAATCTTCATTATACGTTCACACAGAGCACATTACCGGTAATTTACTGGTAATGTTACAACTTCCCTTACTGGTAAAATGCCGGAACCAATTTACCGGTATTTTTGAAAAGGTCCTGTTCACACATGATCTGTTACCGGTAATTTACCGGTAAATTACCAGTAAAGACTGTAAGTGTGTAAGGCTTATATCTCCAATTCAGATTTTTTTCTGCAATTGTGACATTTTTTTCTCAGAATTGCGTGATATAAACTCATAATTCTGAGAAAAAAAAGTCAGAATTGCGAGATGGAAAGTCACAATTGCGAGAAAAAACTGTCGCAATTACCTCTTTCATTTTTTATTCTGTGGCGGAAACAAGCTTCCATATAATAGCCTAATGATATTAATATTTAAAATTACATATGACATCAGATATTACACATCAATACTCAGCATTTCATAATTACTTCACTGTTATGACAAAACGTGTAACTCTTAAAGCAACACTAAGTACGATTTTTTACCTTAAAATAATGTTTCCAAAATCATTTCAGTGGTTCATTAAGTCGTAACAGGGTGAAAGGCACTTCTGGATTCGCTTTGCGGTCCTATATCTGCTATAACCACGCTACGTAAGATTGCCAGATCGGGTCGCGTTTCTGTAGTTCTAATGAGACATAAGAAAACTACAAATTTGACTTGCTTTATTACAATTACAATAGTCATTATTTTGTTTTTCTTCGTTTCTGATGTCGTAATAAATCATACTTTCATGAAATCATGCAACACATACTCTACCTTGTCAGTGGACATCGTTCATTCCAAAGCCGGTGCTGGATAAACAACGAGCGTGCGTGCGACAGTAGGCTTCGGTAGGATAAATTATTTACGACAGCGGTAATGGACAATTCCGCTTCCAACCTGTAGGGCGACCGCAGAGGAAAAGTTACTTGGTGTTGCTTTAAATACATTAATATTTTAAAATTAATGCTAAAATCATGTTATATTGGCACTTTTTTCACAAATAGGATAAAGTTTGGTGTCCCATTACACTTTTATTAGACACCAATCCAAAGTTGTTGTTTTTAACACATTTTAAACACATCAAATCTCTCAAACATTTCAATTGCAAACAGTTACTGTAAGAAAAAAACTCTACAAAGTGATAAATCTCCAACCCTGTTACAGTGCTTACAACACAGTTACCCGGTTTACCACAGTTCAATATTTTACTATTTAATTCTGATGTTCATTTAATGTAGAAAACATTTGAAAGGGTTTAAACTATGTCTTGACATGAATGTTGATGTTTCAGGACCTATTTTTAACCTACAGTATTATTAGAAAGTGCCTATTAGAACAAAGACAAGCATGGACTTATTCTTATTTGCTCTTGTTCTTTACTTTCCTGTAAACAACAGACTTTATCATCAAACTCACTTTTGGTCCTTACTCTGTAGTTTTGCATGGTATAATATAATTATTTTTTTGGTCACAAAACAATGATAAAACTAACCCTAACTATATAATAATAATAATAATAATAATAATAAAGAAAACACTTTCCCCAAGCAGTGCAATAGCTCTTTTCAGAGAAAAGCAAATACAAAAATTCCTGTTTTTGTAAGAATTTTGCTGTTCAAAGTAATTAAATGTATAACAGTTATTCTCATATAGTCAACTAAGCTATCCACCAGATGTTTTCTTATCAACAGATGTTTCTCTGATACTTAATCTCATGTAGTGGCTTCATCAATTTTGATTTACTTAACCAGATTATTTAATGTGTTCAAGCAGGTCATGAAAAACATTTAAACATATTTAATCAATCATTCAATCTATGATTGATTAAATTCTTTTCTTTTTTTGCATTGTATTGCAACATTATTTTCCTGACAGTTACAGTAAGTACATTTCCATCTCAATTCTCATTACTACATGGTGAAAAATCTGTCATTAACATAATGCACATATACTGTACGGTACTGTATGTATACATGTAAACTTATACAGTAAAGTATTTTTAACTTGTAAAGTTTTAACTATGGTAGAATTGGTTGTACTGTCTTTAATTTATTCTGATATTATTATTTTTTTTAAATAATTGTGAATAAATACCTTCTTGTTTTCTTTTGATTCCAGGATAAAATATAACCTTGGCATGTTATAATTTTACAATAACTCACAATACAAGGATTTACTGTAAAATCTGTGGTTTCTGTGGCACATACTAAATCATAGCAACTAGCACATATGTCAGTTTTAGGTTAATACATATTCTAGACTTTACATTAAACTCTCTGGTCCAACAGCTGACAAGAGTAAGATGGGCATTAGACTTTCCTCAGCTAGCCTATAATTAAGTTGCAAATGAACGCAGCAGATTAAATGACATGCCGTTCTGTGAATTACGCTGGACTTGTGTGATCTCTGATGGCTGTAATTTGGTTCTTCAAAATCAGTCAGAGACAGAAGGCCCTTTTAAATGTTAATCTGAGCGCAGTTTAGCAGTGAGCATACTGGGTCTCTACGGCAGCACTAAAGAGTGTGGCGGAGGGCAAGGCTTCCTCTCATTCATTTTTAAAACACCAGTCCCTTTTTATAATAAATTACCAGTCAATCCAGTATAACTGAGCTCTTCCCTGAGGCAGTGATTAACAACATACACTGGGGTCTAAATGTCTGAGACCACTAGTGAAAATGTTTCTATTTTGCATTTTTCTAAGTTAATACTAATTCAAATTTGTCAAATCATTTTAGCAACATAACAATTTGAGTATTAAAACTCAAAATATGATATTCGGTGTGTGTCTTCCTTTTGCTTTAATGACAGCAACACTCAAGCTGTATGAACTTTGTGCAAACCTGAAGATCATGTTATTCTGCACGTGATATTAATCATTATCATAATGATAATGTCACAAATTTGATTTAGTAGATCTCATTAGTGATCTATATCAATAAGATGATCAAATAAATCAGATTTTCATTGTGGTTTCATTGTGGTATCTGTAAGATTTTTAAGACAAAGTCACTTCTGCTCACCAAGGTTGCATTTATTTGATCAAAAACACATCAAAAACAGTATTATTTGCTATATTATTACAATTTAAAATATTTGTTTTATTTTAAATATATTTTAAGTGTAATTTATTCCTGTAATGGCACAGCTGAATTTTCAGCATCATTACTCCAGTCTTCAGTGTCACATGATCCTTCAGAAATCATTCTAATATGCTGATTTGCTGCACAAGAAGCATTTCTAATTATTATCAATGTTGAAAACGGGTAATATTTTTGTGGAAACCACAATCCAATGTTTTCATGATTCTTTGACGAATAGAAGATTAAAAGAGCAGCATTGCTTTGAATTTTTTTGGTAATATTATAAATGTCCTTACTGTCACATTTGATCAGTTTAATGCATCCTTAAATATTAATTTCATAAAAAAAACTAATATTTATACATATATTAGTAATATTTATACCTCTTTTTGCATTGCATTCAAGAATCAAAGTCATTGTGCGACAATATACAATGGGCTTTAACCAGGCATTGAAAATTATGTCTGTGTTTTGGTCTCTAAAAATAGGACTGATATGCGAATAGGCTGGGGTCGAGTTTCCATGTATTCAGAAATGTGCTGTCATGTTCTTAAAACTGGTTGGTTCCATTTTGTTCATGTTTCCCTTTGATATCAAATCCCAGAGGCTGAAATATCTGGTGTATGTCAAGAGAATTTTAAAGTGGCTGGCAATTATAGTAAGAAGTCAAGCAACAGGAAGGCCTACAAATGCTTCGCCACGTCCTGCGTCAGTAATTCATTTGTAACAAGGTTTCAAAACAAAACCCAGACAGCTCCGCTCGACAGTCGCCAGACCCCTAACATTAGCACATCTGTTTGTGCTTTTGAATGACACGGCTTCTTAGCAACAACGACTGTCACAGCACTGAGGGTCTTGCTCTTGACGGAGTGCAGAGTGTGAGCTTTTCCCAACAAGGTTGTGTTGTGATGACATCCCTGAGTGCATTTCCAGGAGTGATTTCAGTTGATAAGATGGAAAAAGGGAGCCCATGTCTGGTCTCAGATATCACTCCAGAGCACAGCACGACGGCTCTTGTCCACGCTTACCATGTATTCGCCCGACAACGACCAGGCTACAGCGCTTATTGGAGCACTGCAAAAAGATTTAAATCTTAGAATTCAATTTTAAAGGCAAAATTAAAGAGATAATTCACCACATCCCACAAACAAAAATCAGGAAAAATGGAATTATTGACACAAAAAGCACCATAAAAGTGGTCCATACAACTAAATTATGGATTCCAATTATTCTAATGTCATCCTAAATACCAAGACATAGCTATGTGTGAGAAACAGACATACATTTTAAGTAACGGAGTGCACTAAGTGCAAATAGCCTGCATTGTTGGCAGAGGCTATTTACATTCGGTTAGGGTTAGGGGTGTAGGGTGGGCTTTATTGTCCCAATAAGGCGGCATCCATTTAATAATTTTAATAAATATGATAATTTACACTATGTTATTATTGCATATCGTTTAATGTACAACAACACTGAGGTGCAAATAGTATCTGCCACTATTTATAAGTATAAATGGCATCTAACTACTATTTACACTTATTGCAAAGAAAATACTGCTATTTTCACATAGTGTAAATAGAATCTATCGCTATTTTCTTAGTGTAAATACAGTTGTAATCGAAAGTATTCAACCCCCATTGCAAATCTAAAACTTTCAGCTGTTTGCAAGGAACAAATCAAACAAAAGTAATTGAAATAGCTCAACACAACAAATGTTTCAAGTGGTTTCCCCAAATTCGTCTGAAAATGCAACTTTGAATGACTTCTGCAGTCTCAAAATTATTGAACCCCTTCATGTCAAGCATCTTAAGTACTTAGTAGAACAGCCTTTGCTTTTATGACCTGCTGCAAACGAGATGTCTAACCAGACACCAGCTTCTGGCAGTGTTTCTGAGTAATCTTAGCCCATTCCTCATGAGCAATGGCCTCCAGTTCAGTAATATTCTTGGGTTTGCATGTTGCAACCGCCTTCTTCAAATCCCACCAGAGATTTTTTATGGGGTTCAAGTCAGTACCTGATGGCCACTGTAGAAACTAACAGGACTTCTTCTGCAACCAAGCCTTGCTGGAATTTAGAGTATGCTTGGGATCATTGTCCTGTTGGAAGGTCCAATGAAACCTAAGCTTCAGCTTCCTCACTGACGGCATGACGTTTTCGCCTAGGATTTCCTGATACTTCAATAAATCCATCTTGCCTTCCACAAGCTGCAGGTTTCCGGTGCTAGAGGATGTAAATCAGCTCCAGAGCATCACCGAGCCCGACGATGCTTAGCTGTAGGCAGAGTGTTCTTTTCAGCATATGCTTCATTCTTCTTCCTTGAAGCCCTTAATTAGTTGTATCAGGTGTGCTTGAGACAACACCTGTTTTGCAGATTTGTGCTGTTATGAGGGATTCTATTCAGGGGGTTGAATAATTTTGAGATTGTAGAAGTCATTAAAGTTTGCATTTTCTGTTGCTATTTAAACAGTGTAAATAGCAGCTGTTGCTATTTTTACTTGGTGTAAATAGCATCTATCGCTAAGAAAATATGCTATTTTCATTTAGTGCAAATAGTCGCTGCCAAAAGTTAATATTTGCTGAAAATATTTAAATATTATTGATATAATATTATTTAAAACCTGTCACACTTTAGAGTTCATCTAGTCATAATGACAAATTTTGACATAATGATGGCTTATTTGAGAGTGACTCCACTGTCTATTGTCAACAGTGTAGCAATGTATAAAGCATAACTCACACTGAAGTCACTTTCAAACCAAGAAGCTAACTACTGGTCAGAACAGCAAATTCACATGACCAACTTGAACATGAGAAAAATCTGCATGGGCAACTTTTTCACCCTAAATGCGTAGATACCTATTGAAATGACTAATTTGCCTGCGAAATTTTGCAGAGCAACGGGTAAATGTGACCGCACCTTAACTACTATGCATCATTTGAAAAAACGTAATAACTTAGTTGAGCAACTGGCATTCGAACCACATTGGTTCAACAGTATACAACAGTCCTTAATTACATCAATTCTGCTAATTAATTGTTTCAAGATCGAATTTACTATATATATATATACACTCACCGGCCACTTTATTAGGTACCCCATGCTAGTAACGGGTTGGACCCCCTTTTGCCTTCAGAACTGCCTCAATTCTTCGTGGCATAGATTCAACAAGGTGCTGGAAGCATTCCTCAGGGAGTTTGGTCCATATTGACATGATGGCATCACACAGTTGCCGCAGATTTGTCGGCTGCACATCCATGATGCGAATCTCCCGTTCCACCACATCCCAAAGATGCTCTATTGGGTTGAGATCTGGTGACTGTGGAGGCCATTTTAGTACAGTGAACTCATTGTCATGTTCAAGAAACCAATTTGAAATGATTAGAGCTTTGTGACATGGTGGAAGTAGCCATCAGAGGATGGGTACATGGTGGCCATAAAGGGATGGACATGGTCAGAAACAATGCTCAGGTAGGCCGTGGCATTTAAACGATGCCCAATTGGCACTAAGGGGCCTAAAGTGTGCCAGGAAAACATCCCCCACACCATTACACCACCACCACCAGCCTGCACAGTGGTAACAAGGCATGATGGTTCGATGTTCTCATTCTGTTTACGCCAAATTCTGACTCTAACATCTGAATGTCTCAACAGAAATCGAGACTCATCAGACCAGGCAACATTTTTCCAGTCTTCAACTGTTCAATTTTGGTGAGCTCTTGCAAATTGTAGCCTCTTTTTCCTATTTGTAGTGGAGATGAGTGG
The DNA here is from genome assembly GCA_029959095.1 of Rhinichthys osculus. Lineage (NCBI taxonomy): Eukaryota > Metazoa > Chordata > Actinopteri > Cypriniformes > Leuciscidae > Rhinichthys > Rhinichthys osculus. The sequence continues at coordinate 35,128,579 of JARWKJ010000009.1, forward strand.
TACCCGGTGGAGTCTTCTGCTGTTGTAGCCCATCCGCCTCAAGGTTGTGCGTGTTGTGGCTTCACAAATGCTTTGCTGCATACCTCGGTTGTAACGAGTGGTTATTTCAGTCACTGTTGCCCTTCTATCAGCTCGAACCAGTCTGGCCATTCTCCTCTGACCTCTGGCATCAACAAGGCATTTCCGCCCACAGAACTGCCGCTCACTGGATGTTTTTTCTTTTTCGGACCATTCTCTGTAAACCCTAGAGATGGTTGTGCGTGAAAATCCCAGTAGATTAGCAGTTTCTGATATACTCAGACCAGCCCTTCTGGCACCAACAATCATGCCACGTTCAAAGTCACTCAAATCAACTTTTTTCCCCATACTGATGCTCGGTTTGAACTGCAGGAGATTGTCTTGACCATGTCTACATGCCTAAATGCACTGAGTTGCCGCCATGTGATTGGCTGCTTAGAAATTAAGTGTTAACGAGCAGTTGGACAGGTGTACCTAATAAAGTGGCCGGTGAGTGTATATATATATATGTATCCATTTATAATATATATACAGTATATAGAATGACATATATACGTAGATTGTACACCATGTTAGTTTGCTTATTTTACTAAAGAGCATGATCTAAGTCTAGATGTCATACTAACAAGAAACTATGCTTCTAACCACAGGTTGAGAGCTGTAGTTCCAAGTTTACGATGCTGTTTGTGAATGTTCGTTGGAACTAAAGTTTTGGAGAAACTTTGGTTTCTGACTGATTGAACTATGTTGGTAATGACAGAACTTACATACAGAACATACTTTTACAAAAAGAAGTATTGTTGATTAGTTGACCATGGTGGCCCATCTCTGAGTTACCTGTGCATGTCTGGAAGCCGTTTTTCTAGGTTTCCTGTGTTCACATTCCATATGTACATGGCACCGTCCGCAGAGCCAGCTGCCAGGTAATTGCCATCCGGACTGAAATAGAGAGAAAACCCACAATTGTGACTGATGACTACAGACTGATACACATTACTCTGGAACTTATATTCTCTTGCCGTATAAATCCCTCAGGCAAGTGATCTGATCAAATTCACTGAAATGTCAGGAACCTATACAAGACATATCCTAAGTCTTTTCCTAAACCAAGTGAAAGACCTTCCAAGAATGCACTTTAAGGCATAGTAGCTTTTTTATTTTATGCTAAAATTATGCTGCCTTCAAAGATAGTAGTTTTGGACAACGTAGTTTTGGACAAATTAGACATGGCATTGAACATGGCATAGAATGTGTGATCGCAATGAAAAAAAGATAAGAAGATGGGGGACGGAGTCTATGAGAATAGAGTCCAATGTTGAGTGTTTCCAATCAGTTGAGGCTCCATTTCAGACAGGATGCTGTCTTAGCTGCCTATGGAAGAGCCATAAACTGTAGCCAATAATCATCTGGACACAATTTTTGATTTTTTTTTGCTCTATTCCACAACACTGACTTCAAAAGGTACTGTAAGCGATTTCAGCTTTTCTAACTTCTGCTAGACTCCATTAAGTCTCTCCATAGCCCGCCCTCCAAAGACATTTCCAAAAGCACAAAAAGACTAACAAGCAAAGTGTCACGGATGGAACAGGAGTCAGACCGGTGGTAAGTGAAATAGTGTTTATTACAGGATTGCAGAAGCAGACGGAGATATGGTGAGTATTCAAACAGTTGATAATCAGATGGGAACTTAGCTGCAGGTTAATTAGAGTCTCTGTTACAGATGGAGATGGAGAGTCACATGGAAGGGTTGAAGACGGATGGCTGAAGGCTGAAGACTGAAGAAGGCATACGATGGCAAGGGTGATGAAGATGGTCCAATGGATATTAGGTAAGTAGCAGGTTGATAGCATGGGTGAGTCTGTGTGTCATGTAGAGACGAGACCAGACAATGAAGGTGTGAAGGGGTGTCGAATATAAAGGGAGGTGAACTGATGTGGTGCAGGTGATGGTGATTAGAACTTAGGAGACAGTGAACGAGTGGGAGGAGTGAGTGAACGAGTGGGAGGAGTGAATGAAGCTGGTGGAATCCTGACAGTACCCCCCTCCTCCGAGACGGCTCTTGACGACTCAGAAGAGGGATGAAGACGGCGACGAGGTCTACCACGGGGCCTGGGAGCAGGGCGATCAGGATGGTCAGCGTGAAACTGCGTGAGGAGAGCTGGATCCAGGATGTCCTCGCAAGGAACACACCACTGTTCCTCAGGACCATGGTCCTCCCAGTCGACCAGGTATTCTAGATGAGGACCTTGTCGCGTGAGTCCAAGATGGTATGGACTCGGTAGATGGACTCTTCTTCGACTGGAACCGGAGGAGGAGGTACCTCAGCAGGGACTGGTTCTGTAGGAGGAGAAGTGACAGGTTCAGTGAAGGGCTTCAAAAGTGACACATGGAAAGATGGTGAAATCCTGTAATGAGGAGGAAGATTTAGCCTGTAGGTGACTTCGTTCAGCTGCCTCTGCACTGTGAAAGGACCAATGTATCGAGGACTCAGCTTACGGCAAGGCAGGCGGAGGCGAATGTCCCGGGTTGAAAGCCACACCTTTTGTCCTGGCTGATACTGAGGAGGTTCCGAACGACGACGATCCGCTTGGTCCTTGTGCATCTGCACTGCCTGCTGGAGTTGCACGTGAGCCGAGTCCCATACCCTCTCGCTCTGATGGAACCAGTAGTCGACAGCTGGAACCTCTGAGGGCTCGCCCGACCAAGGGAAGAGTGGAGGTTGATAACCCAGGACACACTGAAAGGGAGTGAGCCCAGTGGTGGACTGCCGAAGGGAATTCTGGGCGTATTCAGCCCAGGGTAGGAACCGGCTCCAGCTGTCCATGTACTGGTGGCAATAGGATCTTGGGTAGCGTCCGATCTCCTGGATCTTCCGCTCAGTCTGGCCATTTGTCTGAGGGTGGTATCCAGAAGACAGGGTGACAGTAACCCCGAGGAGTCTGAAGAACGCTTGCCAAACCCTTGAAATGAACTGTGGACCTCTGTCCGACACAATTTCTTCAGGGATGCCGAAGTTTCGAAACACATGATTGAAGAGGGCTTCAGCGGCCTCAAAAGCAGTAGGAAGTCCAGGCAATGGGATTAACTTGCAGGCCTTCGAAAAGCGATCCACAACGACGAAGATTAAGGTGTGGTTGTTGGATCTGGGAAGATCTGTCATGAAATCAGTTCCAATGTGGGACCATGGTCGTTGTGGTATAGGAAGTGGCACAAGCTTGCCCTCCGGGAGTCTTCTGGGGGTGTTGGTAACGGCACAGACTGAGCATCCTCTGACGTACCGGGAAACATCCTGTGAGATGGACAGCCACCAGTACCGGTTACTGAGGAGCGAGAGGGTACGCCTGCTACCTGGATGTCCAGAGCCCAGAGCGGTATGAATGGAGTCCAGAAGGGCGGCACGAAGGTGAAGAGGTACAAAGACGCACCCCTCTGGACCTCCCAGCGGAGCGGGATGAAGACGGTTCGCTTGGGAAATCTGTTCGTCGATGTCCCAGACGATTGGGCTGACGAACACGGCTGGAGGGAGAATAGGTTCAGGTAGAGAATCTTCGCAGGAAGAATGATGAGGACGGGAGAGAGCATCCGCTTTGCAATTCTTACTTCCAGGTCGGTATGACACTATGAAATCAAAGCGGGTAAAGAAGAGAGCCCATCGAGCCTGACAAGGATTTAACCTTTTCGCTTCTCTGAGGTATTCCAGGTTGCGATGATCGGTCATTACCTTGAACTGGTGGTTAGCTCCCTCCAGCCAATGCCTCCACTCCTCTAAAGCCAGCTTGATGGCGAGCAGTTCCTGATTCCCGATATCATAGTTCCGCTCCGCCGGGGATAGCTTCTTTGAGTAGAAGGCGCATGGATGGAGTTTGGGAGGATCACCCTGCCGCTAGGAGAGAACCGCTCCAACTCCTGTTGAGATGCGTCCACCTCAACGACAAAGGGAATCTCAGGGTTAGGATGAACCAAGATTGGAGCGGTCAGGAAAGCTTCTTTGAGTTGCTGAAAGGCTAAGATGGCTTCAGGAGATAAGGACAGAGACTTGGGCCGGCCCTTTAGAGATGAGGTCAGAGTAGAACTGATGTGATTGTAGTTATTGATGAATCTTCTATAGAAATTGGCGAAACCGAGGAATCACTGAAAATCCTTCACAGTAGAGGGCTGGGGCCAGTTCCGGATAGTTTCCACCTTCCTCTGGTCCATCTGAACTCCATGTTGGTCAATGATGTAGCCCAGAAATTGAATGGTGGTGGTGTGAAACTCACATTTCTCCAGTTTTAGGTACAGTTTATGAGCTCTCAGCTTCTCCAGGACAAGAGAGGGACGTGGCGTTGATGCTCAGAGTGAGATGAGGAGTAGATGAGAATATCGTCAATGTAGACAACCACAAATCTGTTGAGATATTCCCGGAAGACCTCATTCATTTACCCTTGGAAGACTGCTGGAGCATTGGACAGTCCGAAGGGCATGACTCGGTACTCATAATGGCCGGAGGGCGTGATGAATGCCGTCTTCTATTCATCACCCCGACGAATTCGGATCAAGTTATACGCACTGCGTAGATCTAGTTTAGAAAAGATGCGGGCTCCACACAGCTGCTCCAGTGCTGCTGGGACCAGAGGAAGGGAATAACTAAACTTCACAGTTTGAGAGTTGAGATGATCAATGCACGGCCTCAAGCCTCCGTCCTTCTTGGCCACGAAAAAGAAGCTGGAAGCGGCAGGGGATGTAGATGGACGAATGTACTCTTGTTTAAGGGCTTCCTCCACATACTCCTCCATGGCCTTCTGCTCTGGGATGGACAGAGGGTAAACACGGCCTTTAGATAGAGTAGCTCCAGGTAGCAGGTCGATGGTGCAGTCCCATGGCCGATGAGGTGGTAGTATGGTCGCCAACTGCTTGCAGAACAGATCCTGGAACACCCTGTACTCAGCTGGAATCTCCACCTGGTGTTGGACCTCAGGACTCTCAATGGAAGTGGAACAAACGGAAAAATCTGGCTTTTCCTCTGAAGATAGAGAAGCAAAGGAGAGGATTTTCTGGATCTTCTTAACCGAAGCTAGACAGGAATGGAAACAGTCTTCACCCCAACGAAGGACCTCCCCGGATTTCCAGTCGATGGTGGGTTGGTGTTGGACCATCCAAGAGCGTCCCAGGATGAGCTCAGCAATGGACTCCTCCGGCACCATAAAGGAGATCTCCTCCGAGTATAAGCAGCCAATGCAGAGCATCAGTGTGGGGGTGAAATGGCGAATTCGACCTCGACCCAGCGGCTTACCCTGGATGGTTTGAACTCTGAGATCTTGATGACTTCGGTGTTTACGGACGTTCAGTTTTTGTAGGAGTTGCATGGAAATGAAGTTCCCCGCTGAACCAGAGTCGAGGAGGGCTTGTGCTGAGACACATACACGAGAGGTTAACAAATGGACAGTAGTACGGTTCAAGGTTGCAATCTTGGGAGGAATTTGAATGGTGCTTACCGTCGGGCGTTGAGGTCGAACAGGACAGGTGTTGATGAGATGTTTCTCACCCCCACAGTACAGGCAGAGATGGTGTTGAATGCGACGCTGCCGCTCCGTGGAAGAGAGATGAGTGAAAAATGGACATATGTTTACTTTCACAAGCTGTCAAGTATTTGTGAGCTTGCAGTGGGAAGTGAGAACGAGAAGTTTAAAGCTTACAGACTTCTGTACGTCGACCGCCTGCAGTGTCTTCAGGGATTTCTAACGGTTCGATTTCTAACGGTTCGATTACTAACGGTTCGATTATCTCAAGTCTGCATTCGATGCATCCTCGACCTCAAGAACACATCTGGGTACATTCATGCGTCGTCTGTACTTGCGTTCTTGAGTATTGGAATTGAACTTCGACGGTTAATGATGACATAGTACAAGAACACAAGGATACAAGATCGCTTAAGAACGCATATTGAAAAACAGCCTAGGTCTGTCACAGAGACAGGTGTGATTTCTTAAGACACATATTTCAGTGATATCCGTCAGGTAGCACACTTAAGTATTGGCTTCTGAAAATTGCCATCACAGGAATAAATTACATTTTTAAATATATAAAATAGAAAACAGTTACTTTAAATTATAATAATATTTCACAATATTACTATTTTTGCTGTATTTTGATCAAATAAATGCATCCTTGGTAAATGTAAGAGACTTTCAAAAACATTTTAAAAAAATCACACAGACCCCAAACCATTTGTGTATGTGTCACAAACTGGCTGTAGCAACAGGCCCAATAAAGAAGATAAAGATCCAAGACAGTCTTGGATCCAAACAGAGGCGGGTAAGCAAATACAACCATAACATCGACGAGACCGGACAAATAAGCACTGAAAACACAGGAACTTACAGTATATACACAGATGAACCAAGGTAATTAATAAGGAACAGCTGAGCAGAATAATGAAATCTAATCAGTAACCATGGTGACAAACTCAGGGGGGAAAACGGCAAAAAAAAGTCCAAACATAACAGAACCGTGACAGTACGCCCCCTCCCGAAAAGGTGCGACCTTGTGCCAACAGAGGAAGGAGGAGGCTCTGGTGAAGGACGGGGACCCAGGAAAGGTGTCAACTGATGAAACCAGGGTGGTGTAGAAGGTGGGAGGAGCCAGAGAGAAGCCTGTGCGGAATCCGAGAGTCCAGCCAGGATGGAAACCCATGGCGGCGTCAAAAAAGGAAGGAGCCATGGCGCTGATTGATGGTGACAGAGTCAATGGTGGTGGAGCTCCAGGCGCAGATAGAGAGCCGATGGAACTGGGTTACTCTGAAGGCTTCAGAGGCCACGATGGAGCTGCAGCGATGAAACCCAGAGGTGTAACCGAGGCCCGGGAGGGCTGAGGCAGAGCCAGAGGGAGGGTGGAGCCTGACAGAGCCATAGGGGTGGAGAACCAGAGCGCAGCAGACCGTGGCGCAGGATGGGTTATGTCTGACCGAGGTGGAGCTGGTGGTCCGAGAGAGCCCTGTGGAGCTGTAAGCTGATGGTCTCTGGTAGAGGAGAGGTAAGGAGGAGCCAAGGTGGAGGAGTCAGGGTGACGAGCCAAGGTGGAGCCAGGGGATCCACATGCCCAGGAGTAGCTAGCTCACGGAAGATCCGAGGTAGATCCATGCTACTGAGAGGATGCACAGGGGACAGCGGAGACTGGGAAGGAAAGGCTACCGTCTGAAGAGAAGACCTGATGGAGGCTGAGTGGGATCCAGTGGCGTAGCGCAAATCCAAGATGTGGAAATGACGTGTGCATGTGGAAATGGAAATGACGTGTGCAAAATCTAAATCACTGTCCATCATTTTGTGAGCAATTGTTGGTAAAGAAATGTTTTGCACACTATTGGAAATATTTTCATTTTAAAACCATTAAGGCAAGCCAGTGGATATCACAAAAGCAATGTGCAAACTTTGCTTTAGAGTTATGGCAGTGAAGAAGTCTCAAACCCCAGTCATATTTAAAAATGATCCTCTCCAAATTCAAAGCAACTGTCCATAGAGTCCAACAGAAACTCACTCACATTGGCGAGAGTTTGGGCGGGGTTCTAATCCATTCCCTCGATCTCCACTAAAACTAAAATAGGAGTCTAACAGCGGTAGACGATATTGCTGAGTCACACACCTGATCAGACTCACTGTGGTGCTTCAGCTCCAGGGCAATTGTTGGCGCAGTCATCCTCACAGGGTCCTCCATCGCGGCAAGTGGAAAAACCCCGTCTGTGGATGGCTCTGATATCATCTCCATGCCTTGAGAGATTCTCCACACAGCATATGATGACCTCCCTCCATGTTCTCTAGAGCGGTAATAGTTAGTCCAATCCAAAATAGAGACTTCAGGGTTCCGTCATCTAAGTTCACTCATTGGGCTAGTGTGCAAATGTGAATGGAATAATCCATGAATGAAAGTCCTTCCTGGCGAGTGAAGTGAAAGCTGTAGCATATTTCATATTTAAATTAATTTGTTTTAAGACGAAAATATTATGTCTGATTTAACCTGACCAAATCAGGATAAATCAACAAAAGTAATTTTTAAGGTCCAGAATAGCTAGAAATAGTGCCTTAAGGTAACAACTGTAATTTTTGTAATTAATGCGCAGTGGGCAGCCTAACAGAGAAGTTTTGGCCAATGTGGAAGATGTTGAGTTATATGCCTGGCACAAGGGAAAATGTTGGTGTTGATGAATGATAAAGCGACCATTAGGTTCCTGCTTGTGGCTCTCGCTCAAATGTTAATGCCAGATCTAGCTGTGAAAAAAAAAGCCACAGAGCATTCTGGCCTTGCTGTCTCCATGGAAACAGTGTATATGTCTATGCAGGGAGGTGCTAAAAAGACTCATCTGTAAGACTCAGTTCTCATCTTACATCATATGGAGCGTGTTGCATTTACTTTCTAACAATGCTGAGAAAAGTGCAGGGTCAGACTATGCATGAGGATAAAGGCTGCAAAAGCTCTAGGATTATAGAAAATACATCTGTAGTTATGTGTACTATAATAATAGTAATGTGTGCTTTTTTTTAGGCTAGAAGAACACAACAACAATCAATTTTGGCAATGTAACCAAATCTACAGAGCAAAATAAGAAATCATATTTTGCATAAAGAATATGAATGTGAAATATAAAAGTTAGATTCCAGATGTGAAAAAAAAATCCCAAGAAAAACTGATTTGTGGCTTCTGGAGGAGCTGCAGGCCAGTGTGATTTCACCTTTGCATAATTGAAGAACTACACTAGCCATAATTCTGGAAACATATCCACCAATCAGAGAAGTCACTGTTACCATGGATATGGAATTCGGGATAAAAATGCTCCATTGCAGGGGTCCACTCCTAAAACACTACAGTGTAACTGAATCTCCCTACACTCTAAAACAACTTGTATATTTGTTTCAATATTTTGCAGTAAACAAATAAACTAAAATATATTGAATTATATAAATATATTGAAAAAATTTTTTATGTTTTTGTTCATATTTTGAAATACATTTTAGTTTTATATTTTCTGTTTTTATTTTAATTTTAAAGTTTTTGTGTGGTTTTGTCATTTTATTAGCCGTTCTAATGAAAATGCCTGATGCATAAGGTCATGAAGTTTGCACAAACACAAACCCTTTGGCCTTAAGGAACCGAATAAACCAGACGATTCAAGCCTGGGTTCAAATCATAAATGTCTATGGAAAGGGCCAGCCTGACACAACACAAACAATTAATAAATAAAGTCCCAAGAGACACACACTCCTTTCCCACGGAGTGGGTCCTTTTACCCGAGTAAAAAGCCACTGTCTTCGAAGCCACGTACACCTTAAATGTAGAAGGGGATAACCCTGCTGAGAGATGCTCCTGCAAGAACTCCAGCACTGAACCAACTGGGCAGTCCTGGCTCTGTACGGTGGTGCATACCATGAATTTGTTGATAAGGGGCTGGTCTACATCTTGGGCTAGGAGTAAAATATAATGGCCTGGAGAGAATGTCCTGGTTGGAATCTCCCAAGGAGAGGCCATGTCTGCACCATGGCATACCAGCCTTAACAGAGCAGGAGGAACCCGAAGGCCGACACTTTTTAGGCTTCCGTTACCTGAGAGTACCTGAGAGCCAGAAATACAGCCTTCATCTCAAGGCAATTTATGTGCCAAAAGAGATGTCTTCCCAAACCCCTTGGGCTGGGTGACCATTCAGAATGGCACCTCATCTTGTAAGGGAGACATAGTAGTCACTGTCTTGCGATGACAATATGCCCCCTGTGGGAACTGTCGAAGGCCTCTGTGTGTTGCCCTTATCTTCTTCAAGGGGTTGCACAATAGGTAGAGCCCCTTGCTTTTTAGCCAGAAATGAAACGTTCTCATGTACAGCAGCCCCAAAGGTATCACATTGGTGGCAGCTATCTTAAGACAGATATTTCTTAAAGGAAGAGGAGCATGTTCTATGGCATCTTTTGCTAAAAGAGAGTGTAACTCCTTTCTCAATAATGGAACCTGCTCTTGCTTCACTATAGTGGGGAGCACACCATTGAATTGAGGACGAAAGTGCTTACAGAGGAAAGAAGCCTTGAAGGTAAATGTTCTGAAGTCTGTGCAAAAGATCCTGGCAAAGCATTTCATTTCTGGCTAAAAAGCAAGGGGTTCCACCCATTGTGCACCCCCTTGAAGAAGATAAGGGTAATGGAATTGTCTGTAAAGTCTGTGAAGATCTTTCCTTCTTTTGTGGTTTCATCCACATGGCAAAACTTGTTTTTCTTGGTAGTCCTTAGGACTTTACGATCATACACACTTGTGGATGTGAATGAGAGAGAACTGAGTTTCTGATTGGCTGAAGCAAACCGCTCACAGGCATGCAGGAAGTATGGCAGGGTGACGCAGTAATGCCTGAGGCATCCTCTTTGGAGGGAACTCCGTGCTGAGTCTGATGACAATGCTATGGGGAACAAAAAAAACATTGTGCCATACTTAAAAATGCCTATCCTAATGTGAAACTCTCTGGGCACAACTTGATGTGAAGTTCAGGTCCAGGCTACAAAACCTGATAAATGTGTGCAAGGAAGACCAGCCTACAACATCACACACTTCTTGGAGGGAAACTCCTGAGAATAAAACTTGCAAAGCCACCATACTCCTGGTAGAGTGGACTCACACAACCAGAGGCGAAGCCAGGTCACACACCTCATAAACTGTAGAGATAGTCTCAACAATCCATTAACTGATTGTTTGCTTAGAGGCTGGGGAACCCTGCCTGGGTGAACGGAAACATATCAGCAGCTGGTCCGATTTACGCTACTGAGCAGTCTGTAAATGTAAGTCTCAAGGGCCTTAACTGGGCACAGCAAATTAAGCTTTTCTTGGTCCATCGACATGATAGGAGGAGGATGAAAGGCCTGCAAGGTGGTTGAACGTGTTATGTTTGTTGGAACCTTAGGCACATAGCCTGGTCTAGGGTGCAAAATTGCTGTGACCCTACCCGGAGAAAATTCTAGGCAGGAGCAGGCAACTGAAAGGACCTGCAAGTATCCTACCCTCTTAAGGGAAGTAATAGCAAGCTGAAAGACTTTAAAATGAGAAACTTCCAAGTCCAAGGGCTCGAAGCTTGCCAGAGATAACCATTCTAGAACCACGGCCAGATCCCAGGTCAGAACTCAACCTCAAAGTGCCACGAAGGAAACGAGTTAAGTGGTGTCTCCCCAAAGTCCTATCGCCTGATGATGCATGGAAGGCAGCTATGGCCTTCATGTAGTCCGTAAGCGTGGAAAGGGAAACACCGGGTCCGTCAGAAAAACAATCATGGAGGAACTCCAGCACTGAAGCCACTGGGCAGTTAACTGGGTCCAACTGTTGTTCTCTGCACCATAAAGTGAATAATCTCCACTTTCAAGTGTAAAGTTTTCTTGTGGAGGGAGCTCTAAAGTTTAGGATGGTCTCAAAAACCTCAGTTAAGAGATCCAAGTATGTTGATCTCCCTCAGGAGCCAAACCCACAGTTTCCACATCTCCGCCCAGGGGTGATAGGTTGAGGATATTGAGGAAAATATTACCCCAAATGTTTGAACCGTAATATTATAATTAAAGCAACACCAAGTAACTTTTCCTCTGCGGTCGCCCTACAGGTTGGAAGCGGAATTGTCCATTACCGCTGTCGTAAATAATTTACCCTACCGCAGCCTACTGTCGCACGCGCACGCACACACACGCTGTTTATCCAGCACTGGCTTTGGAATGAACGATATCCACAAACAAGGTAGAGTATGTTGCATGATTTCATGAAAGTTTGATGTATTGCGACATCAGAAACGAAGAAAAACAAAATAATGACTATTGTAACGTTTGTCATAAAGCAAGTCAAATTTGTAGTTTTCTTATGTCTCATTAGAACTACAGAAACGCAACCCGATCTGGCAATCTTACATAGCGTGGTTATAGCAGATATAGGACGCAAAGCGAATCCAGAAGTGCCTTTCACCCTGTTACGACTTAATGAACCACTGAAACGATTTTGGAAACATTATTTTAAGGTAAACAATCTTACTTAGTGTTGCTTTAATATAATCCATAATATAATTATATATTTTCCTTAGACTACAGTAATCTTAAATAGGCTTAATTTTCATGTTAAATGTATATTTTAATATTTTCATTTTGAGGTGAAATATTACCTGCACAAGTTTTGTGAGATTCACTTGAAAATATTATGTTATATATAATATAACACCACAGCCAGAATCATCCAGATTTTTACCTGAGAGAAAATAAGATGTGAGTCCTGCTGAAACTAGAAAGTGACAAGACTAACAAATGAAATCTATCTCACCAGATATCTTTACTCAAAGGGTCAGAGTCTTTCCCCGTTCATTACAGTAGCAGGATTGGATTTTCCATCTATGTGTAAATCCACATGACCTCTCCAATGACTACTAAGAAAAAAAGTCAGGGTTGGTGTAGATGCCTGAAGCGCTCGACAGCACAGTTGGCACGTTTCAGGGGTTGTAAGCATCACAACGCATGCCATCTCGAATGAGACATAGCACAGACATGTCCTATTACTGTGCAGACAGTGGTCTGCAAACTCCATATTGATAGATGGCTAGCGACGGCTCATAGCGTCCTTTTTGATGTCACTCACCTGAAGATGGCCTTGGTGCTGTCACTTCCACATTTGAAGCCCTCTGCTCTGAAACAACAAAGACAAGCAAACAAAATTAAAATTCTTGAGTGTTCTGTAAATTGAACAACGAAATGAAGCTCATTCAGCTTTATATACAGTAAATATACTTTTTAGATGCTTCCGGCCATGTTCTGTATATATAACTAGTATCCTTGTTTTTACATTTTGACTTGCTTAAAACAAAGGATAATGCTGAAAGGACTGTGGCAGCCACAGCTGTATCAGGGTATTGAATATTCATGCTTTAAATAACCTATTAATGTGTTTCTCCCTTGGGACTTTAATAAATATTGTGAGTCTATTTCAAAGCAATTGCAGTGGCTTTAAAAGAAGGTAGTTTCTCGTTCCATAATTTAAAAAGATTATAAAACGTTTTTTATTGTAATTCATTAAAAAAGCTGAATTTGTATCTGTATTTAGAAGTCATCTGTCATATATATATATATATATAAAATATCATATATACAATACCGTTGAAAAGAGGTAATATTATGAACTGAGCTGGACAATGACATCACGGTTTTCTCCAGAATGGCTAGATATATAAATTAACTAAATTAATAACTTTTTACAACAAAAATGAACCATCACTGAACTTACTTAAGCTGGACTGTGATGCTATTTTCTTCTAGAACCTTGTTTCATTATTTCCCTGTTATCACTGTAAAGCTGCTTTGAAACAATCTGTATTGTAAAAAGTGCTATATAAATAAAGTTGACTTGACTTGACTAATATGAAGTATTTTAATATATTTTAAAATGTAATTTAGTCCCGTTAGAATTTTCAGCATCATTACTCTACTTTTCAGTGTCACATGATCCTTCAGAAATCACTCTATGTGGTGCTCAAGAATGATGCTCAGTTGTGTTTGGTGCTCAGCTATGTAAATTTGGCAATACCATGATCTAACGTTGTACTAGAGGAACGCTTCAATACTGAGAGTCAGACATTATTCTTAGATTTTCCTAATTCACTAACTGGTGGGGGGGGGTATTTGCTTGCCACATGCAGGTTTTACTGTATTTGGTGCTCAGCAAGTGTTCATTTTTAACCCTGAATAAAATATTTTTCAGTTCTATGTGAGGTACGCAGTTTTAAAAAAAAATCACAGCCACCTGTGCATAACCTCGTCTCAGATGTGTGTTTCTACCTGAAGGCCACCCTGTCGTTACTCTTTCTCAGGTCAACCAGCTGCAGGACGTCGTCCCGGGAGCAGCTGAGCAACTGCCTGTGGTTAGGGCAGAGGTCCAATGATGTCCCTATGCCCTGAAGAGGCACTTCCTGCGTGCAGGTTGCTGCCCTACGGAATACAGACATGGACTCATCAACCAAATTTCATTATATTTTAGTGCAACTTATAATTAAAACCGGTAAACATAACAATGAAATACTTGTTTTATAACCATTTATGCTATGAGAATTCTGCTAATAAGTTTACATACCACTTGCAGTCAGAATATTCAAGATGTTAACAATATTAACAAATTAAGAGGGATCATAAAAATGGCATGTTAATTTTTTTAATACTGTCCTGAACAAGCTGTTTCACAAATCAAATGTTAACAAATAGTCCAGGCAAAAAAAAAGGCAAAATAATAACTTAATTTACACAAATAAATCATTTAAAAAGTTGGCATACCCTTGACAAGTAATCCCGATCATCCAATTCAAAAGGTTTACATGTGCTGGCTCTTAATGCATATTCTGCAAGGGGTGTGCAAACTTATGAGGAGAACTGTACTTTTATTTTTGTAATTTCAAATTTTTAATTAGAGCAGCATTTGTAAAGTAGCTAATGTCTTCAATTAAAAGTTGTTATATTTTAAATTTTCTGTAAGAGGCACACAATAATTTCTGTGATTTCTATTTGCTTTTTAAAGCAACACCAAGTAACTTTTCCTCTGCGGTCGCCCTACAGGTTGGAAGCGGAATTGTCCATTACCGCTGTCGTAAATAATTTAGCCTACTGTCGCACGCACGCTCAGTTGTTTATCCAGAACCGGCTTTGGAATGAACGATGTCCACAGACAAGGTAGAGTATGTTGCATGATTTCATGAAAGTATGATCTATTGCGACAACAGAAACGAAGAAAAACAAAATAATGACTATTGTAACGCAAGTCAAATTTGTAGTTTTCTTATGTCTCATTAGAACTACAGAAACGCGACCCGATCTGGCAATCTTACATAGCGTGGTTATAGCAGATATAGGACCGCAAAGCGAATCCAGAAGTGCCTTTCACAATGTTACGACTTAATGAACCACTGAAACCATTTTGGAAACATTATTTTAAGGTAAAAAATCGTACTTAGTGTTGCTTTAACACGTTAAAAAACGTCTCGGTTACGTATGTAACCCTGTTTCCCTGAAGAAGGGAACGGACGCGTTACGTCAGAACGGAACTGACGAATTGGGATCTGAGAGCCTAATCACCTTCGAGTGTAAACTAAACGCGTGATTTTTTTTTCCAAAACCACTTCAGTGGAAATCCCGCCCTGCAGCTGATTCTAAAGTTTTCATTGGTCGTGTCAATCACTGTACTGATTGCCTACACCAAACACTGATCCCTAAACCTACCCGTCACTGTAACCTAAACCAATGAAATCGGCTGCAGGGCGGGATTTCCGCTGAAGTGGAAAAAAAATCACGCAAACTAAACGAGCCAATGCACATTGTCGTGCGAGATTTGCATCCCGCACCCTGCCCCGCTGGTATAAATACGCAAGCGCGTGCAATCGCACATTCAGCTTTTCACTGAGGAGCCAGGCTGGTGACCTGGCCAGTCGGCGGTGGTGCAGCAATTGTGGCGACGGGACGTTGCGTCTCCTTTCGCTCCTTCAGGGAACAAGGGTTACATCCGTAACCGAGACGTTCCCTTTCAGTCAGATACATTCGACGTTACGTCAGAACATGCAAATCTCGCACACCAATGTGCATTTGCTCATTTTGTTTATACTCGAAGGTGATCCCAGCTCTCAGACGAGATCCCGATTCGTCAGTTTCTATCTGACGTAACGTTGAACGTGACTGACTAAAAGTGAATGCAATTAACGCAGCATCTGGGGGGGTTGGTTCAGTTTGTAAAATTGCTCATTAGTTTTCACTTAAATTAAAAGTTATGATATTTTTTATGTTCTGTAATTTTTAAATAATGACATATAAAACAATCAAACAGTTCAGGCCTAGCTTTTAACCATACTTATAATTACTCATTTTAATCAACACAAAAACATGGCATTTGTGCCTTTTAAAAGACACCACGGTGTTTTCTGTTTGGGAAAAGTGACACTAGTTGTCATTATTGCCATCTGGCCTCGTATTATTTGCGTATTGCAGATCAGGACAGATCAGGCACCGTGATGCTGAAGGCGCACCTGAAAGCCTGAAATCTGTCAACTGCGGCTCTTAAGCAAACTGATGTCATGATAGTTTTTCTCATTACACTATGAGTGATGGACTTAATAAGACAAGAGAGACGACTGCAGATGTGCACCCCGGGGTCTTAGTCTGCTCTTTCCTTTTATATGCTAACCAATTATCATTTGGACACGGATAAGGGGAAAGATTTGGAATCTCAAGGCCTTTAACATATAAGACGTCTGGGGTGTCGCTCTGTAAACCAGAGGAGCCTCGTCTTTCTAAACGAGTTGCACAAGACAATGATTTGAATTTCAACAGCAGAGACAGGCATTAGTGTGTATTGCCTCTTGAAGCGGCATGCGATCTTGTGTGCATGCATATTATACAAGAGATGTTTAGTGAACACGTCTGTCATTCAATTGACACTTGAAAGTAACTCCAAAAGATTAAAAAAGGGTCAAAGCATTGCATGGAGAAAAACGCAAATGTCATAATATTGCACAAATCCCATTACAACAAGATGAGAGGAGAGACAATTATGTGGGCTGACAGTTGCTAGGAGACGAGCGAGCCGTCGGCTCCTTGGCAGCTGAAAGCTGTGGTTGCTGGGAGTGAATGAAAGATGTCAAGGACTGAGACATGGTGTAAATAATGGCTCTTTTTCTACCTCTGTGGCGTCATATATATTTGTAAGTTTCGCGAATTGCGCTCGCCGCGAGGCTTTGTGACTGCACAACTTCGCTGGACTGACATCCTTGTTGCTATTATTTTACATCTCTTATCTAATCCGAGCAATCGAACCCCACTGAGATGCTGAATAACGAGGGTTATGCAACAAATGCTCCGTATTATTACAGGGTCGCTTCAACCGCTACAAGGTGATTTTCAAAGCAGCCTTATTCAAGATAACCCGACCAGCTCCAGTGTGACATAAGATTTATGCAACAACATTAATATTTAGCAGCGAATGATGTGCTGTTGTTACAGCATCACTGTAATGAATCAAAGACACCTGTTTGCCCTTGTTGTTTAAGCCAAGACACAACCAGAGTCAGATTTGAACTAATAGATATCACCTTGCCCAGTTGAACAACAGTACATTAAGACTATTTGTAAGTATTACACACATTTTCTAAAATGTTATGTTTAAATATGCAACTGAGGCACTATATCATTAAAAATGCACTAATTTGCATACTTTTCCATTTTATTGACATTTAGGAGTTTTTACAGAGGGATTTTGGATATCTCTTTTTATCACTTCATAAATCATGAAATTGTGTAAACAGACTGAAAATAAAATGATCCATGTTTTTAGGAATAATGTGTTATGTAAATCAGGCGAATGATACATAAAGACACCCCGCTGTAAAACCCTTCAGAATATGGATATGAAAAAAAACTGGAAAGTCTGGTGTATGTACAGTAAGTGAGTTTTGGCTCAGTGCGGGAGACAAAAACTTTGAGTAAACCAAGATATGTTTCGTAATAGAAATCTACAGATGCAAATTGATAAAAGTGTAGTAAAATAAACACTTAAATATGTCTTTTGGATATTTTCTTTCCACTTGTCTGACAATGACAAAATGAAACTAAAATAGCCCAAAATAACCAGTGCGTGAAAAAAAAACATTCCCTTTGAGTTACTTTTCCTCATAGTAAAGTACTCTTCCACAATGGTGGCTCTATTCTTGGCTTGCATGTGTTGTTGACCTTCAGAGTAATATTTGTTGTTGTGGACAAGTTTGTCTCCTGTCATGTTTTGCATGAGATGTCTATGTTATGGCTAGACGTCACGTCACTTTCAGAGTAGACCATTGATTATAATGAGCAATGTGGTTTTGTCATGTTGAGTCACAAAGTGCTGCTCGATTGCAGTGTTGATGTGCTTTTTGAGTCACACAATTATAAGAAAGGGAGAGTGTATTTGTCACCAAGCATGCGTGTGCACAAATTTGTGCGTGAAATCTGCGGAGGAACGTTTTCACGAATAAATCATGATTCACCAAAAACAAAAATGTATTCTAAATATTCTAACAACTGAAAACATGTGCGCAAAAAACCCTTACATTATAATATAATATAATATATTATTTACAACGGTTTGTTGAGGTTCTCGATTCTGATTGGCTGAGAGCTATGTGATATTCCCCCTTGTTTCACCACTTGTATCAGTCCGCTTGCAGCATTTCTCACAGCGAGTGTCATGGTGGACGAGCAAACCACCATCATTTTACAAATACTACTGTTGTTGTGTCACGTTGTGTTGTTGTGTTTTAAGAGTTTTTAGGCGATAATTACGTTATTTAGACCTCAGGATATGCGATTTATATATAAACATATAGTGCATTTTTGACAATTTGTTTGGACGTTTTTGGAGATGCGGGTTTTAGGCAGTCAGCGGTCATTCAGCGCGGCCAGTCCTTCGGGAATTAGCCTCTGGCTCTTATGTAGATGTTAGAGTGTTTAAACATGGCATTATTGAACTTGAATCCTATACTATAACTAGCGCTGCATTTGTACTTTTGACTGAACTGTTTGCTTGTGTCTATTTCCCATTGTTCAAACTTCTTATACTTTTATAATGGCTAATATTGTTTATTTAACCCTCTGGGGTCGGCGGTCTCGCCGGCGATACCAGCTCACTTTTTTCCTTATCAGTGCAAAAGAGACTCAAATTACTCTGTTGATTTTGATCTTACATATAAGTGTTGTACATCATTCGATCCTGTTAAGTTTGTATTTTTTTTTGTGGAACCTCATAATAAAAACAAAGTGTTGTGCTTTTCGCCTAATAAAGAAAAATAAACATGATGCGCGTTCTGCGTTCTCTCTGTCAGTGAAGTCCATTCTGAAACGCGTCCGAAAAATGAACTGTAACTCTGCAAATACTCAGTCAAACAGGTATACAGGCGCACAGGAATTATCTTCTTTTAAATTAAGTAATTTATATAAAAAACTAATTTTCTCATTTTATGTAATCTGTACGAAAAGAGAGAGATGATAGTCGTTCTCGTCTCAGGTCATTAAAGTTAATTTGACCACACCCACGGAGCGCGCGCTCTATTCAAACACAAGGCGAGGCGATCCACGCCCACACATCAGCTGGATAACCCACCGAAAGAGACTCAGATTTACGACGCTGTGAGAAATAATAGTACTATCTTAATAATAATCCTGGAAAAAATTACCTCAGAAGTAGCCTACAGGTAGTTTCATTTGGAGGAGCAACGGATCCAGCTGAGGAATAGGTAGGCTACATTCTTTATTTTCAAGTGCTTTGTTCTAATCGCGATATGAAATAGTGTCTGTAAACAAAAAGACTGTTTGAATATGAATCGCATTTTTGTGTGTGAATGAATGAACAGCTTTTACCTAACTATATCCCAATACTGAGATGAGTAAAAATCGACTGAAATATGTTGAAATAAAATATTTTTGTATAAGCAACGTATTAAACTGCAAATTAACATTTATATGTCCTAATCATAAAAACGATATGTTACATATGAAAGACAAGATGTCGTTTTTACTGTAAAATACTGCCACATCAAATAAGCTTGTTTGCTAAGATGTTATTATAGTGTTTGTTCGATTGTAGGCTATATTCAAACTAATTAATCCGCAACTGTGAAATATGTTTGATAAAATGTATACTTTAATATATACAAAGAAAGATTACATTTGAAATATAGTTAATTTTAATTGTTGTTGTAATTGTAACCTTTTTATTAAAATAGCAAAAATATATGTAGGCTACATATAAATAAATCTTAGGTAAATCTTAAAAGCTCAATATAAGCCTCCTATTTAAATTATTTGTATTGTGTTTTATTAGTGACACATTTGGAATATATTCCCAAACTTTCTGTAAAAACAGTATGAGAATTAACTGCACAATTACTAGAAATGTTTACATTTGATATTATACAATTTGCAAGCACAATTTGAAAAATAAATAAATAATTGGAACTGTGAACCAATTTTGTAATTTTATAGGCCTATATATATATATATATATATATATATATATATATATTGTCATTGCATTCTTGTGGCTCAGTGACACACCTGAATGAAAGGGTCATTAGTATGCAGCCCCATTATGCGCTCATTATGCGGGCCATTGTCTTCTCAGGTGTGAATCACAGCAGGTCACACCCCTGCGCATATTGCCTTTCCAAACAAAAAGTGTCATTTTTAAATTTAAACCAATCTATTGTTTTATGTGAATGATAAGGCAGGATGATTTTCAGATCATTTTGAAGAAAAAACTCTAGGCGACAACATCCATTAGTCAAAAGTCTTGTGGACACATATTTAGTATGTGTTTTGTGGCCTTATTTCAGAAACTTTAAGTTTTTGTTTTTTCAATAACCACGCATAAACAATATTCTCTCAAAAATACAAATATGTGCATACATGTTGATAACATATTATGGTAGCCCTGTTTGTGCTAAATAGAGTGTTATTACACCTTTGCCAGTAATTTGTTTATAAGCAACTGAAAAAAGCACAAATGTCAGAGTATGTCAAAACATCTCAAGGACCCCAGAGGGTTAAATATGCTTTACAATAAATAATGTTTTGTATAAATAACGTGCAGTATTTGGTAATGAGAAAGGGTCTGTTAATGATTGTGATTTCAACTTCAGTGAAAGTTACATTATTACACCGTTAGATGGCAGCAAAGTCAGTAGCAAAGACTTTTTTATTGAAAGGATGAAACTAGGTTGTAAACAATAAGACTCAACTTACAAATGCACTGACTAGTGCTGTCATGGGAAATCCCCTTAACTGTTTAAAGGACAAAGACAAATACATCGCTTTCCTCAGTGGACAATCAAACAGATTTTGTGTTTGCAACTGTATATATATTACAGTTTAAATCGATTTTTTGCATCACGGTATGAAAACTCTGGAGGGAAATCTGCTTATTACTTGTCATGAAAAAAAAAATGTAAACCATCAAAAAAAATAAACAGGTTTCATTTTCCTTAAAACAAAATACAGGTTATGACTTTGAGCTGATATATGAACTGAACATATTCTTAGAAGGTTTTGTGAGATTCATTGCATTGAAGGGATAGTCGACCCCAAAAATAAAATGATCTCATAATGCTAATATTTGGAACTTTTTTAAATATAAACCATCATTTCCATCTAAATGTCGAACACATTCACCAGAGGGTTTACGAGTCCGCATCACTTCTTGTGCAAGCCTCACAATGTGCTCACGTTTACACAAAGTGTAAACTCAACCATCTTGTGAACATGGCCTATGATGGTTTATAGTCAAAAAGTTTAAAACATTAGTACCGATCATTTGGTTTCAGAAGACATCAATTCATCCACTAGGGTCTTATGTCATGATGGCTGTATGTACTTTGAGGAGCATGAACATTTGGGAACCCATTCACTTATATTATATGGACTCACAGAGATGGATTATTTGTCTAAAAATCTTCTTCTGTGTTCATCTTAAGAAAGAATGTCATATACATCTGGGATGCCATGGTGGGATTTTCGTACGGACTATCATGTTTTTGACTGAACTAAAACCATCAAAGTATTTAGCCTAAAGAGAAAATCACATCTGGAAAATGAATTCCATGCAGATCAGCACGAATGCCTTAGAGAGCATCAGCTGTCAACACGTGTGGAAGACGTTTCTGTCCGTACGACTGGGCCTGTGGAGAACCCAATCTCGCGCATTACCGCCAAAGCGCTAACAAGCCGTCTCTCGCCAGCGATGACACCACACACACCTGAGGCGACACTCTTTTAGGTCACCGTCCTAGCCTGACACGTGGTGACGGATAGCGAGCACTGCCAGCTGAGTTCATTATTCACGTTTAATTGCACCGACTACACTCGAGTCAGTCCTGGAAACCTGGACGGTTGCTGTGAAAAGCACTATAGTGATCAACACATTTATGATGTGAAGGTTTTTACATTGCTACAAAGCCATCAAACCGCCGCTTGTTTAACAAATCCGCCTTCAACGATAAATTTCAAAGGCTATTACTCTCGGACAAGAAAAAAAATGTTAATAGCTGGTCTGTGTACACAAGCAGACTCAGACCCTCTTTACACATGGCAGCAATATCCGTCTCAGGTGATCTGATAACAAATGCTTAATAATAACAAGTGATAACAGTGTTTACACCACCAGATGCTGTGTCACATGCTTTACCTCCAAATGTACACTACCAGACAAAAGTTTTGGTTCGGTAAGATTTTTAATGTTTTTAAAAGAAGTCTTTTCTGCTCAACAAGGCTGCATTTATTTGATTAAAAATACAAAAAAAAGAAAAAAAATTGAAATATTATTACAGTTTAAAAAAGCTGTTTTTATGTGCATTTAATTTATTGTAATTGTAATTTAGTGTAATTTATTCCTGTGATCAAAGCTGAATTTTCATCATCACTCCAGTCTTCAGAGTCACATGATCCTTCAGAAATCACTCTAATATGATGATTTGATGCTCAATAAACATTTCTGATTATTATCAATGTTGAAAACAGTTATTTACATTTTTATTTCAGGAATCTTTGATGAATAAAAAGTTCAAAATAACAGCATTTATCTGAAATATAATCTTTTGTAACATTAAAAGTGTGGGGTCAGTAACAAATTTTTTTTTTGGGGGGGGGGGGAGAGAAATAAAATAAATCAATAATCTTATTCATCGAGGATGAATTAAATTGATCAAAAGTTACAGTAAAGACATTTATAATGTTACAAAAGATTATATTTCAATTAAATGCTGTTCTTTTGAACTGTCTATTCATCAAAGAATCCTGAAAAAATTGTACACAACTGTTTTCAACATTGATAATAATAATGAATGTTTTTTTGAGCATCAAATCATCATATTAGAGTGATTTCTGAGGGATCATGTGACACTGAAGACTGAAGTAATGATGCTTAAAATTCAGCTTTGATCACAGGAATAAATTACATTTTAAAATAAATTTAAATAGAAAACAGTTATTTTAAATTGACATAATATTTAACAATATTACTGTTTTTGTAATATTTAATCAAATAAATGCAGCCTTGGTAAGCTGAAGAGACTTCTTTTAAAAACATAAAAAAATATTACCGATCCACAACTTTTGCCTGGTAGTGTAGTTTGAGAGATCCACATGTATGAAGAAGGATGTAATACCAGATGTGCTGTAAACCGGGTAGAAAGTAAATCAGAACACTTGCTTATTCTGCTTTGCGCTCAAGGTTGCATCCAATCTCTATGGAAGCTTCCACAATGGAATAAAAAAAAAAAGGTAATTATGAATTTTTCTCAAAATTTTGAGAAACTTTTTTTCTTGCAATTGTGAGTTTATATCTCACAATTCTGACTTTTTTTCTCAGAATTCCGAGTTTAACCTTCCAAATGAAAACATAAATATAGTCCTAAACATATCTACCTCTACACCTAACCCTACCCATAACATTTCTCTAAAACCAGAGGGAAATGATAGTGAATAACACTGATGTAGAAGCACATAACCCTGGTTGTAAGCCTAAACTTGACATAAACTGTAAACTTAGTCCCTCAAATCTGATTGGTTGATTGAAATGTTGTTCCAGGACCAACAAGGTTATTGATCCTGGAACATGTTCTACTTGGTGAAATCACTTTCTCCGTGGCCATTTACACATGCTGTCGGTTTAAAAAGCCATGTAGAGTGAACAAACACAGCAAATGTTAACCACACTTTATACCAATAGTCAAAGTCTAGCTATGTCAGACTTATGCCTCGTACACACCGGGACGAATATCGGAGCGCGTTATTCGCCAGCGTTTTTTAACGTGTTTTTTGTGTTCAAACCCATGCGATTTTCGCTGACGATGAGCCGAGTGAACATGCGAATTCATTCCCTGACATTAGATGGCGCCCATTTGCTCTGCAATACCACTCCATAACAGTTCTCTTTTATCAAGATTTTTGTAGTCGCTGTCGCGTTTGTCATATAGTTCTTTATGTTCCGACACCAACGAGACCAGCAGCTCTACATTCATCTTGCCTTGCATCTTCCTCGTCTTATTTCTTCCCGGCAGTGTAGACGCTACCAGAGCCCGTCTAACGGAGAGCCTTGGCACTTCCTATTAGCCCCATTGTGTATCATCTTGGTTGCAGTTCCATTAGAAATCCACTGGAGGTGATCGCGGGCGAGTGCAGAATGAATGGGAGTCTATGGAGCTAAACGGCTAAATGTATCTCTTTCTCCTGCTTGTCGTTGAATCAACATATATTTTATTGTTGATTCCGCAAGTTCAATATAGATTATAGGCCAAAAGTTGAATGAACGAGTACTTATGTCCTTTTGATTTCTTACAGGTTAGGCCGTTGTTGGCCGGAACACGCTAGCATTCTGCTATTATGTGACGTCATCACATTTTTGAACGGATTTTTAGAACAGATAAGTGATCTTAAAAATGCAATTTTCAGCTGAGTGTATTATCTTAGTCCCCCCTTTTGAATGCAACTTTCAAATTACTTGACAAAAAATTACATCCTGAGAAAAGTGGATTTCTGGGGGTGAAACCCCATAGACTCCCATTCATTCTGCATTCGCCCGCGAGCGCCCCCGCATGGACAGAGACGTGTTACTGCAGCCAGTCCAGTAACCGGAAGTAACCAGACAGTGCCAATTCTCTTCAATTAGACATTCTCTGACGCTACTTGGCTTATATCTTCTTCGCCGTTACGCATGTGTGCTCGGCAAGACCGTTTTGTGTTTGAGCGCCCCCAAGTTGTGTTTTACTATAACTTCAGAAGCTCCAGACACGTGAGCAAAAGCGCCAATCTCATTGGTCGGATATTTTTTGACGCGGCGCGTCAAACAAAAAAAACGAACCCGAGGCGTTTTTTTTTAAAATGACGCACGCTCATATTGGCGCCCTTTGTTTAGTCACGAGGCGTTAAACGTCGGCGAATATCGCGCGCGAAATTCGCCGAGGTTTAACGCCTATTCACACCTTAAACTGATATTAACATTTCATCATAAGCATGTATTGAGATCATTTTTGTATGTTGTTAAAAAGATGTGTAGGTGTTGTAATTGCCCTGTTCTTACCTGCTGTCCCAAAACCGTATTTTCTTGTCATAATGGCTACTGATGATAAGGTACTCGGAGCACACAACGTCACTACAGAAAGACAAAACCTCAATGGTTTGTATGCCTGTGAGTAGTACACAGAGAATTATGAAATTAGTACCTGATCTGTGGTAATATGTTGAGCAATATTATTGCAGACAGATGTGAAAAGTCTCATTGTTAATGCATGAGCAATTTGTTATATATGTACATACACGCTGCTCGCTGGAGGTCCCATATCTTGACGGTCCTGTCCGCACTGCCCGTGACCACCTGCCTCTGACTGTATTTAAATTTGGCTGCCGTCACTTTACGAGAATGACCCGTCAATGTAACCTACAACAACAGCAAAGTACTTCTTAATGAGAGCTTGAACACAATCTCCATGACATATTCCAGCCCAAACCAAAAGAAAGAAATAAGAAATTCTATTTTTATTGCATTAACAAAATGAAGACTATTTCTAGGAATTATTATTATTTTATTTATTTATTTTGCAATTTCATGACAATTTAATTATTTATATTGTAATTAGAATGATTTATTAAGGACACTGAGGTAATGGTAATAAATTACAATTTATACTTAATAAATTACATTAAAAAACACTTTAGATTTGAGGGATATATTCGGAGAGATTCACCCAAAGATTTACTTCCTTTCACTCTCTCTCTCTCTCTCTTACACACACACACACACACACAGTGATAGAAAATAGGAGCATTTTCTTAAAGGATATTACGTTTCTCATTGCTCTATCTAGACTCCTGATGGTGTGTTTCTTAATATTTGTGACAATAAAAACATAATAACAAAACATTATTACGGTCATATCTGACCCAGTTCTTAATGTTCCACTTTTTCATTTGTCCTCTTTTATTGTCTCACTTTCTGTCACGCTAGTACATTTTCAGACACAGTCTTTATAGGACATATGGGTCATTCCTGGTATGCAGTACCTTTTGAACTCTGTACCTTATAAAAAAATAGAATTGAAGTAAACATTTCTATATAAGTGCATATCACAATCCCAGGCACCTTTTTACAAAATGTACCTCTATGATCACATAATTGTTATATTTCCTTAAAAGAACTTATATGATTTCCACCTTTACAAAATGTGAGATTAGGCTAATATTTTATACAATATGTTAAGACATATATGGGCCAATAAAAAGTGTAAGAATGACACACGTCTGGACTGTTTGCCTCAAAAATGATGAGAGAAGCTGATTCCTCCCCATACAACTCTCCCATGCACGCCTCACTGTCATGTAAAACACAATGCAACCTAAGCAGGCACAGCTATACACATCTTTAAAATGGTTCATACTGGTCCGTCTCATCTGGTGGTGCTCTAGAGTAATTCAGAGAGACAGACTAACCCACGGGAGGTTTGGGTGGGTAAGAGGTGGGAAGCTCTGTTACCTTGGGAACGCTGTCCTCGATCCTCCAAAATAGCGCTGACTTGTCATATGACGCAGCTAAAATCCGAGTGCCCTGATGGAAAAGCACAGTGACACATCCCACAATGCATTAGCACAGTAACCAACCACAGCATAATCAACTCAACAGCCTTACAGGAACAGTATCCTTATATTGCTGACGAAGATCCTTCGAGGGCTCTTACAGGCCTAACAGCTCATTGGCACGTGCTAATTAACAACGACTCGGAGAAGTCATCCGGAATGCTCTTCAGCTCATCTAAAGCAGAGGTTTTTATCTTAAGAGCCGCTGATTGGCTCTTCCAAGCCGGAAGCGCATCCAATCGATGTGTCTTTCCTATATGCAAACCTTATTTATTCCCATCCCCATCTCAGTGTTCCGTGCATTGGGAATTTTCTTGTGCCCTCCTCCTCCTCCCCAGCACCACCTGTCTAGATCTGTTACCGGACTCCCCGCACTTTACGTTGCACCAGCTTGTGTCCTAATCCCTGTAATTCTGAGCATATTTCATGTTTCCCTGTAGTTCGCTCATGCCAGAAGCAGTGTAGCAGATCTAGTCTGCCAAGACCTATCCTACCTACACTTTAATCTAATAACTTTATCTAAATATCTAATAATCTAAACACTTTAAATTAATCTAAATGCAAATGAAATCCATTGTGAGAGTTGTTTTGACTTAAATATGATTAACGCAACCATTTACATTTTCACTTTCAATCACTCTCATTCTGCTTTCTAAAGACTAATTTGAAGACATTTAAATGAATTGTGATTTTTATTTTCTATTAACAGTCATTACATTAAGAAATCATAATCACGTCTGAATGTGGAAAATAAAATATGTATTGTGTTTTCTTATAGCTTCCTATGAAGTTTCAGTAAAATGGGGTGTGTGGGGTGTGTGTGCAGTTGCACTACTTTTGTGCATGATATAGCAAAGCAAAAAGCTGCATCATCATATCAAACTACTTGCAATCAGGTTAAACCATTTGTGTGGTCAGTACTTGCATAAAAAAAAAAATTGAAATAGTCGATTACAAATGTTCAGTTTAGGTCTGCTCTTATTGAGTCAAAGTTTTCCATTGATTTGTGTAATTTGTAGCAGTTCTGCATTGCAACCAATCTCAGACATTTTTAAAGAGTTAATTACAAGTACCGGTCGGGTCCTAATGAGCGAATTTGAATCAGTCTTTGAATCGGACGCATGTTTTATTTCCCAGTGCGCATGGAAATGATCGCTGCAAAAACTAAAGCAAAATTCATGCAATCAATGTAACACAACATATATACTTCGAGCAAGCGAGTGTGGCGAACTAGAAAGCTAACATTATAATCAACAAAGCGTAGAGAATAAGCTTGTGCTGGACTGCAGGGTTCATACTGGAAACTGTGTAAACCTGCAGGGACTGACAGCTTCAGTGATGGTAAAGGGGGCCACTCTTGTACTGTGTCTTGTTAAGGCCAAAGTATACTATTTTCTTTACATGTACGCTAGTGTATACGTACAGTTGAAGGTGTAAACCTTTCAAAGCATACTCCATTTCACAGAGTGAAGCAAAACACAGGCGGTCGACATGCGCTCTAGAAAGTTGTATCTTTGTCAAGTGTCTACGCTATTTTTCTCCAGAAGTTAAGACTGAAAAATGTCTTTGTATTCTTTTAAACTAAAGTTGCGGATATCTCATGAACCCTCTCACACAAGCTCTTGTCAGTGTGGGTGTCTGTTGTTTTTTTGTTGTTGCTCCTGTTCTGTCTCTTGAGTTCAGTAACAACAGCCCCGGCGAGTGTTGCCACCTTGTGGAACAACTGATTAGTGCAAAACAAATTCAATGCGCATGTGCCGAAATTCTGTGTATAATTCATTTAAACAGAATTATGTGTGTGTGTGTTTGTACCGTAGGGTCGAACTCAATGCTGGTGATGCCCTCATTACTTCCATCTAAAGTCCCTCTGTTCTGAAGAGTTCCTGCGTAAACAAAACACTGCACTATGTTACATCAAGCCTGGGAATATTCACTAACTCCTGTTGTGTGTCTATTGACTGCATAATAGAGCTCATCACATGAGATCATAGTTTATCTACACACAGTGATGCTTGCCCATGCTAAATGTGCGGACATGATGGTGGGGTGCTTTGCCAGGGCTTTTCTCTGTGGTTACTAAAGTGCTTGGAGTGGTTTTTTATTGGGTTGCATTGTGACATTCTGGTCTCCGCAAAAAAAAGTGATTTTCTTACTCATCATTTTAGTATTTTTTTGTTTAAAATATCTACAAATATATAAAATAACGTTAATTCAAATGCAAAAAAAACAGATTTTTTTTCTTGTTTTAAGAACAAATCTCACTTTATTTGATACATTCCTCAGAAAACAAGACTTCTTATCTTGTAGTCTCAAGTGAATGTATGTTTAGATATTGTGCTGACACCTGCTGGTGGCCACAGGCAGTCACATGTACTGACTAAATCATTGAGTATCACTTGACGTGGTTCTTTATTATCTATCTAAACTCTATATGTCTATATGTCTAAAGCTGACAGTGAAACAGATCAGTTTTGTGATGTACCTCCTTCAATGTCCCACAGTTTGATGACTCTGTCAGTCCCTCCTGTAGCCAACAGGTTTGAACTGGTACTGAACCGCACCGCGTTGATTCCCAGCTCATGAGCATCCTGAAACCACAAAACATACATTCATTTCTAATTCTTTACATTCACATGTATGTATTAGACATTTACATGTATTAGACATTTTTTTAATACAGAGCAACATTTCATTTAGGTATACAATTAATCAGTTCATGCATTGAGTGTTATAATCTTTTAAACACCCCTAGCAAATTCCCAAATCTGCCTAGCAACCAAGCAACCACCCAGAGTCCCCCTGTTACAAAAGATTTTTTATTTCAAATAAATGCTGTTTTTATACCTTTCAATTCATCAAAGAATCCCGAAAAAATGTATCGCAATGCCCACAAACATATTAAGCATCAAAAACATTGATAATAAAAATAACCATTATTAATAATTTAGCTGCAATAATAATTGAGCAGCAAATCCGCATATTAGAATGATTTCTGAAGGATCATGTGACACTGAAGACTGATGTAATGATGCTGATTTGACATCACAGGAATATTTTAAATTCAAATAGAAAACACTAATTTTAAATGTTTATAATATTTAACAATAGTACTGTTTTTTCTGTATTTTTACATGCCACCTCAAGGTATAATCTTGTTGTTAAAAAAAAAACATTCTTTTAACATGGTACAAGTCCAAATACCAAGGTAAAACAATGGTCCTTTTTGTTTTAGGTATGCATCCCCATGTGTCTGATTTGAAGGAACTTCAATAGCTTCAATAGGAACAATAGCTGTCATGCTCAATGTTATATTCATACAGTCACTTATTTGAAACTGAAGAAGGGGAAGAAACGTTGCTAAGGTGTGAAAATAATAACAACAAGCAGTGTATTTACGTACTTTACACTCAAGGGGGGGTTAAAACAGCGGGCGATAAGCACTGCAATATTTTGCCATCGAGAATACAGCAATCTGAAGGAATTCTTGATGAAAAAAATTATGAAATGACAGGAAATAGTATTTAAATCCTGAGGTGCCAACAACCAAAAGATCAACAGGAAATGCAAATGAGTAATTGTGACACATGTCCATTTAAGGAAGTGGAAACTCCTCTCCATGCCACAACTAGGGCTGGTTCCTGCTGTCAGCTATTCAAATGAAAATGGGTGTCTGCACATGACAGAGCTGCAGTGTCCCACAGAAAGACACTGTTTCACAGCGACACACAGACGCTTTGTTCCACAGCCTCATCATCCACAGACCACCAGCTACCACTATGTGCTTGTAAAATATCATCCCTTACATGCTATGACCCCTTTAAGAACCACAAGATTAATATTATTGTCCATTTAAATATCATCACTCCATCGACACAACTGTTTCCTTATCATTTTAACAAGGTTATATAGGTTCCTACTTGTTTCATAGCCCAACAGGACCATAATATCAACATGTAATATAACAGCACAACGTATGTGAGAAACATGTTTTGTTGTTGATCATGTTGTAAACGGTAACACGCACCAGTGTATAAATTGCCTTGGTCGGGACTCTGGCAACCAGACAGACTCCTAATGGGATAAAGAGATCCTCTTCTGACCTGCAGACTGATTTACCTCTGATCTTCCTCCTGGACACACAAACAACAGAAGAATGATCAATAATACTGAAGGGTAGCACATCTTATATATACAGTAAAACTGAGCTACAGTGTTGAGGGTCACACATTACAAGTACCTTGTGTGTTTCGTAATCACTTTTGAACTAAATCTGGCCAAAACGTTCATTTGGAGTTCGTTTCGGGAGTTTGAAAAGCTGGTAAGCACCTTTGAACTATCATTGGTCAGTGGAGATTATGTAATAGAGGTTATGCGCGTGACGTCACCGCCGGCCGGAGTGACTGCGGTTACACACACCGAGTGGCAAAAACTCTTGAGCGGCAGCATTTGTTTTCAGCGTGAATGCAGCGAAACACATCTAAAACGGGAAAGAGCTTTGCGATTGACTGTACAACTAGATTTTACAAGAAATCTGAGGGATATTTTTACAGACTGCCGAAAGCTACAGAAAAGAGAAGCAAACGGATCGCTGCAGTTCACAGAAACATCGACTCCAGGCAGCGAACGCTGGATTTGCAGTTATCATTTTATGTCAATATGCTGAATTTAGGGGTAAAATCATACCCTATATATTGTATTGTTATATATTGTATTGACAACTCATCAATTAAATATTTACCATCATATATTCTGCATGATTGGACGTTTTTAAATAAACAGACAAAAAAACTATACAAGTTTTAGCGCTGGACAATATGATATATACACTCACCTAAAGGATTATTAGGAACACCTATTCAATTTCTCATTAATGCAATTATCTAATCAACCAATCACATGGCAGTTGCTTCAAAGCATTTAGGGGTGTGGTCCTGGTCAAGACAATCTCCTGAACTCCAAACTGAATGTCAGAATGGGAAAGAAAGGTGATTTAAGCAATTTTGAGCGTGGCATGGTTGTTGGTGCCAGACGGGCCGGTCTGAGTATTTCACAATCTGCTCAGTTACTGGGATTTTCACGCACAACCATTTCTAGGGTTTACAAAGAATGGTGTGAAAAGGGAAAAACATCCAGTATGCGGCAGTCCTGTGGGCGAAAATGCCTTGTTGATGCTAGAGGTCAGAGGAGAATGGGCCGACTGGTTCAAGCTGATAGAAGAGCAACTTTGACTGAAATAACCACTCGTTACAACCGAGGTATGCAGTAGACATGTGCCGGTATTCGGTAATGCGATAAATCGCGGTAATGAATATGCACGATATTGTTATCGCGGGGACTTCGAAATACCGTGAAAAATAATAGATCCGAATTTAGATTTTTAGAACGCGCATCAGCTTATTTTCCATCAACCGCTTAAAAAACAATGCGTATGCTGCGCAAAACACGTGCGCACTTTGATGTAAACAATCCCCACATCACATGTATAAGCACTGTGTGCATGCAGTGCGCACTCTAGTCTAATGTAAACAATCCTCACGTGGAGAAGAAGCACGGCGGAAGGAGGAACGCTGCCGACTATTTATCCCCCGCATGGCTGTCAACTCTCACGCATTCAGCTTGAGACTCACGCAATTGACACTTTCACACGGTCTCGCGCCACACATCCATTTTCTCACGCAGAGAAAAATCGCGGAGCAAAGAGGACACTGACACCGACAGACTAGACAGAGCAGGTTACTTTTGATATGAAAAAAACATCAGCTCTCAGGTTCCATTTTATAACGAAATTCAGACAATAAATACTGTTTTGCTGCTTGTAAATGACGTGACAGATCGCGCGCCTCAGTTCAAGTAAACCGATCATCTGTTACTTTTTATTAAAGATACAGTACAACCCACCGAAAGGTACGTACTTTCGATCAATCAGTGTTTTTCAACCACGGAAAGAGGTCAATAAAACTGCAGGAGAACAATTATGTCACAGAACGTTACATTTACCTCAGGAAAGCCATTTAATGTTAGTTGACTATAAGAAAATAGCTATAGAGAGGAGTATTTTGCTAAATATGTGCACTGTATTACATATTTTAATATATGTTTACTTGTCATTATATAATTGTTATTATAATGAAAATTACGGCATATTACATTTTTATATTTATATTATTATTATATTTATATTGTATGCATTATATTTAATTTCTCTCTGTATGTTTACAGCATTATGTGAGATATTTTTTCTTGAGAAAAATTTAAATGCAGGCTATCTACTGTAGCCTACCTAATATTTATCCAAATGAGTCAATATTGAATCAAGATTGAAATTAAATCCAAGAATTTAATTGAAATCGTGAAAATTGTGTTAAGCAATAATACAAACAGTAGCCTCAGTAACTGTACCATGTAAACATTGTAACATGTTGTCACTAAAAAATAAAATTAATGTTTTGACAATCACAATTACACATTGTGATGCAAGTTTTTTTTAGATACCCCCAATCCATCTGTTTCTCTTGTGCAATTAAAATATCGTGATAATACCGTATACCGTGATAAAAGCTCAATCAATTAATCGCAGCATGAAAATTTGCTACCGGCACATGCCTAATATGCAGCAAAGCATTTGTGAAGCCACAACACGCACAACCTTGAGGCGGATGGGCTACAACAGCAGAAGACCCCACCGGGTACCACTCATCTCCACTACAAATAGGAAAAAGAGGCTACAATTTGCAAGAGCTCACCAAAATTGGACAGTTGAAGACTGGAAAAATGTTGCCTGGTCTGATGAGTCTCGATTTCTGTTGAGACATTCAGATGTTAGAGTCAGAATTTGGCGTAAACAGAATGAGAACATGGATCCATCATGCCTTGTTACCACTGTGCAGGCTGGTGGTGGTGGTGTAATGGTGTGGGGGATGTTTTCTTGGCACACTTTAGGCCCCTTAGTGCCAATTGGGCATCGTTTAAATGCCACGGCCTACCTGAGCATTGTTTCTGACCATGTCCATCCCTTTATGGCCACCATGTACCCATCCTCTGATGGCTACTTCCAGCAGGATAATGCACCATGTCACAAAGCTCGAATCATTTCAAATTGGTTTCTTGAACATGACAATGAGTTCACTGTACTAAAATGGCCCCCACAGTCACCAGATCTCAACCCAATAGAGCATCTTTGGGATGTGGTGGAACGGGAGCTTCGTGCCCTGGATGTGCATCCCACAAATCTCCATCAACTGCAAGATGCTATCCTATCAATATGGGCCAACATTTCTAAAGAATGCTTTCAGCACCTTGTTGAATCAATGCCACGTAGAATTAAGGCAGTTCTGAAGGCGAAACGGGGTCAAACACAGTATTAGTATGGTGTTCCTAATAATCCTTTAGGTGAGTGTATAACATTGATATGAGTGTGCACATGGATTTAGGCCTACCTATATTGTATTTATAAAGCGTTCAAATGCAAATTTGCTTCATGTATTTCCCCGGAGTCGAAATCAGGAAACACGATTCCTAATGCATGTCAATATCCATGGATCACTGGATCTTTGGTAAGTTGTAAGGAACACTATATCGAGTCCAACCTTTAGTTTAAGCTGATAATCGTTTGTTTTACTCGCGTTTTCGCAGTTTCTCCTATTAACTGCAGTCAAGCAGCAGCTCTTCTGCCACTCAGTCCGGCTGAGGGAGTATGTTCCTGCGGGAAAGTGACGTGAATGCATAACCTCTATAGGTAGGTGTGGCTCAGAGGGTCCGCCTGCTTTGAGGT
Source organism: Rhinichthys osculus (assembly GCA_029959095.1). NCBI lineage: Eukaryota > Metazoa > Chordata > Actinopteri > Cypriniformes > Leuciscidae > Rhinichthys > Rhinichthys osculus. The sequence goes on from JARWKJ010000009.1 coordinate 35,163,010, forward strand.
GTCAATCTGTTCAGTCTGTCGATGTCTCACTTTATGGGAGGAACTTTATTCTAATTGAAAAAGACACTAACAGTTCGACATTGTTTAATACTCTAAAGCTGCTTTGTTTGAAAGCAATCTATTGTATAAAGTTGTGTCGGGAGTCTTTTGCTAACGGTATCTTGCTGCAAAGGTATGTCAAACTTTTTTTTTTACCCCTAAGCGAAGAACGAAAAAAAAAAACATCGCCTAGTGTATTTAATGACCTTAAAGTTGAGGTCACATTAGTGAAATTTCACAGGCAAAAAAAATGGGGAAATCTTTCACAATCGCATGCAATTCTATTGAAACGATTGGATTTCAACCGAGAAAATACGTTTAACGACGATGTGACCGCTGCTTAACACTTTTTAAAATAAGTAGTATGCATTTAATTTCAAGGTAGCAATTTCCAGACTTTTGTGCTTTTTTTTTTTTTTTTTACTATTTTGAGGATTCTGTATTTATATATATATTTACATAAGGAATTGAGAGTACTACAATGTTATTGGCAGTTAAAAGCAACCAATTGGCCAAAATATTGACTATATTCTATAACTATCCACCTTTAACTTGAATGTGTGAGGCTTCCAGTGTCATCCGCTTCAAGTTAATTTAGCTATATAAAAGCAGTCCATTATGTTGCTTGATACTGGTAATTGTTATCATATTTTAATGTATTAGCATAATCATAAACACAGTAGTTTTGTGACGCAAACAGTTTTACCGTTTACTGCACTTTGTTATTCTTCTAGTCATTTACATGCTAATGAATACGAAGTCTTGCACATGCACAGAAAATAGCATTTTGTGTTGCAAAATCAGGTGGATAGTAACTATTGCTGCCATAAACTTTACACATGGAAGAGGGGACAGCTACATTGCCTTGTCTTGTCATTAAAGTAGTGCACATTTACATATATGAATAATCATTTGAAGTGTATTGTATGTTTTATACACAATGAAAATGGCCTATATTTGACCGAAATTCCAGAATTGTTCGCAAGCTTACTAGATAGATAGTGGAGTGAATGTTTATATGATTGTCAACAAATGGGATGCTACATTTTTATAAAAAATTTAATATCTTCATAAGCTTTGGCTTTTATAAGATTTCCCTAATAAATAAGCAAGAATAAACCTGGTATCTTCCATTATACCTATTCGTTCCGACAACAAAGCACTTGAATATGACGAGCTCTTAATCACGACTTCAGAAGTGGGAAGTAGGACATTTCCGATAGCGTGTGAAGGTGGCATAATTACTGCAAAGCGTAATAATAATGTTTCTATATCATGTTTAAATATTATTGTATTTATTCAATTTTAAATATTTCAGATTGGTTTATCATATCAACGTAAACATCAGTTGCCAAGTGATGTGTGATCAGATGCTGCAGGTGCCTATGATCAAGACGCATGAACTAGTTTAAGGAGTATATTCAAACCATATTTATATATTTACATATTTTAAGTTCAGTTTAACTTTCCAAGCATTCATTTTTTTTTGGTGCTTTTTATGCTCATATTCAAAAAATCATATTCAACTATGGAATTTCCTTTTGGCAAAAATTTTTTTATGTATGTTTATTGTGTATTGCTCTGATCTGCATACATTTTCTGTTTTAAATATTACTGCTATATTTTACTACTATTTTTAGTAATTATCTATGTGTTCTAGGTGTATTTCTGTGTACTTGTCTGAAGCCTTTTGTTTTTACGATAACTTGCTTAGTTTGTCTCCTGACTAAATAAATACGTACGTTACTTTAAAACGTAACATTCCCCAAAACTCCCAACTTATGCTATATACAGTGATATATCAGCGCTTTAAGGGCTTTTACTAAAACTTACTCAAAGAGTCCTCTGATGGAGCTGATGATGCGGGGGGACGTAGCTGAAGCAGACCTGAGGGAAAATGTACAATTCTGGACAATCTGAAGAACTCTGAGATGGAAGATCAAGAAATCACTGTAATAATTATGCATAAATGCCACTACTGTTACCTGAAAAGTGGTCCATGGGATCTCTGGACTCTCTCTGCAGTTTCACATTTGGGGGATGATTGTTCGGGGGGTGACGCATTTCCAGACTCTCTGACAGGCGAAAGCAAAACCATTAATGAAAACTCTCGGAATAAAAACAAACAATGCATGATGATCCGTATGTTAACTTTATAATGTTGTTTATGCTGCCCACATATGCTGATTAAAGGAATAGTTCATCTACAAATCACTTATTCACCCTCATGTCATTCCAAACCGAAACACAAATACATAAATGACAATGCATTCTTTAACATGTCTCCTTTTGTGCTTAACAGAAGAAAAAAGTTCTAAGGGTTTTGGATCGACATGAGGTCAGATTTACGTTGCAGTGTCACTTTATACAGTTGTTACTTACTCGTTAATATTCACGTTCTTACTGGCAGCCATCTGAAGCTCTTTGTGAATACTGGCCTCTCTGGCTCTAAGAAAGAAGAGGAAATGTGATCAAGAAAGGATGTGGTGTTTATGGAATGGGACATACATTTATGGAACAAAAGCACAGCAGCTGAGAGAATGTGCTCAGTGGACTTTGAAATATGGCCTTTGTTTAACAAAACACCAATTCATCATTAACTACATTAACCATCTTCTAAGGCAGCCATTGAATTTTAACAAATAATGTTTCTACTGTTGTATGACATGGCCTTGGTGTCGCTTATTCCTTGCTGACAGATGTTGCGTATAGTACAACGACCTCAAAACTTATTTGGACACTTTTAAGAACGTAGCTCCCCGCATTGTAACACATATAGGCCTGGTTTCGCAGACAAAGGCTGTTAAATTAGAAACTTTATGTAGATTTTATAAATGTGCCTTAGAAAAAAACACTATTGGTTTGCATTTTGAGACAAAGCAATGGCATTGGCATTTTTTAAGATGTGTCAGTGCAAGTTGCTTTCAGTTAAGACAACTCAAACTTGCATTTTAGTCTGGGACTAGGCTTAAGCCATTCCTGTAAAACCGAGCACTGAAGTCTCAATCTTATGCTATTTTGGATTTAGCATTTCATGTAGTGTGAGTGTAAAAGTTATAAAAGTTGTAAAAGATCAAAGTGCACAATAAATGGAGTTATTGAGTTGTTAGAAGACGCTGAGAACTCAGGCTGGAATTGAAATGGTGAAATTGGAGCCATCGTTACTGTTCTTATCACTGTGTGTCCAATCCCTGAGGAAGATCCGGAACTGAAATTCAGATATGGTAATGACTTGGCCATCTGACCAATCAGAGCAGAGTAGACCAGTCACAACAGACTGGGCCATCTGACCAATCAGAGCAGAGTAGACCAATCACAACAGACTGGGCCATCTGACCAATCAGAGCAGAGTAGACCAATCACAACAGACTGGGCCATCTGACCAATCAGAGCAGAGTAGACCAATCACAACAGACTGGGCCATCTGACTAATCAGAGCAGACTACAGGGGCCTGTACCATGAAGGTAGCTGAACAAACTCGGAGTTACAGGATTAGTTTTGAGTTGACAAAACCAAACCGATGCAATCAGGCTTTATTGGTACCATGACGCAGCTCATCAACTTTCTCTGTCAACTCAGGCTTTGATCTTAAGCTATGATTACTCCACGAGCGCGTGCACATACCAAAGTGACGTTGGCACCGAACAACCAATCGCGTTCGATATGGATAGAGCTAGAGCGATATTTTCTTTCCGCGGAGGAGCAAGAGATAATCATTCAGAATTACGATGAATTTAAATATGTATTACAAGCTCGAAACAATACGGTCTCTGCTGCCAAAGCAAGAGAAGACTGTTGGAGAAAGATTGCTGATTGTGTTAATGTGTAAGCTAAATAAATGCGTTCTTTATTCATGTAAAATGATGTAGGCCTATATATAGGCTATGAATGTATGTGTGTGTGAAATATAGCCTATATTTTTATAATATATATAAAAAATGTGCATGTATATACTAATAAAGATTAATATTCATTGATTTTTAGATGCAACTCCAAACGTTCTTGGCAGCTGATAAAGACAAAATATAAAAATATAATTCAAAGTAGCCTAGTAAGTATTTACACACAGCCTTTTATTATTTTTTTATTAACACTTGTTTGAGGCAAACCGAAAAAAGAGTGAAATTCAGAAAACCAGTGGAGGGCCACTCCTCCAGAATACACTGAGTTGGCTCTGATAGGAATAAGGGACGGCCGATTATGGATGGGATTACAGGTGCTGTACGGTCTGACCCTGGTGCCGGCTCCTCGAAGCAAGTAACACTGGGTACGTGTGCGATACATTACTATTTTAAGTTTTAAATATGGCTGACTGTATGTTCTGCAGTCGAGGGAAATGCAGTGTCCCTGTTGAAGCCAGCACACACACACACACAGTCTCCCACACAGAGGTCAGTATGCAGCAGACAGAACACCAGAAACATATAGGCCTACTTTTATTTATCAGGGAGGAGGAAATGATGAAGACACTCTGTCTGTGTTCTGGGACAGTTGCTGAGGTGAATGCACTGGGCTTTTTATTAAGGCAAACATTTGAATGTGTGGCATAAAACAGGGACTGGCCCAAGTTACACATCTCTTTTATTGTAGGATTTTTCACAACCTGTCCCAGAAACTGAAGCCTCTATCTCAACAGGCTTCAAAAGAAATGTGAACAAGGTAAGGATTTAAAACCCTTGACATATATAACAAGTGTTTGTCAAGGAACTTTTTGTGAGTTAATTAGCCTCCCAAAAACTTGTAATGATCATGTTTGTGGTGGAATTATGTTTCAGGTGAAAACAGACTCAGTCAGGGCCCTTTACAAAAGGAGCCTATAGAGCTAGACTGCACACTAAAGGAGCCTATAGAGCTAGACTGCACACTAAAGGAGCCTATAGAGCTAGACTGCACACTTAAGGAGCCTATGGAGCTAGACTGCACACTAAAGGAGCCTATAGAGCTAGACTGCACACTAAAGGAGCCTATGGAGCTAGACTGCACACTAAAGGAGCCTATAGAGCTAGACTGCACACTAAAGGAGCCTATAGAGCTAGACTGCACACTAAAGGAGCCTATAGAGCTAGACTGCACACTAAAGGAGCCTATGGAGCTAGATTGCACACTAAAGGAGCCTATAGAGCTAGACTGCACACTAAAGGAGCCTATAGAGCTAGACTGCACACTAAAGGAGCCTATAGAGCTAGACTGCACACTAAAGGAGCCTATGGAGCTAGACTGCACACTAAAGGAGCCTATAGAGCTAGACTGCACACTAAAGGAGCCTATGGAGCTAGACTGCACACTAAAGGAGCCTATGGAGCTAGACTGCACACTAAAGGAGCCTATAGAGCTAGACTGCACACTAAAGGAGCCTATAGAGCTAGACTGCACACTAAAGGAGCCTATGGAGCTAGATTGCACACTAAAGGAGCCTATAGAGCTAGACTGCACACTAAAGGAGCCTATAGAGCTAGACTGCACACTAAAGGAGCCTATAGAGCTAGACTGCACACTAAAGGAGCCTATAGAGCTAGACTGCACACTAAAGGAGCCTGATCTCAGCATGTGAACTTATTTAACCAAGTAACACCGCCCCCCCCCCCCCCCCCCCCCCCCCCATCCCACAAAACCAATAAAACAGTTTGAGACCTATCTGCAGTTTCAATGTGCTTTTATTAAGTGTAATATTGTATGGTGATTGCAACTACATTTGCACCAGCTGGGTGGTCAAGTGTGTTCGGGTCAGTTTCATCGGGGAGAAGCTTTCTGTGGTGTTCTGGCTCCTTTCTATGGTGGCTATATTGTGCAGAATGGCACATGCAGACACTATCTGTGATGCCCACTCTGGTGACTCTTAAGCGCCGAAGACAGTTGAAATGTGCCTTTAGGATGCCAAAGATCATCTCTAACTTTTACTATGGTTTTACTGACACATGAGGGTTATTGTGTAGGTTTTGCTGTCCCAATTCAAATAAACAGTGTTTTGTACTGTACCACATTTAACTAGCTTTCCTCAAAGCGCTGACACAACATACTCACGGAAAGTAGATTGTTATCTGTTAATTTTACTATTAATTTAAAGATTCATCTCACAGAAAATAATAATTTCACATGTTCACATAATCTCTACCTGAACATTAAGGCTGTGAAAATACTTTCTATTAACATAATCTGCCTCATGTTCTCCAAGAGAAGTGGAGATTGCAACATGTGTGCAGGCTATTGCTCCAATGACTCTATAGGGAATCCTATCATAAGATTAAAATAATGCTTAACATGTACTGTATTATATAGTACATTTGTGAAATTTGCTTTTTGAAAGGAAAAAAAACGTGATGTCACCCTATCAATATATTTTACCGGCAATTTTTATAAAAACCCTCTCTTATGGACATGGTCAATAAATGTCTGGGGAACACCATTAAACTATTAATGTACTCCTGCAGAGCGAGGACCACCTTGCGAATGGTTCGACAAACTGTGTTTTCCCCTAGATTCCGTGCATCACCGATCGTGCAAGTATGTAGGCTACCACTTGCAAAAAAACGCAACGCAATACCATTTAGGGTACAGTAAGTGCATGAATTCGATGTGTTAAATTATTTATGTGCGGCTCAAGAAGTTCGCAAAGATAAGATATTTCCTTCCGCAGAAAATCTGTATCTTTCATACACTATCAGAAAAGGAAAGGGATTTTGTCCGGCTAAAAAACTCTTTCTCTACGATGTGCTCGTCTAACAATTTGCGCTGAGATGTCCACAGGATTTGAAAGAAAATGTAAAGCCATTGCAACAAACACTGGGAATTAGTTACGTCACCTATATGTTTCTTTGCTCACAGCTGATTGGTCAAACTTCAGTCTGAGATCTCGAATCCAGAACTTAACCTGCCCCGGAGCAGGTTAGCCGTGCAGCGTAAGGTACCATGGCAACGAACACCGATTAAAGCCGAGCTACTTTCATAGTACCTAAAACCCAGGGTTGGCCGAAACTAAGCTGAAACATAGCTGGCTAGCCACCTAAACCGGCTTCATGGTATAGGCCCCAGGAGGAAAGGAGAGTTTAGAGAACCTGAATCATTGATCAAACCATTTCAGACACTGTGAAAAGAGGTGATGCTGCAATATATTATGAGAAAATTAAAGTGTTTTTTGACATTGGATGCATGTAAATGTATTGAAATGATGCCATCATTTACTCACCAAGAGGTCATTCCAAACCTGCATGACTTTCTTGTGCAAACACAAAAGCAGATATTTTAAATAATCTTTTGCCCATTCAATAAATGTCAATGGGGTTCAACATAGAACTAGACCACATTGGCTTTCATTGTATGGACAAAAAAAAAAACAGTAAGATATTTTTAAAAAATATCGATTCCACAGAAGAAAGTACGTCATACAGGCTTGATGATGAACGATTTTTAGTGTCGGGAATGAACAATCCCTTTAAATCCATTCTGCAGAATTAATGCACAACCAATGGCATGAATAAGATGATGGGAGTGCATATTTAGCTTTTCTCATCAGTGACTCTAATGGCGCAGTAATCACATGTTTCACCTTCAAGAGATTATTGCTATGTATTTGTTGTGTGTAAGTGTAGCCCTCTAACAAGCGCCCCACCCCCCCCTCTGACCTCACTCTCTTCTCGTTACGATGGTTCATGCGGGCCGCAGCCTGCTGTTTTAGCTGGATCATGTTCTCCAGGATCTCGGAGCTGTGGAGTTTCTCCTGTCGGTACGTCCTCTCCGTGTCCTGGTGCCGCTCCAGCAGGGAATCATAGGTTTGTTTCAGGAGTCGGTTTCCAGTCTGCACCTCAGCCACGCGCTCCCGAAGCTCACTGTGCTCTGAGGCCAGAAGACTGAGATGCTTTTGGACCTCATACAGCCTTATTTAAAAACACAAAACAAATTACTACAGATATGCAAGATGTATGGACTGCATTTATATGGTAAATGGACTGCATTTATATAGCGCTTTCACAGACCCAATGGCCACCAAAGCGCTTTACAATTTGCCTCACATTCACCCATTCACTCACTCATTCACACACCGACGGGCGACGGCAGCCATGCAAGGCGCCATCCAGCTCGTCGGGAGCAGCTGGGGTGTATGATAAAGTATGATGTATGATAAAGTGGTTCCACTTTCCAATACTTCAGGAATTCGATTAGATATACTGTATATTGCAGAATGTTCAGTGTCTTTTTCTGTACAGTGAAAGTGAAGCCATATTTTAGCTTTGTGACCAAAATTTAGGAAATTATCCACTGATAATCACTGAAGATTCAACAGCTTGAGGATGAATAAATGGCAATTTCTACGTATAAAATATGGTTTAAATCTCTCTTTCAAAAAAAACAAAAAACATTTTTGTTCTTTTTTCCAACAAACTGTCAATAAAGACACAATGGGAGGTCAAACTAAATAGCAAATGAAGTGTTTATTCATTATACACACATTTTATTTGTATATTATATATATATATATATATTTTTTTTTTTTATTTTTTTTTTTTTGTCAAAAGTTTGGACATTTCTATTTTGAATAAATGCTGTTCTTTTTAACTTTTATTAATTAATGAATCCTGGAAAAAAGCATTACAGATTAAAAAAATATTAAGCAGCAACTGTTTCCAACATTGATAATAAATCATCATATTAGAGTGATTTCTGAAGGATCATGTGACACTGAAGACTAGAGTAATGATGCTGAAAATTCAGCTTTGCATCTCAGATATAAATGATATTTTATTAGTATATTAAAATAGAAAAACATTTTAAATTGTAATATTTCACAATATTACAGTTTTTTCTGTATTTTGATCAAGCAGAAGTGACTTCTTTCAAAAACATAAAAAATAAAAATGTTTCCAAATTTCTGATATACACTGTGTGTATATATAATGCAATTTTAAATAAACCTATAGACCAGTAGTGGCAAGCAGAGTTGAGACTTGTAGTCTAAGTGTTGATTTGTAGTTATTTCATAACATAATAGCACAATAAGTTCATATAAATCAAATCAAAATATTGTTTAATATATTTATTTGTAATATTACAAAAACAGGTAACTGGGATAAATGGTTTGAAAATGGTATGTGACAATTGTAGGGTTTTGGTAACACTTTACTTGAAGGGGTGTGCATAAGACTGACATGACACCTTCATAACCATGACATGACACAATGTTATGAAAATGAAGGAAGTTTTATGCATGTTTATGACAACTGTCATTAAGTGTCATTCGTTCAATTATGAATTTTCTAATGCAAATATGACATTGTTTGATATGTCTTTGTTATGACACCTTGACATAAACCAATACACCATAACCTGTCAGTGTCTTTGTCATGACAACTTGACATTACTAAGACAACACAACCTGTCATAAACATGACATAGCAGATTAATTATCAAACTTAAGAAACCACTTAGCTTTATTAGTTAACATTACATTAAACGTACCACTGTAGTTGAGGTCACGAAAAATATTCATAACACAGTTATAATGGCCTTATGACAGCCAGTGTCAAAACCAACCACATGACAGTTTAACTTAATTTAATGTCAAGTTGTCATGACAAAGACACTGACAGGTTATGATGTTATGGTTTATGTCAAGATCTTAAACAATGTCATATTTGCATTCAAAATGTCATTATTGAGCGAAAGACACTTAATGACAGTTGTCATAAACCCTACTCCATATTCATGACATGTGTCATGATTATGAAGGTGTCATGTCAGTCTTATGCACACCCCTTCAAGTAAAGTGTTACCGGGGTTTTTTTTATACTACAATCAGTTTTATATAATTATGTGTCAATATTGACACAGTCACAAATGTGGGTCATGCATTTGATGTGCTTTATTGTATGTTCATTTCATCTTGAAATGAAATCATAGGGGGGTGGTGATGGCGCAGTGGATAAGACACATGCCTTTGGTGTGAGAGACCTGGGTTCGAATCCACTGTGAGACACCAGTGTGTCCCTGAGCAAGACACTTAACCCCTAGTTGCTCCAGAGGCGTGCGACCTCTGACATATATAGCAATTGTAAGTCGCTTTGGATAAAAGCGTCAGCTAAATGACTAAATGTAAATGTAAATGTAAAATCTGAAATCACTTAAATGACTTTAACCCTTTAAAGTCACAATTGTGCCCTATTTGTGGAACGTGACATATTTAAAGGCTGGTGAGATGAGAATGATGTACATTTAGTGAGTTTTTGAGGTCTAACAGAATAAGGAGGTTTACTTGGTATGTTGTCCATCCAGTGTCGCTTCATTCATCTGGAGTCGCTGCTGCAGTTCCACCACTTGGTATGCAAGCTGCCAGAACAAAAACAAGTGGAAAGCCCAAAAACATATTTCAGAGGGGGGAAAAAGCCATGAAGGGAAACTCAGACAGTGTAGCTGTGCACTTCATTACTATATTAACACATGTTTAAAGGAGTTTTTAAAGCTACAATAGCTGGATAAAGGGGAGAGGACATGTGTGTCGATAAAGCAAAGATACGCAGCAGGTTTTATCACATGCTTTCGCAAAAATGTTGCCGCTGATCTTAGGACAGCCTCAATGCGAGATTAGGTGTAAGAACTGGTTATGCTCGGTTCTCAGACTAACTAGTGAAAAGTAATGTTTACATTTACGTTAGACTAATATGCTTTGACTATGAATATGCTTTGACTACACGCTTTGCTTCTACAGGCATAAAGCCATCAGTTCAGGAGGATCTTCGGCTTGCTTGTATAGGTTTGATGGCGTGACTGTCTGCTAACAGGAAGAGATAATAGCAGGAGACTTGTAAACCTGTTTAGAGAAACGGGTCGCAACTTGTGCCATAACATTCAGTTTGTTCTATAAAGGTTCATTGGTAATCCAAACATCAAGCTGCTTTCGTATGAGAGGCTGATTGTGTTTTTCCCACACATACTGTACCATCATCTCATACCTCGCCGGTGGTCGTCTTTAGAGACGTCAGTGGATCTTCAGATGAGGGGACCGCTGAGGGCCTGCAGGGGCCGAAAAACAGCATTTAGAAATCAAGAGCAGGAACAGACTGGGCATGAGTGTTATTTATATGGCACTCCAATGTAATTCAAAAGAATACATGCTAATGCTATGTCAAGTCGACAACGGCATTTTAAAAAGACATAATTGGGGGGAAAAATACAGAAAATCCATGATTTCACACATGGATGTGACGATCAAGGATTTTTCCTGTAGTCTAAACATGTGCGTCATGTGGTAACATCTAAATGAACTAGTTTTATTAGTGTCAAAAATATTATTTAATATGACTGCATCTAATGGTTAATCCAACGAATTATATTTTAGGGTCAGTCACTTTTTACAGTAGCACATTATGACTCAGAGTAAAGCTTACCTTGACCCTGATCCCAGAATGCCTTTGGTTATGAAGGCTCTTTGCTTGGACTTCTCCAGCAAACTGTGATCTACAAGAAGAACAATAAGACAAACGACTTCTGAACATACATCCAGAGCATCATCTTGATATATTTGTTTGAAAAAAGGCTAGCTGATATTTGCATGCACTCCAAGTGTGTTTGTTAATGAGATTTTTCATTTGCACCCAAGTGTCAAGATTCACAGAATGACCGAGAACTTGCACAACTCTGAATCTGCTTTGTATCAGTGTTATACTCAAGATATGCAAATTTTATGCACATTTTAATATTCTGTTCTTAGATCCAAATAAGTGTTCATAAAAATGGAGCATGGAGAAATTTCATATATATAAACTGCATTATAACTATGTTATAGGTTAAATTCTAAAATAAAACAAAATACATAAATATAGCACACATCCAACATTTAATAAAATATACATTGTAGAACTATATACACGTATATATTATATACATTTTTAAAATACTGTTTTTAAATACTATAACCGCATTTAAAAAACGTATATGAATCTAACATAAACAAATCACAACATATAATACTAAATTATAATGTAAAACATGTTGTATTTCGTATTTTGTGTATAATACATAATTAATTGTATTAAATTGTTATAAGTTCCTAATCTTATTTTAAATTAAATCAATTTAATCAACCATAATAAAGACATGACAGATACAAACGTCTACTGCATCCAAAACAAGTTTCTTCCTTCTCATAACACTGCATTGCTTTAATAAGTTAACTGATATTAATAACATTAATAAAGCTTACATGACTCTATAACGTCCTGGAAGACGCTCGTCTGTGTCCTGTTGCGATGTTTCAGCTGTCTAATAATGTGACGCTTCCATGTTTCGCTCGGTTTAAGTTCAGAGTTTCTCGCGCGCTGCAAGGCAGCCATGATCATAAATAATAATAAAACAACAACCTACATTCTTAGACATAGTACATAGGTTTACGCGCCGTCATCTGGAACTTATAAGTTTGTTTTTCCATTCTTATGAAGAGAATTGACAGGAAAGTGGCAGAAAGCGGCGCGGCAGCTGTGCGCGCTGAGACGCGACGCGTCACTTCAGTGTCTGTCTCTGTGTGTGTGTTTGTGTGTGTGTGTGTGTGTGCTGTAAACACATGGAGGACCCGCCCGCTTCTGTGACTTCTCTGCTTCTGATGAGTAATCATGACTAATCTGTGCGCGCGTCTCAAGCGCAGAAACAGAGCGGGCAGCGTATAAAGAACAGAAGATAAAATGGGCGTGGCCTATTGTCCTGTATCATGTGACATGAGTCACTTTTCTAAGCGATTAGTCATGATGGACCAATTACAGGCGTCGTGATTACAAGTTGCGGTTGTTTTAAACAATTTATTCTGGGGTACATTTTTATTTCTGTGTCTGATAACTCCCATAGAAATTAAATATTTAAAATGTTATACATTTACTGTACTAATGAGTAAAAAAAAACGTCTTGAAATTTGAATGCTGCTCATGGCAGTTCGCTTTTCTGAGCTGTAAAGCGCCTCCTGTCGTGACTAGCTTGCGTGTGCTGTAGAAAATATTTGCGAGTAACATTGCCACCCAATGCGGAAAGGTGCTTCAGCTGTACAAACACTTCCCTAAAACACTCCGGGCTTCTTTATTTAACACTTCAGCACAGAAACCTCAGCTCACACACACACACACTATTGTGATTTAATGTGCATGACTGACAGCCACTACGAGACTGACAAGAGTCGCACTTCACAGTTCATGTATGACAAACACCGTGGGTTTTAAATATAAAATGTCAGGTTAGTCTTAGTGTAAGTGGAAAATATTGGGTAACACTTATTATATTGTCCATTACAAAATGTACCATGGTTTCTGCCAAAGGCTATATTACTTTGATAGCAGTTTGCAAACTGGTGTCCAGTCCCAGACAGCCCAGATCCGGCCCACATCTGGTACGCGTTGACCCACATCTGACCCACGCATGTACCAGATGTGGCCTGGATGTGGGCCGACACTATATGTTGCTGTCTGGGGCAGTGGCGTAGGTTTGATTTTGACATTGGTGGGGACGGGGACATCAATGTATAAATATTTTAAGTTTTGATCGAAATTATTGCTAGGGATATATCAGTGTCACTGGATATTGGTAGGGACACGTCCCTAGCGTCCCTACTAAATTCTACGCCCCTGGGACTCTGGGGTGTTGCCAACCACTAATTTGCAGGGGAAGTTGCTAAAGACAGGTCGATTTGTTGCTAAAAAAGTTACTAAATCACGTTTTGATGTCATTGTGCGATGACGTCAATTCATAGAATTCACAATAAGATTATACTGTAATATAAAATAATATAATATACACTTTTTCCAAGTCATCTCATTGGCAAAAAGTACCACCCTGTATGTGTATGTGTGTGTGTGTGTATATATATTATATATAAAATTATATTGATGAGAAAATGTAAGTAGAAATTACAATATATTAAATACATACCATGTTGTATATATCAAAGTCTTTGTTTCTTCTTTATATTCTATCTATACAGTATATATACACTCACCTAAAGGAATATTAGGAACACCTGTTCAATTTCTCATTAATGCAATTATCTAATCAACCAATCACATGGCAGTTGCTTCAAAGCATTTAGGGGTGTGGTCCTGGTCAAGACAATCTCCTGAACTCCAAACTGAATGTCAGAATGGGAAAGAAAGGTGATTTAAGCAATTTTGAGCGTGGCATGGTTGTTGGTGCCAGACGGGCGGGTCTGAGTATTTTACAATCTGCTCAGTTACTGGGATTTTCACGCAAAACCATTTCTAGGGTTTACAAAGAATGGTGTGAAAAGGGAAAAACATACAGTATGCGGCAGTCCTGTGGGCAAAAATGCCTTGTTGATGCCAGAGGTCAGAGGAGAATGGGCTGACTGATTCAAGCTGATAGAAGAGCAACTTTGACTGAAATAACCACTCGTTACAACCGAGGTATGCAGCAAAGCATTTGTGAAGCCACAACACGCACAACCTTGAGGCGGATGGGCTACAACAGCAGAAGACCCCACCGGGTACCACTCATCTCCACTACAAATAGGAAAAAGAGGCTACAATTTGCAAGAGCTCACCAAAATTGGACAGTTGAAGACTGGAAAAATGTTGCCTGGTCTGATGAGTCTCGATTTCTGTTGAGACATTCAGATGGTAGAGTCAGAATTTGGCGTAAACAGAATGAGAACATGGATCCATCATGCCTTGTTACCACTGTGCAGGCTGGTGGTGGTGGTGTAACGGTGTGGGGGATGTTTTCTTGACACACTTTAGGCCCCTTAGTGCCAATTGGGCATCGTTTAAATGCCACGGCCTACCTGAGCATTGTTTCTGACCATGTCCATCCCTTTATGGCCACCATGTACCCATCCTCTGATGGCTACTTCCAGCAGGATAATGCACCATGTCACAAAGATCGAATCATTTCAAATTGGTTTCTTGAACATGACAATGAGTTCACTGTACTAAAATGGCCCCCACAGTCACCAGATCTCAACCCAATAGAGCATCTTTGGGATGTGGTGGAACAGGAGCTTCGTGCCCTGGATGTGCATCCCACAAATCTCCATCAACTGCAAGATGCTATCCTATCAATATGGGCCAACATTTCTAAAGAATGCTTTCAGCACCTTGTTGAATCAATGCCACGTAGAATTAAGGCAGTTCTGAAGACGAAAGAGGGTCAAACACAGTATTAGTATGGTGTTCCTAATAATCCTTAGGTGAGTGTATAATATTTGTAAAAGTAATATTATAAACATTTTGCATTTTTTTATGATCAGATAAATACAGCAATTTTTTAATACAAGATTGAATTACTGAATATTTACACATTTTTGAACAATTACATTTTATGTATTTTCTTATTAACACTACACATGCTGAACAATTCTAGTTTTAAGCTATAGTAGTTATAGTCAGTGTTAAGGGTAACGCATTACAAGTAATGCGAGTTGCGTAATCAGATGGCTAGAAGTAACTAGTAAGTAACGGATTACTTTTAAATTTACAACAAAACATCAGAGTTACTTTGTTTTCCCATTTCTGGCCTGACAGTTCTCCTGAATCGTGAGTCAGTGCAGAGCCGTTGTGTGTGAACATGATGCTTATTGTAGTTCTAGACTATGTGAACAATGAACATGCATTTACTCATCTCACTGCACAAAAACACATCCAGTATTCCTCAAAATGAATAAAATCAGTGAAATGCAAAATCAGAATATTACAAAAACCTACAATAATAAAATAACACACATACTTCATGTATTTAATCTCACTTTATTAGCCATACAGACGTGAATGTGCATTTCAACTTGAGGCTTATTCATTTAACTTTTGGTGTGAAAGGGCCTTTACATTTGACAAAAAAAAATAATTTTTATTGGTATCAAAAAACAATCAAGCAAGTCCAGCCCAGGTGAGAAAGAGTAACGCAAAAGTAACAGAACGCATTACTTTCCATAAAAAGTAACTAAGTAAATCCAATTAGTTACCTTTTTAAGGAGTAACGCAATATTGTAACGCATACCTGTTAAAAGTAACTTTCCCAAACACTGGTTATAGTTTGCTCTGCTGCACGAAGAAAAGTCCTTAAAAACAGGCCACAATACTGTGTTAATATGATTTTTTACAGGTGTTTTATCCATATTTTAATTTAAGCATTGTGTTTTGTGTTTTAGGGTTACAGGAAATGATGTCCTGGCAGAAAATCACAGCTGTTTTTCTACATATTTTTTTCTTACAGTGTAATCAACAATTATAGGTACAAGCTAATAACAAGGTGCATCATAAATGAACAATTGTTATTGAACAATTGCAAGTGCCTTTTTTATCATCTGACGTCACTTTTCAAAAGTTGCTAAAAGTGGCCAAATAAATAGTAAATATTGCTAAATTTGTTGTTAGGTGCTTTTTGAACCAAAAAAAGTTGTTCAATCTTGCAACAAAATTCCTAAATTAGCAAAACTGCCGGTGTCGGGAACCGCAAGGGAGTGCTGTGGGGTCTGTGGAAAAGTTTAGAAAAAAATCTGCAATAAATGTAGTATTAATTTTTCACACACACAATTATGTGTAAATTCATACATTTGAACTACAGAGTGAACTACATCAGTGTTTTCTAGAACCAAAGGTAATTTACAGAATACATATTAAAATACTACTCTCAAAAGGAAAGTTACTGCTAAACAAAATGTTTATTAAAAATGTTGGCATTAATTACAAAAATTAAACTTAATATAAAAATTAGATGAAAAACAACTGAAAATTAGAAACGTTGCTTTTAAATAAAGTTTTATTTGATGTACTGATTTACTAAAACTGATTTAGAAATAAAAATAAGACTAAACTAAATATAGACTAAAATAAAAATACACCTACAGTAAGCAGGAAAAAAAGAACTAATTTAATAGAAACCATTTTTTTTAACAAATAACATTTTAGACAGATTTATACTATTAATTTTTCAGTATGAATTGGGTCTTTATACATGTAAATATATAGATGCCCTGGCCCGAGGTCAGATCATATTTGGGGGTCTGTGTCATTTAAAAGATAGAAAACACCTGGTACAGAATGTTTATCTCTTATCCAAGCTTTAAAAACGTAAAATAAAAATAAAAAAAATCATGGGGTCGTAACACTTTTCCAAAATGCAAAATGATTCCTCTTCCTTTTCAATAGACTGAATAGATAATAAAAAAAAAAAAAAAAAAAAAAAAGTAATTTCTAAATCATAAGGAACCACAAAAAACAATAATATTTAATAATAAAATGTTTAATATTAAAATAGAGTAAATGGCTGATTAAAACATATTTACAAAGCTTTCCTAAAAAGTTAACTATACATTTTCAGTGAAAAAAAAAAAAAAAGGATTGCACATCAACATGACAAAGCATAGTCAGCACACCAGTGGCAAAACCAAGCAAACCGTGAGTCTCAGCCTGGCGCTTCAGGAATCATATCTATATTCAAAACACGACAACGGAACAACTCGTCGCTAGTCTGCGTGAAATGCTGTGAAACTACAAAAAGCATCAAACATCGAGAACTTCAACACAAAAGTACATAATTCAACTGTTTGTATCCTAAAAGT
This sequence comes from Rhinichthys osculus, assembly GCA_029959095.1. Taxonomy (NCBI): domain Eukaryota; kingdom Metazoa; phylum Chordata; class Actinopteri; order Cypriniformes; family Leuciscidae; genus Rhinichthys; species Rhinichthys osculus. The sequence goes on from JARWKJ010000009.1 coordinate 35,180,589, forward strand.
AACACTGTTTCAAAATTATACATGAAATATGGAAAACAAACAATTGAAGGAAAAGGTCCTGAAGGGTTTGCCTTGATAAATCTTTAAAGGATAAAAAAATTAAAGTGTATGTGAGCAAATACACTGATTGAAATGTAGTGTAAAAAAAAGCCAGTTTTACAAAAAGCATCAAATATGCTTATTTAAAAGCGTAAAAGCAACGCAAGACATTCAAAAGTTTAAAGGTGCTTATGGGGGTATGGCGTTAGAAGTTCATTTCGGCCAATAAAACGAGCCGTTACTCCAGTGCGGGCGGAGCTCCTTTTTCAGTCATTCGCAGTAAGAGCATCTCGGAGTATTTCTCCAGGAGGGCCACGGCCCGGGCGTCCCGCAGCTGGCGGCCGGGGGAGTCTTCCGGGACGGGACGGGCGCGGGTCTCCTGTGGGCACAGGGTGAGTAACTCGCACTGTACGCCCACAAACACCTCCTGCAAAATACTCTTCATCTGTTCCTGCTGCTCCGACAGCTCCGGGATGGAGCACAACTACAGAGGGAACACAAACAGTTTGACCGTTAGATGGATGTAAGTTTGAAGAACGCTATAGAAAAGGGGAGTCCTCAGATAGCGGACCGCGGCTTGGTTCCATCCACACAACAGCCACGTTTCCATTACCATTCAAATTGCGAACTGAAAATATGCATTTTCTTTTGCATTTAGACGTACGTACAAGTCGATCATTGACTTGATCATGACGTGGTGTGTTTAGACAGACGGAGTTCTTTATTAAACTCGTAAAAGACAAAAGTATAACGGGAATACTGGATTCTAAACAACAAAAAAATAATGGCTAGTGACTTTAAGGGGGTTCAGGGTTTTCCTCTTGCAGTATCTTTTGTCACATGGCCTTCTGTCCTACATGGGTATCTAAATGTAAAAATAACAATAACCTGATAAAACCCAATCTTACCTTTTAATATTCTTATTTAACTGGGCTCAACTGATGAATATTGTTGTTTCTTTAGTTCTGACTCACTGCTTTGGCTCTGAGAGCACACATTACTTTATCTTTGCTTCTATTTTGACTGTTTGGGATTTTTGTTATTTTAGCACTGCTGCCCAGATGGAAATGTATAACCATTCCAAAGAAATATTTTCCAAACCTCCGCTAGGAAGGAAATATAGTGACCGGACCTTTTGGAAGTGTAATTGAACACCCCTGTTATATCATTTCTACAGAAAAAATCCAATATGTTGCTTTATTTCTGGCAGGTTAATAACAGTCGTGTTATATACATACACATCTTATTTATATTTATTTAAATATATATATATTAGTGCTGTCAAACGATTAAAATATTTAAATCGCGATTAATCACATTAATGTCATAGGTAATTCGCAATTAATTGCACATTTTTATCTATTCTAAATGTCTCTTGATTTCTTTTTGTCCCATTATTTTTTCTCATTTTAATGCTCTTATCAACATGGAAAAGTGGATCGGCTTGCTTTGTGCAAATGTTTTTTATTGAAAACAATATTGACATATACTGTGTTCAATTTCACACTAACATTCTCACTTGGAGCAAATAATCTCTCACACAATGTAACACTGTCCATCAATAAAAGGGTGAAAGAAATACTGACGAGGTCCTGATATTGACCGTTAATCGCACAATAAAAAAATTAACGCCGTTAATAACGCTTTAACTGACAGCCATAATATATATATATATATATATATATATATATATATAGAGAGAGAGAGAGAGAGAGAGAGAGAGAGAGAGACACTTTTAAAGAAAACTGGGACATGAATGATAAGGCAACTGTGTACAACAATAGAATTACAGTAAATCATTTTCTTAATGCCAGTTTGCATGTATAAATTGATCCAACAATTTAAAAACATAGTGGTTAAAATTGTTTTTTTCATTTAAGATTTTTTGAAAAGGGTTTCTTCTGCTCACCAAGGCTGCATTTAATCAAACAGTAAAAATGAATTAAAAACTACTTTTGTGAAATCTTTTTTATATTTAATATTTTAAAATATAATTTCACTGAAAGAAAGACAAATTTTTAGCATCATTACTCCAGCCTTCAGTGTCACATGATCCTTCAGGAAGAAAAAAAAAATCGTATTTTTTATTTTCAAGCCATTTCGTATTACCATCATGCTGAAAACAGTGGTGCTGCTGAAGATTTTATTCTTTAAACTGAATTTTTTTCAGGATAATTTCTTTCTCAGGAAGAAAAAAACAAACAAACAAACAAACACTACGCCTGGTTTCACAGACACAATTTAGATTAAGCCAAGATAAGGCCTTAGTTCAATTAGGACATTTAAGTAGCTTTCACAAGTGCTTTCTAAGAGCCTTAGAAAAAACATTACTGATGTGTGCATCTTGACAAAACAACGGCACTGACATATTTTAAGATATGCCGGTCCAAGTTGCTTTCAGTTCAAACGAGAAGAAGAGAAATCACCTCGCTGTAAAAGCCAGTTGCTTTATGGATGGTGTGCCAGAGTTCATTCACCATCTTCTTACACATCTGGACACTCAGCGACCCTGCAGAAAGACCTGACGACAAAAACAAACCAATCCCATCAATAACTGCGGGTACATACGAAAAAACAACCCTATGTTAGTTAGAATTCAGGCATATAAACAGATTAACCTAATGGCAAAAACCTGATTAAGCCAATAATCAGACAGCAGGCATAAACCCATATTAATCTGATTTTTGAGCAACGTAAACACGAATTTGGATCTAGATGGAAGCATCTATTCGTATGTATTAAGGAATACTTCAGCATCTATGGAGCATCTCTTTCAGAATTAAGACTTATTTTGACGGAAAGCCACAGGGAGACCTTAAAGCTTCTCTTTGATAATAGATTATCACGGATGTTGCGCTCTCAAACGCGTGTTATAAGCAACCCAAACTCAGAGACGGAGTTACACATTACCTGTGTTCTCCCCAAGGCTGTCGTTTCCTGTCGAATCCTCTCCGTCTAGAGTTACTGCGATCTGACCCGAGGTCTGTGTGTTCTCACATGACCCTGTAAACTGCAGGTCTTCAACCACCGTCGACACACTGGGCTTCCCGGAAAACATGTCATACCCTGTCGAGAACCTGCCTGAAGTCTTCGTGGGCAAACTCTGCTCAATATGAATGATCTGCTTCCGACACTCTTTCCCCAGCGACCGCATCTCAGTGGGCGTCACCAAAGCCTGTCGACACGGAGACCCGGGACCTTCAACTTTCCCCAGACGGGTCTTCAGCGACACCGGAGACGAACTGGCCCGGACGGGGCCAACGAGGTCCAATCGAAGCGCTGCCCGGGCACTGTGGTTTCCCAAGGCCGGAGTCAGATGAGGCGGTCCCGAGGGAAGAGGAATAATGTTCTCTTTGCTTTGCTCTACGGTTGGGTCCAGTGACGAGGACGGGGTGTTTAGCTGCGTTTCCTCTGACACACACACGTTCAGAGCCTCCACAGAGGTGCTCTGCGCGATCTTAGCGCGGGAGCTGGCAGTGGGTCCCATGTAGCTTTGGCGGGAACGTGTAACCGAGGCGTCTGCATCTTTGGTGTTGCTGGCAGATTTGGTGGCAAGAATTGTTGTGGCGTTGACGGTATTATTGGCAGCTTTGGAATGAATGGTCTTGTTTGAGATTTCTGAAAAGAACAAAAAGACATATTTGGATTGGTGTTGTTTTAATAAAACTTCTAATGTAGCTTTTAAAGCTGGTAGTTCAAACCCCAGTTGCACAAAGAAAACCAAGAACCACAAACTAAAAGAGATAAACGGAGCATGAAAACACCAAGGCTGCGTCCGAAATCACACTCCACGAGCAGGTACTTCACGGCCATTGAGAAAGGCATGTTCTTCTGCACAGAGCATGAATGTGTGTAGTATGAATTTAACCTTGGCATACTACGTCTGCCATGTTGTCATTGTCATGTGACCTACTAGTGTCAGTGGCGCAGCTTTATTGCCATTCAAAAATCTTCTCCCGTGGCCTCATGGGATAGTAAAGTGTAGAACTATCCACCTACCGTTTAATGAATACTGTGAATTCGTACCGGTTTTCATCTACTATATAGTAGGGAAGTATGCGATTTGGGATGCAGCCAAAGACACCCATGTGAAATTATTCTGATTACTGACTTTAAAATCCCAGACATAAAAAAAAAAAAAACACCCAAGACACTCTTACAGACCTCCCAGAGCATTTTTCCAGCGTAACAAAGATAAGTTTTGGCAAGATTTCCGGGAAGACATCGAGGAGCGTTTCTTGGTAACTGAAGGACAAGATTTTTAAAATTTAAAATGACTAAAACAGTGCCGGAAAATCCAATATCTTCTAATTCAACAGCATTTCTGAGAGGAAAAAAATGTTTTTTTTTTAAATGTTGTTAAAGAGCTTAAACCAATAAAATCCATGTACTTTCTTTGAGCTGAAGACTGAAGTTACTTTACATGGAGAGGACTGCCTCATCGGACCAGACACGTTGAGATCACACGACCAGTCAAATTCTATTCTTAAAGGGGTGATGAACTGAGAAATCAAATTTTCCTTGAGGTTTTGACATCTAAGAGGTCATCATATTATAAGAATATCCTGTAAGTTTCAGAACTGAAAACGTCCTTGTTAGTCCAATAAAAGCTTTTGACACCAGGCTCAGCAAACGACTCATTTTTCAAAGTGGGGAACTATGACGACAAAGAGGATAAAGCCTACTTCAACACGGCCGGTTTAGCCCTGCCCACCGATTTGCGCATTACACGCATAGCTAAATGACATAGGCCTACCTCATTATAATATGCAAAACTGTTATCCACTCACAGCAGTGGGCGTTTACTTCCAAGTCTTCAATGCGAGACGCCCATAAAAACCAAACGTTTTTTAGCTAGGCTCAAAACTAGGGTAGAAAATAGCCTATTACTTATTCATTTTGATGTTTTTGAATGTAAAAACCAAGCGAACGTCATAAGTTGACCTCAGACAACAATATATATATATTTTTTTTTAAGCCAGTTCATGACCCCTTTAAGGCCCCGATATACTTCAACCAAAATATAAAAATGAACTGGAGTTTGAAACCAAAGTGAATTTTCGGAAAATGTTTGCTCTGGCTGGTAAACGCCTTTGAACTACCATTGGTACATGGAGATTACGTAATACTTAGATGTAGATCTGAGGCTCCGCCTCCTTTAACATGGGAATCTTCTCCATTTCATTTCTTCTGTTCAGTCCGTTGAGGTCGGAACTCCACAAGTAAAAACACGAACACCCTGGAGAGCTGCTTTATAGTAGACACTGAAGTTCAAATTGTAACAGACAATTTTTTTTTCATGTTTAATGCTATAAATCATCTTGCTTTAAAGCAATCTATTGCATAAAGTGCTTTCTTAACTGCTTTTTTCTCACTGCTGTCATTTTTGTTGCAGGTTTACAATCATTAATAGGAAAAGCATCATTCATCTAAATGCATCTTGGGACAGCGTTGGGTGTTGGCTAACAGTATACTGCTACGCTCTCTAGCTTTTTTGCGAACATAAGGGTCTTGAACCTCCCTGTTATTGGACACTTTCACTCCCAGTCAGAAGTAAAATGCATTGTATTAACAGGTAGCGGGACATACCACTCTTCTCGTTCTCCTCAATGCTTCCACTGTTGTTTGAAAGAAGCTTTGACTTGTCCTTAAAAGCAGGAGAAAAAGAAAACATTAAGTCAAGTCATCTTCATTTATATAGCGCTTTTAACAATGTAGATTGTTTCAAAGCAGCCTCACAGATATAAATATAATTTAAGGCAACGTAGATTGGTTTGGTTTTATAGCGGTTCTTGAATAATGTTATTTTCCAGCTAAAGTTAGTTTTGATTGATTCACTTCCGTCGAAATGATCATTTGTTATTAAATTAACAAAAAGTCCAAAAGACAAAGACAGTAATGCAAACGGTTCGATTGAAAAGTACTCCATTCAATAGAAAAAACTGTTTCTATTGACGTAACCAATATCTCCAACGTTTCTAGCTACTGTATAGTTTCACTTAGGAATTAGAAGTAGTGTGGCTTTTAGTTTGTCTATGCTCCATCAGCTTTGAGGTCATCTTTACTAAAATTGTAATTACCTTCATATGATGAACAGATGTAAAGGGTTAGTTCACCCAAAAATTTAAATTCTGTCATTAATTACTCACCCTCATTTCGTTTCTGACCCCCCATAGACTGCAACGTAATAACCAATTTCAAGGCCACGAAAGGTAATAAAGACATTGTTAAAATAGTCAGTATGACTACAGTAGTTCAACATTAATTTTACGAAGCAATGAGAACACATAAATAATGAATTTATTCAACAATATCTTCTCTTCCATGTCAGTCTCTGACGCAGTTCACCGAGCACCACAACATGCGTGTGATGCTGACACTGGAGCTGGCCAATAATGAGCCGGCGTTCTAAATACGACCCAGAAGCGCTTCACTGTGTTGACCATGTGAACAGCGCCAGAGACTGACACGGAAGAGAAGGAAATGTTGAATAAATTCTATTTTTTTTGCACACAAAAAGTATTCTCGTTACGTCGTAAAATTAAGGTTGAACCACTGCGGTCACATGGCCTACTTTATAACAACTTTAAGGCCCAGAAAGGTAGTAATGTTGCAGTCTATGGAGGGACAGAAAGCTCTCGGATATCATTACGGGTTTGGATGGACATGAGGGTGAGAAATTAATGAAAGAATCAAGAATTTTTAAACTAACCCTTTAATTTAACATTTTTAGGCAATTTATATTCTTTTTATTCACATTTGATCAACTCACATCCTGTATAGATCATATTTGAGCTACTGTTTACCAATTTTGTACAGTATGTGCACTGATCAATGTTTCAGAAGACTTAATGTAGATTACACCAAGATCATAACACTACATCATAAAAAGTAATGACCTTTGAATGGAGGGACCAAAATCATTCAGGTTTCAAATATCTTCACTTGCGTTGCAAAGATGAATGCAAGTCTTATGGGTTTGAAAGACATGAGGGCGAGTAAATGACAGAACTTTCATTTTTGGGTGAACTAACCCTTTAAAGAGTTATGAAAACCTAAAATCACAATTTTGAGATGCTAATGTACATAGAGGTTACACATGGAAAAATAAATGGCATCACAGATTATTTTTAACAATAAAGAAGAAGTGGTTAAATTTAGGATTGCTTGCGCCATTTCATTCTTCTGGCTTTAAAAACTAAAGCTGAAGAAATGTCACAATGACGTGGCATATTAGCGTTCAGTCTGAGTCTAGAGAGGTATGAAGAACCAACGGGCTCATATTGTATATGCACACACACCATTCAGACTCAGAGTACATGACATTATTCATGAGAGTGAGTGTCATACCATTGTTGCGTCGAGGGTTTGGCAGCCGGCGCTGGACTCGTCAGGTATACTGGGCAGACAAGCTGCGAGCCGACACACAGCAGTGCTACCAGACCCTACAGCGCTGAAACACCAGACACAAACTACATTATAATGCCATTTAAACTATGACTCGCCACTACAACACACACAGCTACTTCCCTCATTTCATTACGATCTAAAAAGGGAAGGGATAACCAGAAGTGCAAACTCATGGTTCTCCATTACACAGCTTGACGGCACGCTGTGTGGACTCACCGGAAGCGGCTCTGGAAGCGGGAGAGGAAGCGTGTGGAGATGCTGAGACGAGGATTGAGGAAGTTGCCCTCTGTGCCGCTGGGCTGCAGACAGCTCAAGTCTGTGTTGAACTTTTCTACAAGACAGTTTCCACAGCGGATTAGATCAGCCGTGATGATTTCAACATCATCTTAAGACTGGAATACACTACATGACTAAAGCATCACACAGTTTCCCCACAGTCACCGGATTACAGTACGTCACAAGCGACAAACACAGATTCAACATGTGGGGTAAACTGATCCAACAAAACCCAAAGTGTCTGTTGCCATCTTTCCAAACAGTGTGAATTGGTCTATACACTAAACATGTACCCATCATACACTACGCAACTGTCAACTCTGCACACTGGCTCTGATTTTTGGCAACTAGCATTGACTGTAAATTAGCAACAAAATCGTACAATGTGTGTAGTGTAGTAGTGTATTCCAGCCTTTAGTGGAAAACTAATGAAGCCCCTTGAGATATGCTTAATGTGTGAAAAGATAAGAATCATGCCTAGCAAACATGACATTTTTGAAGCCAGTTGCTTTAACACAGTAGGGCACTTCAGACCAGCACAAGAGCTGAAGTTGTACCATTAGCAGCCACACCCAGAGTGTCGAAATGTTGGCGAAGCAGCGCTCCAGATTCTTCTTCATCCTCTTCCTCTTCCACTCCTGAGCTTCCCGTGGAGCTCACCTGACTGAGGGAGTCCGTGTCCTCTAAAGAAACCAACACAACAGATAAAGTCACATTAACAGGAGGATCTTCAACTCCTCAAGGCCACTACTAGTGTGTTAGGCCATACTCTCCAGCACACAGCGTGTAATGTCACGTACGGTCATGGGGCTGGTCACTGTGGGAGGCTGGACTCTCAGCAGAGCAAGCGCTATCTGGGCTGAGCTCCTCGTCCTCAGGGTCACCACCTGACCCTTCACACAGAGCTTTAACATCGAACTCTCTAAAGGGAAGAAACAAAACAACAAAAGATTGATAATACGTAAAAAATGCTGACTACCAGGGACTTTCATATGGCAGAGTCTAGTTTACTATGGGTAAAAAAAAAAAAAACAGTTTCACAGCATGTAAATGGGAGGACCAGGGTTGTAAGACACTGTCACACTTGGTTCAGTAGCTTGGTCCCATTTAGAGCTTGAATCCAGCTCACCCACTTTTCATAAATTGTGCAAAAAGTAGAAGTCACCTTTATTTATAGAACGCTTTTTACAATACAGATTGTTTCAAAGCGGCTTTACAGTGATAACAGGGAAATAATGCAACAAGGTTTGTTTCTAGAAGAAAATAGCGTCATAGTCCAGCTCAAGTAAGTTCAGTGATGGTTAATTTTTGTTGTAAAAAAAAAGTTATTTATTTAGTTCATTTATATATACAGCCGCTCTGGCGAAAACCGTGATGTCATCGTCCAGCTCAGTTCAGTTCTCATATATAATGGTGTCAATGCAGGCAGATCAATAATATTGTTGAATATTAAGTGTCCCCAACTAAGCAAGCCAAAAGCGACAGTGGCAAGGAACCAAAACTACATCAGGTGACTTAAGTACCTCGAATTAAATGAACTCAAATGTCACTCAATGTGGGGGACTGGTAACGGTAACATCAAGCCAACATTGGGATACCTCAGGGCTTGATACTTGGACCGCTTCCCTTTCAGTATTCACCACAATGTCACTAACTCATCATCCAGGCATTTTCCAATATTAAAACAAAACCAATTGCATCGCAGCAATTCTCATGTTGCTGGATAAGCATCTGCTAAACGAATAAATGCTAATAAACCTATTCCCAAAATGGAAAATGAACCAAAGCCAGATGTTGTCATAAGTGGTTTACCCTTCTCCAGTGGATAGAGCAGTGCTGTTGGCAGGGTACAAAATGTATCCAGTCTTCTCTGGTGAGCTGTGCTTGGGATTGAAGTTCTCCTCTCCATGTGGCAACTGCAGAAAATCTGGCCCTTGGAGAGAAGAGCTAAACGCATCTCTGGAAACCTACAACAAATAAACAAACACTTTCATGTTTCAGTTATAGCAGCAGCAGCAGACAATTATGTGGTTACAGTTGTTAGTGAAGTTACTCGTGTCAAGACAAGCATCGCTAAGCATCATTCTTTGAGATTTTAGGTTGTTTGTCACACTAGATGGCTTGAAATATTACTCTCCAATATCCGGCCACGTGAAGCCAGCCAGGGATAAAAGACCAAGAGTACCAAACTAACAATCAGGGTTCAGACAAATTTTCACCAATAAATGTCCATGTTTTTTCCCCCAGTAGTCCATGATCAGTTGTTAAAGGAATAGTTCACTTGAAAAATGAAAATTGTCATCATTTACTCACCCTCAAGTTGTTCTAAATCTGTACGAGTTTCTTCTGCTGAAAACAAAGGAAGATATTTTGAAGAATGACAGTAACCAGACAGTTGATGGACTCCATGTCTGGTTACTGACATTCTTCAAAATATCTTCCTCTGTGTTCAGCAGAAGAAAGAAAATTATACAGGTTTGTTTGAAACAACTTGAGGGTGAGTAAAAATGACAGATTTTTCATTTTTAAGTGAACTGTTCCTTTAAGGATTGAACAAATATTACCATTATTATTATTATTATTTAAAATGCAAGCAATCATCACCCGCCCCGAGAGCAGCCAAGACAGGACAGAGCTTTCTGGAGGGATTTCACTGTTCTAAATGACTTGTCGGTAAACAAACATTTATATAATAAAACGACACATTGAAAAAGACAAACTGTCAGCAGTCTTAAGGAGTTTGATTCATACATTGCCCATTGCATCATCATGAACTTAGTTTAGCACTGCAAAATTAACAAAACTTACACTGCAAATTTTTTCCTCTTCCTCTAGATCATCGTCTTCGACGCCTTCATCCAACAGACTATCCAAACTCTGTGGGTGGAAGCGCGAGTCTTCCTCGAAGTCCTCCTCTCCCACGGCTCTGCTGGGAGTGTGTGACAGGGGAAGCTGCATGCTCTTCATCTCCAGTACGGTGCGGATGGCTAGTGGATCTGACTGCACTGCCCAGCGTCCCTGAGGCTGGTACTGAGCTCGATTATCTACGCCACTACCATCATTCTCACCTCCTCCACCCTGCGATATCAAGCAGATCCGTTAGTCTTGACAGAATTCAATATGCAATGACATATTTAATGAGAGCAGGAACATACGTACCAGTCTGCGCACCCACATGGGCATTTTGCCATTGGTTTGGAGCACCACAGAATCCAGAGATGCTAAAGTGCAACAGTCAAGACCATTAAATACAATTTTAAACAGAATTCTATACATTTTGCTTGTGAAATTGAAATAGGGCCCAAAGATTCCCACCATGTGTAACACACACTGTAAATTCCTGTAAAAAAATTTCTGGACAAAAGTTTGGACAAATAAATCAAAAGTAGGGCGGTATAATTAATCAAATCACAATGTGGACTAGTATCTGTGAATATTAACATGCAAAAAGACAGCAATTTAAAAAGTGTTATTTTGGTGTTTTCACTTGATAACATTTTAAAATATTAATTGTTAATGCCTTTTGAAATTTTGTATTAAATCATAAATCCAGAAAAATCCAAACACAACACAGAATTTCTGAATGCCCCTATTATTGTAAAAAATGTATACCTTATTAAATTGTTAAAGTTGTATGAATTAAATTTATTAGAAATGCTTTTTGTTTATAAAACTAAAACAGAATCCAGAAAAATTTAAACAGAAAACTTTTAATAACTTGTTAAGCTGTAGATGTTGATTTCCATTAATTAGACACGTTTTTTTTATTACTAAAATTTAAATTCAATAATTAAAATAAAAAAGAATTTGGGGAAAAAATAAAGGGGATTTCCTTGGGCCCTAACTTGATGTGATGGAGAGCCCCGATAACACCAGAGAAGAGCCCCATCAACGCACCATCCGTGGAGTCGAGTCTGTCTGGAGTCCTGCAGTCGTCCACAGCATCTTCTGGATTCTCCTCCTCCTCCTCCTCTTCCTCCATGTGAGGCGGTGCAGTGCAGGGCACAGCGATGTAGGTCTCTCTCCTGAACAACAGCCATTTAAAGAGAGTCAGATAGTCATTCCCATTTTTGACAAGATATCAGTTTTTTAAAAAGCATGTCCAATTCTTGTAAACATACAGTACAAATTGTCTTTCACATTAATTTAAATAAATAAATTTGAAGATGAATAAATCACAGAGTGCTGCAGGGATGATATATTTTTGTAGGTCAAAACACAAACTTTAGCACTTCCTGAAGTCAATGTGTTTTTAGTTAAACGCCTGAAATAAGGTCGGAGTGAACACAAGCTGTTGTATTTAGTCTTATTATTCACCGCCCAGCCAAAAAAAAGTCACTGTTTGGATTTAAATCGGCAAATGTTTAAGAGTCTATGATTGGATCATTATTGCAGTGAATATACTATGATGTTATATGTTTGGCAACAGTTCTTAACAGTTCTGAAGAGTGTGTAGCTCTTCATTTCTTAGAAACATCATGGCCATATTCCAGGATGAATATGCCGAGATTCATCAGGCTCAGATTGTGAAAGAATGGTTGTGAGGGAGCATGAAGAATCATTTTCACACATCATGAATTATGGAGGGATTATTGGGACAGATTGAAAACTAAAAGTCTAAAACTAAAAGTCTTAAACGAAAACCAAAAGTTTAAGTTTGAAACTAAAAGTCTAAGTCGAAAACTAAAAGTCTAAGTCAAAAATGAATTTGGTATTTAGGATTGGGCATTTGGTATTTAGGATAGGGCATTTCGTATTTAGGATTGGGCATTTGGTCATTTAGCCATTTAGGATTTAGGATTGGGCATTTAGGGATTTAGGATTGGGCATTTAATCATTTAGCCATTTAGGATTGGGCATTTGAGGATTGAGGAGTGTATGCAAATAAGGAGGCGTGGCCCAAATACTGGAGGCTGGGTTTGAAATGGCTGGTGCAGATGCACCTTATGGACAGCAGAGGGAGCTCCAGTCAGTCCAGTGCTAAGGAGCACACTGTAATGAAACCAAACAGAGCGAGTGAGCAGGTCTGGAGCGAGGACTGTACTTTATAATGTGATAACTTCAACTTAATGACAGCGTTGTATAGGGGTACTGGAACGGTACATGTATTCCTATTGAACCGAACCGGTAGCCTACGGGCGTCACAGTTCGGTGCACGAATTTACACGGAGAATACACGGTATAAAAATAAATAAAACTCTAAATAGCGATACATTTCGCTCTATTCGCGTTTGGTGTGAACGCAGCATAATAAACAGGCTGCGATGTCAAGATTGCAATGTTGGAGTGTGTGTGCCCAATCCCAATCCTAAATCCCTAAATGCCCAATCCTAAATCCTAAATGGCTAAATGACCAAATGCCCAATCCTAAATCCCTAAATGCCCAATCCTAAATCCTAAATGGCTAAATGACCAAATGCCCAATCCTAAATACCAAATGCCCAATCCTAAATACCAAATGCCCAATCCTAAATACCAAATTCATTTTTGACTTAGACTTTTAGTTTTAAACTTAGACTTTTGGTTTTCGTTTAAGACTTTTAGTTTTAGACTTTTAGTTTTCAATCTGTCCCAATAATCCCTCCATAATGAATTGGCACATCTGAGTTTAAATTGATTGAAAGAGTCTTTGGGATGTTCTGGAGGAGGCTTTACAGAGTGCTGGACTCTAGCATTGACAATACAAGATCTTCACCAAACATTGATGCACCTCTTACATCACATTTATTTCAATTACCATTGTTTCACAACTTGAGCCTAATGAATCTTGACATTTGTGAAGATTATCATGATGAAAATAAAATTAAGAAAAAGTCATAATTGCAGCATTCTATTAAGCTGTATTGTGATTTTCTGTGCCCAGATTTAAGGCCGCTTAAAATAATTAAGATTTCATCAGTGTTTCCTCTAGGATTTTTTCCAGCCGTGGTGGCAGGCCCATTTCGCCAGGGGGAGGGGGCGTGGCCCATGAGTGATATTCCCATTGGCCACACCCCCTTATCCCAGGTGTTTAAACCTCCCCTAAGCATTATAACACGAAAGGCGCCAATAAGAGCGGCAAAGCGATTATGCGCATCTCGTGCGCAGAATGATGAACTTGAAGCAACGTGAAGTCACAGCGTGCAGCGCTTCGCATTGAAAAGTTAAAAGCACAAAGCGAAGAGATTATATCTATCTATGCTTAATGTATTATATCTATGCAACAGTTTATTGAGCCTTTTCTTTTAACAGTTTTAAATTTCAGTTACAGCGCGCATGAAGAACAATTCACAGTGCTCTCTACTCTAGTGCTGTAGTAACAGACACCCGGGAGAAAGGAATAGGATTTAGAAAGCGCTATAAACTCCAGCAAGATAAAGTAATTTTATGCAAACTATAGAGTAGATCTTTATCTACAAATAAAGTATAATAATGGGAACATTGATCTTGAAGAGAGTGTCGTCGTGTTACTGTCGTAACCGAACGTGACGTGCTGTTTGAATGCTGAATGGAGAATGACTGAGGAGAGATGAGTTTCCATTAACTTTAACTTAAAGACTTAAATATTCATTTTTACCTCACATTATGCTATTGAATGACTTTAGAAGTCTTGAAATATAGTGCGCAAACTTTATGGTGCTTTACAATGTTTTGTATGCCTTTACTGGGGCTTAACAATAACACATACAATATCGGACCGAGAAGCTGCAGCCGTGGCGGGATGATTTTAGGTGTGGCGGCCCGCCAAGGCAGAATGAATGTAGCGGAAACACTGTTCATTATAACATTTAAAGTCCTCCTGAGGTGTAAATCAAGTTTTTAATGTTCTTTGTGTCTATGTGGTGTTTTTAATATGCTTTAAGACAAACCATGTACAAATTCACAAATCAACACCATCATCTCCTTAAATATATATTCTCCTTAAACCTGCGGTGAAAAAAACAAAACAAAAACAAACACTGTTTGAAATCTCTGGTTACAAGGTAGTTTGTGACGTCAGAAACACCAACCAGGTTAACGGGCTTTAGCATATCATTAACGGCGAACTAGCAGGGGACTCTCGAGAGAAGCCAGGTTATCTCGGTATATGTTTTTGTTGATATGAAAAATCGGGTACATTTAGCAATATAACAGGTGTATGATGATGTAACGATGTTATGATGAACTATATGTCTACGTATACTAAATGAAGGATGTAGAGTTACACAAGCTATTTTAAGGCATGAATAATTTTTTTATCACAGGAAAAAATAAAGTTTCAATGTGTCACTTTGGTGATCAAAGATGAGTTTTAAGGGATAAAATTATTGACTACAGGGAGACTTAAAGACATTTCACAGCTAAAATACAGTGGTCAAAATTAAAGGTCAGCAATCTATCGTCATCTGTGTAGTTAGCGATGTATGAAGCACAGCTCACAGTCAAACCATGCTTTTTAAATCCATTTGTCTAACTTGAACCAGTTGCGAAATGTACAAGGGGAAATCTTTCGCCCTCACGCGATTGTACATTTTCCTATTGAATTTGTTTGAATTTCGTGGGCACAAAATCCAGTCAAAGTAAATGTGACAGCACCTTAAACTCAACGTAATTTTTTCAACGTAATAAGTACGTTTGCAAAAAACCTTTCGCTATACACAAATCACACACGCATCAACTCAACCTGGGTCTACGCAAACACCCCCAGCGCGAATGTGACAGGCAGAGATAAGATTCGCAGTTTTCATGGGGCTAAATGACTCTACCTGATGGCTTCTTGTTTGCTGGGGGCCCGTTGAACCCTCAGGCCTGCTTTCTGCTTTCTCTCCGCCAACCTCTTCCTCATGGAGTTGGTCATCTGAGAGTCCAGCCGCCACACAAACACACAGCTGGACACACAAACACACATTACACTGTGATCTGAATCAGTGAGTGCGTTTTTAACACGCACTGAGGTAAGGTTGAGCAGAGAATATTTTGAAGCGTTGCTGCTAATGTGAGAGACTAATACTTTTGTGACATTTTGATATTCTGTACTATCTAATTTACTTTAGCCATTTAACAAAGCTTGTGCCTTTCAGCATATGTGGCTCAAAATGGACTTGTAATCTCTAAGCTTTACTACTCCCAGCTGCTCACTCAAAAAGATGAGAAAATACACTTTCAAACATCAAAAACATTAAAATATAAAAACAAAGTAAACATCGCCATAAGTCAAAAAAAAAGAAAAAAAGAAAATCATAAGCAATACAAAAGCATGGTATTTATTGATTGCTCTGAACAACAGCGCCACATTTAGACTTTGAACGTTCAGTGATCAATTTAATTAAATCATCGCCTATTGAAGTTTAATAATCACATGAACTGTATGATGATTCCTGTTTATCCATGCCCAATAAGACCTCTTAAAATGATAATTAAGACTTTTGTTATAAGATTTAGGATATAAAGCTTTTTACAGCTTTAAATTTGATTAGACAAGACTTTAAGGACCCACGGGAATCCTTCAATCCACGTTTGCATGTTGTTTGATATCGGATTAAAAAGGTTAAAATATTTAAAAGGTCAAATACTGTAAATACTTTTTTTTTTTAATACTGTATAAAACAGTTTCTGGAAAAATCAGTAGTAAAATAAAGTAAAAAACAAATTTAAAAGATGTACCTGTCACCAGATACGGTGATCAGATGCCGGCAGTCCCGGCTGAACTTCATTCCTGTAACAATTTCTGAGGGAGAATAAAAGTTTTTTTTAATAAATATACATACACACACACACACACATATATATATGTACTTTATTTATTTTAATTTTTTTACACATACATATTTCTGAGGAGTAAGAATGAAATCATTGATTAAGAAAAATAAACGTACCCGAATGTCCAAATAAGGTGGCCACACATTCGCCTGACTCATAGTCAAAGATGCAGATGTTTTTGTCTGAACAACTGGTGGCCAGAAACATCCCAGAGGGATCCAACTGGACCTGAGAGCAGAAACACAATCTTATTGCCAACAATGCAAAGGGTTTTGACTGCAAACATAATTTACTCTGTGTGTATAATGCTGTTTGTGTAACTAATTACCACACACACACCTTGAGCAGTGTCCCATCATCATTCAGGGAACCCTTGAAACACTTTTTCATCTTGCCACTCCTCACATCGTACACTCTGAAAATACAAAAGAACATATATTAATGGATATAACTCTTTGAAGATTTGATAATGTCATTGCTATGCTTAAAAGCAGACAAATAATTATTGTACCGAGCATAAAACAAACATACATAAGAACTGACCCTTTCAACCAGAAGTTCACAGTACTAATGTTATAGTACCTACCTAATGTTGCGGTCCTGGCACGCAATGGCCGTGTGTGTGCGCGTGGCGTCCAGGTCCATGTCATACAGTGTGGTCTTCTCCACTATGTGATGTGATCGTGAGAAGTTCAAGCCCTCTGAGGTCTTTGAGAAGAAACACAAAACAACAATAGTCAGAAAGTACATTTTAAAAAAGAGATTTCAAAAGGTACATTAATTAAAAGCAAAGCCAAGAAATAATTTTTCAGATTAGCCCCCTGACACATGATGTCCACAACAGCGGACAGGTCTTTAAAAGCCTTTCAACCATTTAGTTTATTCCCCTCCATTTAAAATTCCATTTTAATGATTTAATTCAATTTTAATAGGTAAAAAAACATCTCTAACGAATTTAAATAATGGAACTTACACCAATTTACATACATTTATTAAAAGATTAGCAAAAATAAAATTAGGGCTCTATGTGTTTTTCCTCAAATTCAGTATTTTTTGTAATTTACCTATTTATTTATATTATCCTAGCATATATTTAGATTTTTTTTTTTAAGTATAAATATATATATATATACACATTTAGATAAATATGTATATATATTTAGATATAAAATTAGATAGAAAAAATGTATATATACATTTATACTTTTTTTAAATCTAAATATATGCTAGTTAAATTAAAAATACAAAAAAATACTGAATTTGAGGAAAAATACATCATAGGGCCCTAATTTTCTGTTAAAGAAAAAAGATTAAAAAAAAAAAGATTTAAAAAAAAATATATATTTTTTTTAAATCTAATATAGAGTACCATATTAATTTATTTAAATCATTAAGCATTTTTTTCTTTCCCTTCTTGATTTAATAACTGATGTATCAGAGGGTAATAAATTGATAATATAAAATAAGTAAATAAAAAACTAGAATGTGGAGTCCATGGCATATTTAGCCGGCATAATTGTTGTTGAATATCTCCAAATGCATGATCATATTTTGGATAATCTGCTCATCTATCCGAGTGAAACCTCTCTGCAGGAGATACACAAGATATACCTCTATAACATTATAGCAGTAACACCGATCTGAAGGGTAACCACTTCATCCTCACCTTCTCAGCAGATCGAAAATAGATGCTCTTGTCAGCGCCACAGCTGACCAAACACAACTCTGAATTCAGACCTGCAAAAACACGTGCACGAAAGACAAGAAACGTAAGAAAAGTCTGAATAGCCGAAAGATTTGGTGGAAACCAGCAGCAAATCTCTTCAGTGTATGAACATTGAGAACTGACCTGTGAATTTGATGGCAGTGATGGAGGCCGAATGATCGTAAACCGTCTGCACTAGGTTGCATTTCTTCTCCACGTCAAAGATGTGAATGAGCCGATCACGACTTGCAGAAGCCAACAGATGCAAACCTGACAGGAGAAACACACTCTTCTGCACTGTAGATAATGATAATGTGTAGTGTTTTACCCTACAGTGAGCCGATCACGACTCAGCATGTCTAACACTAGTATACATTTCTCCTCAAACTTAGAGTACCGGTAACTTCACAGATTTTCAACCCGCGTTGTATTGTGATGACAATGTCGGTAGTATATATAAAAGAACAATGTTTACTACTATTAAAAAAAATCGAAATGTCATCCGGCGGACTTGTGAAAGCTTTCGTGAAACCTACAGATTATATTTCCGCACTTCGTATCCCCGCCCACAGACCGTCAGATCGACAGAGGGTTATTAACAGAACAGTTATTGTTAGGGATGCAACGATACCGCTTTTTCAAAACCGATCCGATCCGATACCAAAATTCTGAGTATTGGCCGATACCGATACCAATCCGATACCAGTGCAGTTTTTTTTTTATATCAAGTAAAATTTCTATAACTCTATGTTTAACACACAAAAGAGTGATTATAAGTTCAACACACAATCTACTTAATACAGACAACTTAATTTTAAAGAAAAACAACAAATCCAAAAAATATATGATCATAATCTGTGACAAAAATGCTATTATAAACTAGATTAGTGGATAATTCAGCAGGAAAATTTAGTCTAGAAAAATCACGAGTGCACAATAATTGTATAAAATCTGAACATTTAGTGAAACAAAATTAGGGGAACAAATAAGAGACAATAAGTGTAACACTAAATCTGGTCAAACGTTACAAATTGCTCTTTGTATTGTTGTCAAATACATTCATGAAAAACAAGATAACAAAAATCAAAAAGATAAATTATTATATATAGCCTAGGCTACTATAAAATTGAGACATGTTTTAAATGTATAGCACTGCTGTTTAATGAGGCAGCAACATATGATAGATAGGACAGAACAAGAAAGGCTATTAATAATCTTTCATTGCGCAAAAGTAGTATGATATGATTATGAAAGACTCCAATACAGTGCGGAACACAGCGCTTATGCGCATCTCGAGCGCAGAATGATGTGCTTGAAGCCACACGGAGTCACAGCGCGTCGAGTCCGCATTGAAAAGTTCAAAGCACAAAGGAAAGACATATCGATGCGTAGTGTATTATACACAGTATCTATCTATGCAATCGTTTATTGAGCCTTTTCTTTTAATAGTTTTACATTTCAGTTACTGTGCGCGTGAAGAACTATATTGCTCTGACTCAACTCTAGTGTTGCGATCTGACAGACACCCGGTAGAAAGTAACATGATTTAGTTACAGCAATAAAGTCCTGCAATATAAAGTTGTTTTATGCGAAACCATAGACCTTGTATCTACAGATCAAGTATAATAATAGTAGCATTGAATCATCTTGGAGAGTTTCCTCGTGTTGACTCTTGTACCCGAACGCAACGCGCTGTTTGATGCTGAATGGAGAATGACTGACAGCCGCAGTGGAGGGAAAAAGTTTACGTGATCTTGAATTTAATGACTTTAAATATTAATTTATATCTCACATTATACTATATAATGGCTTCAGAACACTTAGAAGATAGTGCACGAAAACTTTATGGTGCTTTATAATGTTTTTGTGCCTTTTGTGGGGCTTAACAATAACACAGAATAATATGCACAATATCGGATTTGGATCGGCCTCGTCTGACCGATACCCGATCCGGCAAAAATGGCAGTATCGGAGCCGATACCGATACTGAGTATCGGATCGATGCATCCCTAGTTATTGTAAGGGTAGGGTTATTATCTCTGAAAATGGTAACGTACTGTCAACTCTTTAAACAGAATTATGGAACACTATGACAACAGCTTTCTGTCTGAATGCGAGTGTTTTACGTCAGGCCGAACTGACAGATTGCCAGTTTCTTCCAGTTTTTTCCCTCCTTTTGGCATTAAACGTTGACCACAACCACAGAGGTTTTTTACATTCTCCGTCGCGGCGTTCTCTCCGTACTCTTTTCCGCTTATAGCCACTGCCCACAACACGCTGGATCCTTCACTGGAAACCGAAAGTAACTCGCTCCCGCTAAACATTTACTCTTATTGTTCCAAGGTGCAAGAACTCAAAAAGTCGACACCATTATGACTGAAAGTTTGCTAAGAGGCATTTCCTACTAAAGCAAGGCGGTATTTGACTCTGGTCAAGCGTATCCATAGCAGACTGATGGGAGTGGCCTCGGACAGCAGCATGTCCAGTGCATTATGGGTGTTTTCCTACCTCTTTGGCAAAAGAGCCTTTTTTCTCAGTTCTCTCTGGTAAGGTAACACCAAATTTATTATAAAAAAATAAATAAAAAATTCAAAAACCTTTCTACTGCATAGGCAACTTAGTTTTATTGAAAGCTCATTTTGCCAATTGCAAAGTATCCCTACTAGTTGTTGTGCATTACAAAATATGCATTTGAAATAAAGGCTCACTTACCGGTCTCATTAGGAGAGAAGGCTAGACACAAGACCTCCGAATCATGAGCCTCGATTTTCAGCAGTTCGTCCATAAACTGCAAGCCGAAGATCCTGAAGAAGAGACCATCGCTTCAGCACATATATAGATGTAGGATTTCGTTCTCTGCACAGACGCCTCACTCCCCTCACCTCAGGTTCCCACTGCGGTCTCCAGCTGCCAAATGCTGTCCATCTGGGCTGATTCCCATCACCCTGATCCCAGATTTACCATCCTGGCCTCCTCCCTCAGCTTTCTCAGCCTCAGCTTTGAGGTACTGCGTGTCATCGTCCACATATACTATCCTTACGATGTCCTGAAACACATTCACATACAATAAACCAATGAACTCAAGAAGACACTGGCAAACCATTCTGTCATCGTTTACAATGATCTGTCATCCTCCATATGAATCAAGTGGATTAATCCAAGTCCTCTGAAGAGACACAATTTATATGATGAACAGATTTAATTCAGTTATACATATGGATATTTTTCTTACAAAAACGCATCGCTTCACTTCAGAAGGCCTTTATTAACCCCCTGGAATCTGTGTCACTTTTATAATGGGCTTCAAAATCTCAGGTAACATTCACTCCCATTATAAAGCTTGGAAGAGCCAGGATATTTTTATCATGGGATAGTTTTCATTTCTGGGTGAACAAACCCTTTAAGGATATTCAACCCAAGCCATCAAACTGACGTCAAAGGAGGAACGCCATTCCAGAGCGGAAGCACATTTTCAGATTTTGATTAAAGACAGAAAAAAAAAATAGTTTGTGTATTAACTTGCACGCATTAATTGTCCACCACAAGACTAATAATGTGCGCTAACAAAGTAAATAAGGTCAATTTTGAATTCATTACAACTTTAATATCTTAATTTGTGTTTCAAAGATGAACAAAGTCTTTTAGGAGGACAACTGATGACTACGACTGTGAACATAACGTCATGAATCCTAAGTACTGTAATTTGTTCAAGCAATATTATCAAATAAACCACGGCCTGAACTTAGTTTTGGAAAACGAGGGGCGTTAGTAAAACTAAGCGCACTACCTGCAAAATCACATTCAGGCACTGATTAAACATTCTATTAGGGCTGGACCCAAATATTCGAATATTCGTTCGGTGGGTTGGTATTCGATTTGAAAATGTGACATTCGAATATTCTGTTTTTTTTTGCACACCTGGCAACCCCCTCGAAACGGTTCTCATTCGCGCTTGAATATGTTTTACACTATAAAATCTGGTGAAATATAATACTTAACATATAACTTCGTTATAGCTACTTCAGAAATATATTTGCTTCTTCTTGGACTACTAAACGTGTTCCTGCAACGGGAGTATTCTCTGGCTATAGCGCAGAACAGCGGAGTTTGTATGGACAGAAGTGCATGCCTGAGCTTGTGTTTTAGGTTAAGCTGCGTTGCTTTGACAAAAAACAGAATAAAAGAAACAAAATGTATATCCTTTTTACCCGTTATTATCAATCTAAATTAATCTACTGCAAAATATTAATAGAAATTTGTGATGTTATTGAAATTGTTATTGCTACCGTGTTCTTTATTTAGGCTATTGCAGTTCGTTCATTTAAATTTCGTTTTTATTTATTTAAATCTACCCGACTTTGTCAGTGAGGATATTATAAGACTATACCTTATAAAAAATATTGCTTAAGTTAAAAGACCTGTGTGCGTTTTATATGCAGTGTCGATTCTCGGAGCATATAAGCCCTGCTCGCGTGAGGCGCGCCGCTTCTTTGTTTAAATCTACCCTACTTTGTCAGTAATTTGTTAGTGAGAAAAATATTAGAAGACGTATTACTGCAAGTTAACAGACCTGTGAGTGTTTTAGATCACTAGCAGTGTCCGTTCTCGGAGCATATAAGCCCTGCTCGCGTGAGGCGCACGCGCATCCCGCTTGCACTGTTCTGTAGTTTATTAAAAGTGTATTAATTCTGAACATGTCGCGTCTCGCCTGTCTATCTATATTGCACCAAATACGACACTGCACTCCCTGCGAAGTCGTTTGGATGAACGGTTCTCGAAATAATCAAAATGCAAACGGACAGACAGACATATAGAGATTCCGAAGCTTCGAATATTCGATGTTCATTACTACCGAAGCTTCGAAGCTCAAAAAATGGTATTCGGACCAGCCCTATATTCTATTATACAGATATCTGTGAAACCAATTTCCATGACTTTTCCAAAAACTTTCTGGGTTTATTTATTTTCTCCAAACTTTTCCAGGCCTGGAAATTGCCATTTTAAAATTCCATGACTTTTCCAGGTTTTTCATGACCGTACGAACCCATAACAAATAAATAAAAAGACAAAATATGCGTTCTCAGTGTGAACTGATGTCCCGCCCCGGTGCAGTCTAGCAGTAGTGCGTATACGTAATAGTCTTAGTCTTTCAATTTTTAAATCACGTCTTAAAACCGGTTGATTTTAGCTATGTTATTGGGTAATTGATTTTACAAAATCACTTTTACTTTTTTTGTTGTTTTCCTCTGTATAATTATGCATTTTATTATTGTAAGGTGTCCTTGAGTGTCTTGAAAGGCGCCCACAAATAAAATGAATTATCATCATCATCAATACCTGACTGTAGAGGTTGTGTCGAAGGCCGAGAGCCGAGCCGTGACTCTGCGGCGACTCACTTTTCCACAGGCGGATGGTGTTATCAGATGAACAGGTGAGGAAAGATCCGGGCGACAGACACGCTGATGAATCTTCGAGATCAGGGTAGGTCTGCAGAGGATATTATGCATTCATAAACTGGCCTTGTTCTGATAACCTCAACATGAGCTGGTGTGAGTAACGCACCTCCACACTCCACACACACCCGCTGTGGTACAGAGCTGAATAGACCTTCCCAACATTGCGAATGTCCCGCACGTCCCACACGTACACACTGTGGTCATTATACACACACGTCAAGTGCCTGGTCACAGGGTCAAAGGTTAAAGCCAGGGTATCTGGATACTGTGCTTCTGGGTTTGCACCGAACAAATGCCTATGAATAGAGAAGCAATCAAAGAAAAAATTACATTTGATGTTTAACAAAAAATGTTTAAACAATTATACATACGCGATAATAACGGATTTATTTTGCCAACATTATTCACACCAGTGTTGTATTGACACTATTATAGTTTCTGTTAATATTTTAAATTTGGTTTTATTTTTTATACATTCTATTTTTATATTAAAGGTTCAATACCTAAGATTTTTGCATTCAATTATCTCAAAATCACAAGGCCAGTGTTATATATTTAGTTAAGGTGATAACTTACAATATTCCAAATGTTTCAAACAATGTTTAAATCGCGAGAAAATTGAGATTTTAACCAAGGAAACGGGGCGTGTGAGCAGGGGTGAGTCGCCAGTCAATCGCGTCATATCCGCGTTACCCTCGGTTTCCGCTCGTACTGCGTGGAGTCCTGGACAAATGCGGAAGTTGTTTTCAGTTCCCGTCTGATGCCCTGTCCCAAATGGAACCCTAAGCACTCGTGGTCTTCCTCTGAGTCCGCACTTTCGCGACATAACGCCGCTTTAAATGTCGGGAAGAAGTCTGCTGTGGAGTCCGCATCAGCGCGGGCTCGGCAAAAGTGCGCATCAAGGGCGCAAATCGACCGCAGAGGGGGCGCTCGCGAGCACCCTTCTGAGATCTAAAAATGACAAATGGGACACACTACGGTCTCACGGACTTAACGGACACGCGGCAGCCATTGTAAGTCCACAAGACCGAAAGTGCATATGAAGTGTGCCATTTGGGACAGGGCCTGACTGATTTATCCACGGTGGACTTGAAAACAACAGTTCCCATCATTCCACGCTCCTTCACGTCGTCATCAAGCAAAGCCGTTGTTGTTGTTTTGAATGTAGCGCCCTCTAGCGGCATAAAATCTTAGGTATTGTACCTTTAACTTTTAATATAAAGTTTTAGTAATTTTGTTTTTTATCATTTTATTAGAAATATGTCTATAGTTTTTTATCAGCTATTTCATTATTTTAGCACTAGCTGAAATAAAAACAATTTTTTAAAAAATATTTTAAGTTAAAGTTTATTGCAATTAATGCAAAGTAAATCAATTAATCAACATTTCAAGTAAAGCTAATTCCTTTTACAACAATAAACTTGAAATAGTTGTGAAGTTAAAGCTACATGTCTGAAGTATCGTACTTTCTGGAATACAAATTATGTTTTTTTTAATAATCTGAATCATAATAATAACAACAACAACTTATAAGCAAAAGTTAAGGTCCACTAAACGTTTCTACGCGTGTGAAAGTTGCTTTTACCATGAATTTCTGGATACGTGTGAAGTACAAAGAATTAAAGTCTTAGTAATGGCAGCGAATATAGAAACATTTCGAGAGATACGTGAGATCATATATCCGGATTAAGCCATATGCTTGCTTTCTATTCTGTTTTGCAAGCTTTGAACAATATTTTACTGGACTACACGTGAAATCTTGTTTCTCCTCCAACATAGTCCATTTTTTTTCCTCCTTTCGTTTAAAGTAGAAAAACTGTGGATCAGGTATAGTTTTACTTAAACTCAATTACAGAAACCAATCATTAATCTTAGTTTTTTGCATGTGACGGTAATGTGAGCCCTTTAAATCAACAAACGTATGGCGTTTGCATCTGGCCTGAGAGTCTCTTACCCCGGCTGTGTGCCCTGAGACACATCGACCCCCAAGCAGTGCGGCCGGTGCAGAGTGGTGATGTAGCGCAGGTCCTGAGGGCTGAACACGCGCACCGTCCCGTCAGCGCAGCCGCAGAAAACAAACGTCTCGCTCACCGACAAGCCCTGTGCTGACGTCGTCTACAGACGCAAAACAAAGACACACGACAGCATACTTTATACATGGCATCCTATAAACCCTGTCCTATTTGTTGTGTAATAAATGCTTGAATATTTGGTAGGGTCTTACTGGATGTGTGCAAATTTACTTTTTAATGGGGATTACTACAAATTACAAGGAATATTAGATTCAGATTTGTTGAAGAACTGTTGGTGCTCCAGGAAGGGGAACAAAACGCAAACAATTGTAGGTTTTTCCTATCGCTTTGAAGAGATAACATTCCACATCAAGGCACTCGCATAGATTATCATCTATGTCTGGATGTGGAATTTTATCTCTTCAATGCGATAGGATCCACATGCAATGATCAACTGAAATGCATAGTGTATTAAAATTATATAAATATCTAAAATGATTGATATAGAGCAATTTAAATAGATTTATATCAGCTAAATATAGTCATGCCTCAGTTAAAAAAAAGCAAATAAATGAAGTTTACAGGGCAATTGGGAATGGACTGCTGAAAAGGTGTCAGATAATGTAGATATCAAAAATATGTGGGCTCAAAAAGTAGGGCTGGACATTAACACAAATTTGACAATTCGATTAGATTAAAAAGCTTGCGATTCAATTTGATATCAGTTCATTTGGAAATATATCGGGTGCAATATATGTAAAGTTTCTCAAGGATAAAAATCTACAACTAATGCTGTTAACTATACCGGAACCCTGTCAGTTGGTATATTACTATAGTACTATACAATATTACTATAATATTAAAGTTTAAAATTACCAACTGATTTGAATACAAACATTAAGTTGTACATAAGACCGTTTTTTATAATAAGTTACTTTGACAATTGGTGTCATAAAAACTTTCGACTTGGCTGGCATAAAATTTTTTTTAAATATGAGAAATGAGAAAAAAAACACTAAACTTGTTTATAGTATTAATCTGACAAAATTAATTGGCAAAAAAAGGCAAACTACAGCGACATTTTATTTTACTATGCAAAAATGTAGTTTATTTTGTGCTGTAACTAGTAGTAAAGAGGAAGAGATGAGATCATCGCTGCTTGTTCGCTTGAACTAAGGCGGTAACGGCCGTCTGCCATGCCACAATAAAGAGTGCCAAATCATAATAAAATGGACAGAATTTAATAGCTGAGACTTTGTTATATATCAAAAGTAACAAAGCACAAAGCTTATTGCCATTTCTTGGATGGGAGGCACAATATAACTAAGGGTACGTTTACAAGACACCGATATGCTTAAAACGGAGAAGTTGTTTCCTTGAGTTTTCCACGTACAGACGACACTATTGTCTAAACGATCCCCATTCACACGGATCCACGAAAACGGCTAAAAACGCTGTATTCCTCTGCCAGGCCATTAGATGGCGATGAAACACTATAGACTGAACACGTATACGCATGTGCATTAGAGGATGGAAACCCGAACCAAGCCCGACGGGACCCGACGGGACCCGACGGGACCCGACAGGCCGGGCCGGGTTCGGACACATATTTTGAAATGACGTTCGGGTCGGGCTCGGTCACGTCGGCGCAATAAGGCATTGAACATTTGAAATTTAAAACAGCTTATTATAATGTTTAACTGGATGCAAATGTTTGTTTTTGTGATTAAAATAAATTTAAAATATCACCCTAACATCCAACTTCATGTGTGCGGAAATTTGTTTATGTTGCTGTGACAACGCGCAACACGTGCGTGCATAATATTGCATATTTGGCTACATGTGGCTGGCAGCGCAACGATGGAAGACGTTAAAAAGAAGTTGGCCTCAGGAGATTTTAAAACCAGCCTAAACATTGAAGGATGAATTATGTGAATAGATGCCATGTTACAGTTTTATTAGCCACACAGTTTTCGAGAAAAATGGTAAGAGTGATTTCCATTTCAATAAGCTGCATTTGTGTTACGTTAATGTTTTGTTCTGTTAGCTTTGGCAATTTTTGGTAGACCTAGCTTTGTTCATTTAATTTCAATTGGCTATTTGTTTGGGCCTCTTGTGCGCGCCTGTGTTAAACGCGCTTTGTTGGCCGTGTGCGGCGCACGCTGATGCGTTGCGCACATCTGTAAACATTTCCGAATGCCTTCCAGTTGCTAAATAAAAGCGGGGTTTCTACACAAACAAACATACGTGTCATTAGTATGAGAAAAAAAATGAGATTTTTAACTGTCGGGCTCGGACATAAATATCTTAATGCCTGTCGGGCTCGGGTCGGGTTCGGTTACTGCCCTGTCGGACGCGGGCCGGGCTCGGGTCGGGTTCGGTTACTGCCCTGTCGGACGCGGGCCGGGCTCGGGTCGGGTTCGGTTACTGCCCTGTCGGACGCGGGCCGGGCTCGGACAGAAAAATGCGGCCCGATCCGCACTCTAATGTGCATGACGTCATCGTCTTCAGAGATTCATGCTTTTGTTGTTTACACGGAGACCGTTTTCAAAAACTTGTGCTTTCAGCCACTCGAAACGCCGTTGGTCGTGTCAATGAACGGACAAAACGCATAAGTTTTCCGCTTTTAGTTGAAAACGGTGAAATGTAAACAGCCCCTAAATGTTTTGTGCAGTTTTGTTCATGCATCAACTGAAAACAGCAAGACTAAAAGATGGATTTGAGAATCGATATCGGATTAAAATCAAGAAGTGGATTTCGTCAACCCAGCCCTATTAAAGGGTTTTGAATGGATCACAGTGATGAAATGAAGGCACAGTGCACAACTTGCCTTAAGATCAACCCAGGAGTCCAGCTGCCGGTTGCTGTTGAACTGGCACAGCAGACCCGTGTGTGTGATGCAGTAGGTGCTGCTGGCCATAGAGCCGCGGCCGCACGCCAGACCGCAGAACTGACTGTTCTGGTGCTCCCCGAGCAGCCCCGAGCGACCAATCAGAGGCACCGTGCTGTTCACCTGCAGGACACAACAGCTGACAATCTCCACAAATGACATGAAGAAAGCGTGTGCATATGTTTTGTGCTCTATTTAGTTAGAAAACAAAAACCCAGTCACAGAAAGGATGTGGGCAAACAAAGGAAACTGCACTAAACACTTCGATTCATATCAGCACTCAACAGGTGTAAGATAGTGGCGGATGCTATTCTCACCTCAGTGTGTTGTAGCACATTATAAAAAAGCACGCAATAATATAATCATATACACAGAATATGTTTGTTTTTTACTAAAATCATAAATGGATGCTGCCTTATTGGGTCATTACTTGTCCCAGTCCCTAAAGGCCACCTCTACCTCAAAGTCCATAGTCTTTATTTAGATTAATTTTAATAATTTTTAAAAATGCTATTGAATACTACAGATGCACTGGAAATCCAGTCTAAATTTAGACTGTAGCAACATGTGCCAAGCGTCTCACCCGTCTTTCCTTTGAGGCGTCAAGGTACCAGAACTTAACATGCCTGTTCCCCGCCGTTACAAAGTAGCTGTTGTCCTCCGAGAACGACACAGCGAGCACACGGCTGGACACCTTATTGGATGCGATTACAGTCCCCTTCTGCAAGCAAGGAGAACATTTAAAAGCATTATTTATATATTCTTGTAAACCAAACTCACAAGCTGCGTCCCGATTGGCCGTTCCCTATACAGCGTCCACTGCTCCCTGAACACGTTAACATTCACAAAATTCACTCTAAACACCCGGCAACCTAAACAAACATCACTAGAGGAGGTTAATGTGCCATCAAGTATCCTCATTTTGAGTTCAGAGCACATGAACGAGTGAGTGAGTGACGTCTTATTTACTAACTGGGAATCTTGAAATTCCAGATGATATGCGAGTTGCGAAGTGTCGATTTTAAACATGGCGCAATATAATGTAGATAATATTATACATCTATAATCTCTATATTGAGAAAAAGAGCGAGCAAGTCTGTAGGGAATGATGTAAACTTTCATCATTCCCTTTCATCTTTCAAACAAACATTTGCTTGTTTGTGATGCCACAAGTGATAGAAATTAGAGATGCACCGATTGATCGGCTGGTGACCGGAATTGTCCGATTTACACGTGATCGGCGATGATCGGCGACCGGCCGGTCAGTCTGACATATGCCGTTTTTATGCCGGTCAAATGCACTCGGGCGCCGCATGATTAATAGGGCTGGGTATCGATTCAGATGTTCAAATTCGATTCGATTTCGATTCACAAGCTCACAGTTCGATTCGATTTCGATTCTCGATTCCTGATTCGATTCGACTATAATGAATATAGATGTAGGCTAATACAAATCTCAGTCTAAATATCAGTTATCATTTTTTAGACAATTTTTTATTAACATTGATCTCACCTAAATGTTTGTTTTTACAAGGGGGTAATTTTTTTGTTAAGAGTTTATGCAACACATGGAAGCTCGATTTCAATATTTGAATTAAATTGAAAAAAGTAGCACAAATAAATACAATAGAATAGGCCTAAAGACACAAATAAAGAGACATAAAAAGAAAAGTTTTTGGGTAGGTCAGAAATACTACAGAAACTGAATAAAGTAATCCAATGTAAAATAACACTGGATAGTCTTTTAGTCCTGACTGAATTAAATACATAGGCTATTAATTCTGATTCCTTACAATTAATGCTATATTATGTTGTTTTGACAACAAAATTAATGACAGACACATATGGCTGCGTTCACTTTAAGAACTAGTGCACGGATCCATTACTGTTTCATTATACTGTCTGTCACACGCGTTTTATGCTTATTTAAGACATAACCGACCGTCTTTACGAGGTTACTCACCAAGACCAGATCAAGATCTTTTTGCGTGTTTTTAACTGTTAAAGCGATATAATCCAAGAAAAAGAACTTTTGTTACTGGTGAGCTGTTTGTGAGGCGGATTTAGGCTTTACTGTATGTGCACGCAATGAAAAACATGCACGAGTGCGCGAGCACAGGATAGTTTAAAATTGCTTGAATGTTTAAACTGGTAAAACTTTAAAAAGTCGTGAAAATGATAAACGTTAGTTATGATGCACTGCTGGCCCGATTGTGCAAGTGAATCATGTCCCGACTCCTAAACACGAGTGTGTATCGACGCCTGCAGCGCTTGACGCTTGCCTTGTGCAGAGTGAGAAGACGCAGCACCGCGAGCCCTGAATATGGAAAAAATAGATTCATGGCCGTTAAGAATTGATTTTGAATCGACCACATTTTAAAAAACGATAAATCGAAAAATCGATTTTTTTGCCCAGCCCTAATGATTAACACCGCGCAACATCAGCATCACACGTGCACACGGAACGCACATGTAGGAAACCTTGTGAATTACGGCCGTTTCACACCGCAAACGTGAGCAGCGCGTATTATTTCCGGCGTGCCTGTTAATCAATGAGTGCATTCACACCGGGAGCAGGAGCCGCGCGTGAGCGTCGAGTAGGAGCAGCGGTGAAGCGCGGGGTTCGGCGCAGAGTCTATTTTTGCTGCACTGCTCACACTCAAAGTGAAAGCACTTTTGCTGGACAAAATAAATATGATTTCACACAAAAGTGCCCAAAATGCACAGAATTGCATTTCTGGTGTGTTTTAACAAGAACTGGAGTATATGTCAGAAAAGAAAATGAAATTTCTTTTTGAAATGAACAAACTTTTTTAGTTGGATATTGGATGTGAAAAGATGGAAATGGTTCTTCCATAACACTGCACTTCAGATGTGTGTGAATTTCCCACACAAGGAGTCATTTATATAGTCCTATTTTATAGCGATTACTGTTCAAAAATGTTCTATGTAAAATGTAAAATGTTCTACTAAAGAAAAGAGAGAAAATAAATATTTGTGTGTGCTGTAAAGTGGTTAGAAAAAATTAAATCGGTATCGGCAGGTCAAACTCTGAAAAATCGGAAATCGGCCTAGAAAATTGTAATCGGTGCATCTCTAATAGAAATGAGTCGTTTTGATTTTGAATTCAGGTTATGGTTCACAATCTAATAGAATACTTCAGCCATCCGCGCAACAATTTATCATCATGAGGTTCCACGGACATCCATGGGCAGCCCAGTTTTAGTGAGCGCACAACAGCGCATGCGCGAGGTGAATGTGTTGAGACAGAAGCACAGTTGTGATTTGTAGTCGTCGAAGAAGAGCGATACAAAGACGACACGCTGTTCCAAGAACCGTGAACAAAGCAGCATTTCCTTCATCTTTTTGCTTTGGTTCTTTTTCTAAACTTCGCATGCAATCTTCTGTCATTCCGAGCGAATGTCCTGTAACCGACGACTCAGTGCTAACGCGTAAACATTATAGGAAGAGCTCTAGAAGGACGGGATTTAAACTTTGGACTCAAGTTTGGTTGGAAGACGAAAAACATACCAAGCACAATGTTGATTAAGATCTTTGTAATCTTAAGAATCTCCAATATCACTTTTCTTGGGTTAAACAACTAATCATGGCATCCCGGCAGACCCACCTTCCACTCCCAGACGCTGACGGTCCTGTCGTGCTGGTATCCCACAGACACTATATAGCTCCCGTTGGGGGAGAACGACACACACGCCACCCCGTACTTGTGGCACTGGACCTCTGCCACCTGCGCCCGCTCTGCCACGTCCCACACACGCACACAGGGCATGTGCCCGCTCTGCACAGATGAAGAGGAGGAAAAATAATGCATGAAATCAAAATAAATATGTGAGACCCGAAACCCAGATTTGTCTACAATACTATACAGTGTAACAGAGTGCAACAGTCAGGTTACGGAAGTAAAAAAGCCTATTTATTTTTCTCTATAGGGTCGGGGAATTTATTTTAAATGCTAACTTGTACACCTTTTAACACAGACCTACTGTAGGCTAAGAGGTTGTTCATCGATTACATTGTTGAAGCCATCAGTTCACATTATTTTACATATCGTAACGGTCGTGTTTAACAGCGGCATCTATGGTGAAAAACTACATTACCCATGATTCTGCAAAGATCTCCACCAATCAGATGGAGCAAATCACTCTAAAAGAACTTTAGCCCAGCCCACTCCCACAATGCACTGCAAATGAAGTAATAGAGTCAAGCAGTGGCCCAAATGACACACAATATACTATGTACTTGTACTATATACAAAACATCTAGTATATGAATTTTATATGGTTATTTTGACACAATTTACACTACAAAATGGCCCAAAATAGTGCACAAGTACGGAAATTGGGAAGCACCTTCTTCAGTCTCCCTACACTATAAAACTGCTTAAATATTTTATACATTTTGCAATAAACCAACTGAATAAATTGATTCTACACACATGTATTTATAACAATAGATTTATATTTGTTTAGAGTTGTTTGCGAGATGTCATTCGCAATGCTTCATGGGATTGTAGTTCTTTTTCTCATTAAAAAGGTTAAGTACAGTCCTGTACCTTTGTATCGTTAACCGATTTTTTCCGGTTCATGGTTATTACTCATTAACAAACTTTTTTGAATGCCTAGGTGAAAAATGAAAGGAAAAAATAAAAAAAGTAGACGTGCGCTCCATTGTGGCCAATAACGAGATAAACGTGACTAGATAAAGTCCCTTCAAGGAAAGTCTGTCTCCTCGGCGGCCATATTTGCAACACCTCCGGTCAGCGATTTTTGGCATCCAAGACAAAGTCCTGTCTACTTGAATGAGGGAATCCTGAAATCTCAAACTGCTTGCTGAACTAAATAACATTTCAAATCAACAGCAAAATCTGACATCAACTGTCCAATAAATGTTTCCTATGCTCAAATAGCATAAAAACATTATATTTCACAAGCACGCGTCTCAGAACACTGGATGTTTTTATGGCAACAGGAGCTTCTAACAGCAGCTGCGGTGACTTTCTATATATAAAGTCTTTGCTATATTTAAAACATACTCATTTAGGCTAATGTAGTAGGCAATTTGGATCATTTTATTCGTACACACTGCAGAAATAGTACGAGTAGTATGACAGTATGCCATTTCAGATTTGATTTTCATTTACTAGTTTTCAACACGGTCAGATAGTGAGAAAAAGCATGAGTGGAAAAAGCAGCCACTGATAAATAATCATGTGTCAGAGAATGTAGGACAACATGTGCCTTTCAAGAGTTTAAATGGTGACTAATCCTCCTCTAAACGCAGCTGCAGTGATATGAATCTTGTGACTCCGCTCACACTTAAACCGGTGAAGAAATCCTTCACATAAAACTGAGAATTCGGCATCGCCGCTAATCCAAACCCATTTAAGGCTATTCTTTAGGAAAATATCTGAAGACGTTTTTTTCGAGTGAACTATTCTTTTAATTTTCTGCAAACTCCCTTAAAGGAGTAGTTCACCTTTAAAAAAACTTTTGCTGATAATTTACTCACCCCCATGTCATCCAAGATGTCCATGTCTTTCTTTCTTCAGTCGAAAAGAAATTAATGTTTTTGATGAAAACATTCCAGGATTTTTCTCCATATAATGGACTTCAATGGTAGCCAAACGGTTCAAGGTCTAAATGACCGTTTCAGTGCAGCTTCAAAGGGCTTTAAACGATACCAGACGATGAATAAGGGTCTTATCTAGAGAAACGATCGGTCATTTAAAAAATAAATAAAAAAGTTAAAGTTTTATAAGCACAAATGCTCGCCTTGCGAACTCTCCTGTTCGAACTCGTTCATCAAAATGAACGAATCTTTTTTCGAGTCATTGACTCGTTCATCAAAATGAACGAATCTTTTTTCGAGTCAAGTTCGAACAGGAGAGTTCGCAAGGCGAGCATTTGTGCTTATAAAACTTTAACTTTTTTATTTATTTTTGAAATGACCGATCGTTTCGCTAGATAAGACCCTTATTCATCGTCTCGGCTTCATTCGAAACGGTCATTTAGACCTTGAACCGTTTGGCTAACATTGAAGTCCATTATATGGAGAAAATCCTGGAATGTTTTCATCAAAAACATTAATTTCTTTTCGACTGAAGAAAGAAAGACATGGACATCTTGGATGACATGGGGGTGAGTAAATTATCAGCAAAAGTTTTTTTAAAAGTGAACTACTCCTTTAAGAAATACGCAGCATTATTAGTCAGATGCCTAAAAATGCATTTGTGATCTGCTGTCGCTACAGCGATTCTCTGTTGGTTTTCCAAGTTGGGACAGACACTGGGCCTCACTATGACGAGCAGGAATGTGTCGGAGAGCAGGGAGAAGCCCAGACATAAGCCCTCCTCTACCACATATACAGAAGATAACCGTAGGAATCAGCGAGAGCCTGTCTCTGAGGGCATTCGGCACAGTCGTCATTCTTCTGGCCCTCGTTACACATCTCAGGACACTTACCTCACCAGTGACCAAATATTTTCCATTCTGCGAGAAAGCCAAGGCACTGAAGGTTTTCCTGAGCAACAAACACATGATTCGGATTTAATTCGGTTTCAATGTACAACACTATGCCACAGAAGTAAAGATAATACGCGTGTTGTTTACCTGGATGTATTAAATATGTGAGTCTGCTTGTTTTTCTTTGGGCTCAGGATGACAATAACACAACTGAAACACACAACATCGTATCTGCATTAGTTCACAGGTGAAAGTGATCATTTACAGTTTGCATTAACTACTGTTCAAAAGTTTTTTTTTTTATGTTTTTGAAAAAAGTATATTCTGCTCAACAAGGCTGCATTTACTTGATTAAAATACAGTAAAACAGTAATATTGTGAAATTATTAATTAAAGTATCATTCAATTTATTTCTGTGATGGCAAAGCTGAGTTTTTAGTCTTCAGTGTCACTTGATGACTCAGAATTTGAAATCATTCTGATATGTTGATTTGGTCAATTTGGTTCAGTCTTTTCAACATTATTAATTATTACCCAAAATGTTGTGGAAACAGTGATGCGTTTAAGGAATCTTCAATGAATAGAAAGTAAAAAAAAAAAAAAAAAAAGCATTTATTTGAAAAAAATTCATTATAAATCATTATAAAATGTCTTGACTATCATCTTTGATCAATTTAATGTGTCCATGCTGAATAAAAGTATTCATTTATTTTACACAAGTTCTCTCGTTCCCAAGCAGATTTCACGCAGAAAAGTTGCGTGAAAGTTTAAAGTTCACCTAAGATCAAAAATTGTAATTTACTCATGTTGTTCTAAACCTGTATAGCCTAACTATTCCTGCACTTTTTAAAGAAAGCAATGAAAGTGAATGAGGACTGGAGCGGTCAAGCTCCAAACTTAAAAAAAGGACAGTAAAAGTCATCAATACAACTCTATATTTCAAGTTTTCAGACGTCATAAGAAAACGTTATGAAACAAACTAAGATTTAAGGGGATAGTTGTTCACCCAAAAATTAAAATTAGCCCATGATTTACTCACCCTCAAGCCATCCTAGGTGTATATGACATTCTTCTTTCAGCCGAACACAATCAGTTATGAAACAATATCCTGGCTCTTCCAAGCTTTATAATGGGAGTGAATATTACCTGAGATTTTGTAGCCCAAAAAAGCACATCATAAAAGTGAAGTGATGCGTTTTTGTAAGAAAAATATCCACATGTATAACTTTATAAACTAGAATCACTGGCTCCCGGTCTCGAGTCTAGTTCTGGCTGCAGAATGACGTCCGACAGTATTAATCGCGGAAGGGCAGAAGATAGAGCAAAATAAAACACCGGTCACAAATTAGAAGTCTTAAGTTTGTTGCCCAACCCTGTTTGTTTGAACCGCGAGAGGAGTCTACTCTCACCTAAGCTTACGCTACTCCTACGTCGGGTCAGAGGTCACTCTTCCACCGGACGTTACCCGAACCCAGTGACTACAGGCTTTAAAGTTATAAATATGGATATTTTTTTCTTACAAAAACACAGCGCTTCAGAAGGCCTTTATTAAGAGTTGTAAGGATTACTTTTATAATGGATGCTGTGCTTTTTTGGGCTTAAAAATCTGTTATTCACTTCCATTATAAAGCTTGGAAGAGCCAGGATATTTTTTAATATAAGTTAACTCCGACTGTGTTTGGCTGAAAGAAGAAAGTCATATACACCTAGGACGACTTGAGGGCGAGTAAATTATGGGATAGTTTTCATTTTTGGGTGAACTTCTTAAGTCGTTATAAGTTAGGATACAGACACAAGTTGACTCGTATAGCACCAAACGCCATTGACACGTGAAGAACCATCATTGATGGCACCACATTTGATACGATATTTGACAGCTCTACAGCGAATTTCGGTTTGTTGCCAACACACAAAGCCATGTCTTCAGAAGAGCAACACAACACACAAAGCCATGTCTTCAGAAGAGCAACACAACACACAAACCGTATGGATTACTTTGGGCCTGTCAGTTTTGAGATTGACAGCTCCAGTCATAATTCACTTCCATTATAAGGAAAAACAGCAGTCAGGATATTTTTCAAAGATGAACTTTTTGTTTTACAAAAGAAGACCAAAAGAACGTCAAATGTGTGAGTAAAGGGCAGTCTTCGTTTTTGAGTGACATACGCCTTTAAGTGTGGACTTCGACACAGAAAACACGTATAGAGACAGCCGTGACTTTACCCTGCAGGATAGGCCACTAAACCCGTGTTGTGGTCGCAGGTTAAAGCACTGCTGCTGGAGGCACTGATGCCCAGGACCTTCTCCAGGACGACCTGCAATCACAATACAACTTCATGAAACATTTCACACACCTAGTTAACCACCTCATGCACGTCAACATTTAACATGCATGCTGGTCAATGCAATGCGATAAACAGGGTGTGCAATTGTGTATGAACGACACAACAACTATAACCAACTTCATGAAGACGAATGTGAAAACAGGAAGAGTCGTTGAGTTTTGTGGCCTGTGAATCATGAGTCGTGTTGTTCATAACGTTACCCGGTTATGAATGTCTCGTCTGTTGCTCTGTCGAGTTTTTCTCCTCATGTTCGCTGGGATTGAAACGCTGTTATTGACTTTCCTTGCTCGAGAGGTCAAACTACTTGCGTTTAGATTTGCTCCATCCGCCATAGCGCAACACTCTTCTTTAAAACGGTCAATAAATAACGTTAAGCCACAGAGTCTGAAGTCACATATTCGTTTGTAATTAAAACGCGTTAAATGCTGAGCATTGATCAGAAACGCGAACGGTCGGATATTTTATACTCGCTATAATACTGATTGTGGATTAAAAGTTTTAGTTTGTAAAGTTCGATGAAATGACTTCTATTTGTTTTTCGGCTGAAAACGAAACTTCGACAATGTACAAACAGCTGTAAGCGATGAAGTCCATGTAATGTGATCTGAGACTGGCCGTTTCAAACATACACCGTGTGCTGTGATTGGATGAATCGCGCACGGGAGGCGGGATCATTCGTGTAGCTCACTCACTATTGGTCGGTTTATGTATGGGTTTGCCCAGACGTCTTAACTTCTTATCATCAATGCAAACGTTGTGATCATAAATCCATCACATATCATTTTTGAACACATAATCATTAATCATAAACATAATGAAAGCAAGAATCATTTATAGTTTTTCAAAATTACAGTTACATAAAAATTAGGGTAGACACTACATTACATCATGATGAAAGAGTTTTTGAAATGTAACACCATGTTTGATATTTTTTAAATTATGTAAACAGGGCACAAATAATTTTTTTTTATTTTTGGATGCTAGCTATATTTTGACTCAAAGCTCTCACCAGAAGTCATTTTACATTTTATTTTTGCCGTAAAATACATTGTAGTTATTAGCAGAAAAAAACATCTTTCTGACGATCATTGTTTATTCTTACGAAATAATAACATAAATAATAATAGTATTAATAATAATTATTATAAAAATAGTATTATTATTAATAACAACAATTATTGTTATTTAATAAATAAACATCAATAATAATAATAACAATCAACAATAATAGTTATAGTTATAATTATTATCATTGCTGTTGTAATTATGATTTAACAAATAATAATAATTCTTATTAATATTATAACTATAGTTATTATTAATAATTAAATTATTGGTAACAACAATGATAATAATGTGTTTATTTATTAACTTAATAATAATAACAATTGTATTGATTTAATTATTCATTAATTCTGTATTATTTATGTTAATGATCATTTATTTACTGTTATTTATTTAAATAATGATCAATTATAATAATCAATAATAATAGTAATAATCATAATTATTATTGTTGCTGTAATTATTATTTAGAACATAAATAATACTATCCTATATTCATAAACATCCTTCATAATTAGTAATAATCATTCTAATTATTGTTATAATTTCTATCAATAATTAAGTTAATAATAACAATTAACAAAAATAATATTATTATTATGTATTACAGTAATAACAATAATAATTTTATTTATTAAGTAACTCCTTCATTTATTCATCCATTCATTCAAAGAGAAATTCACCTGTATAAGAAATATCCTATATTCAGAAATATTAACAATTATTAAGAATGTATTAGTATAAACAAGAATTATAATAATAATTATTGTTATTATTATATCTGTCATTTAACAAATACATAATTATTAATACTTATTATATAATAGTTAAATTAATATAAAAAAATTTAATTCCTTCCTTCATTTGATTCATCTTTTTTTTTAACTGAAGAGAAAATCACCCGTATAATAAATGTTACTGTTTAAATCAGATACACAGGTGAAACTCGAAAAATTTGAATATCGTGCAAAAGTTCATTTATGTCAGTAATTCAACTTAAAAGGTGAAACTAATATATTATATAGACTCATTGCATGCAAAGTGAGATATTTCAAGCCTTTATTTGTAATAATTTTGATGATTATGGCTTACAGCTTATGAAAACCCCAAATTCAAAATCTCAGAAAATTAGAATATTACATGAAATCAATTTTAAAAAAAGGATTTTAAATACAGAAATGTCGGCCCTCTGAAAAGTATAATCATGCATATCTTTTGGGCCTCTTTTGCCTGAGTCTCAGCCTGAATGCGGCGTCAGCCTGTGGCACTGCGGAGGTGTTATGAAGACCAGCATGCTTCAGCTCTTCTCTCATGTCCCTCATCTCTCTCACTGATTCTCTATGGGGTTCAGGTCAGGCGAGTTTGCTGGCCAATCAAGCACAGTAATCCCATGGTCATTGAACCAGGTTTTGGTACTTGCTGGAAAATGAAGTCAGCATCTCCATAAAGCGTGTCTGCTAGACGGCTAGAAATGTCCCGGTAGACTCCGGACTAAAGCACAGTGGAGCAACACCAGCCGATGACACGGCTCCCCAAACCAACACAGACTGTGGAAACTTCAAGCGTCTTGGACTGTGTGCCTCTCCATTCTTGCTCTCATCAGAACAGAGGACTGTGTAGTGAAAGGGGGAGTGGCTTGACTGTGTTTAAAGATCAAGGATTTAATCACTCAGGTTTCAGATTCACACACAACATCACCGAATCGAAACACAATGAGGAACGCCACCAAGTCTGAATCTGAATACGTGCTGGACTACGAGTACTACTACGATTACGTGGACCCAGTCTTTGTGAACGCCACTGCACTGAAGTACAACAGATGTGAGCTCCTTTAACTCTCTCTCTCTTCTAGATCACAGGTCAGCCGATGGGACGTCTAACTCGTTCTCTCTCTAGATTCAGTTGTGCTGATATTCTGGATCATTCTAGCTGCGTTTATTGGCTTCTTCTTCTTGATTTTGTCACTTATATCACACACAGGGCAACTACCAAGGTAAGAATGAAAAAGCTCATTTCACTGTATAAACATGTTTATTATATTTATCACACTGTGGTCATTTTAGATATGTTAATTTTTCATTGTTTACAAATATTTTATTTGTATTTGTGCAGTTGCTTTGTTCATGGTTTCTAATTGAATTGAATTCTCATATACTGCTTTTTAATAACCAACAAGACATGTTGAATCTAGACATACTCCGCTAATTGATAAAAGCCTTCTAGATAGTCTTTAAAGCTTGACAAAAGACCAACAAATATTTTATGAAGTGAATATTATTATATTTTTATTTGTTTATAGGGGTCCTCGTGTCAAAAAATCAGGTTTGCCGTTGATGAAAAGCTATGGATCTCCTCAGAAAAGATACAAATAAGAAGCAACTTCATGAAGACTAAAGCCATGATGAGATCTGATTCTGTACACGAGTGAAAACACACAATGTAGAAAAATCCCTGCCTACGAACTGACATTAAACCATGATATCCTGATCAATGTGTCCATCTCATATCTCTCATATATATATATATGATTTAGTGATGGAAAATCAGATGTACATGATATTTCTGAAATTTAACACTTATTACATACAGGATTTACTAAAAAGTAACTACAAATAAATGAAAAAATTATATATTAACATGTGATCATGTCAATAGATGACTGACAGTTTTGATATTTCAGCTGGTAATCTCAAAACCATGGAATTATGTTTCCGTCACAGAAAATAAAAATAAAAAAGGTGATTGTGACTTTTTATCCAACAATTCTGACTTTTTTTTCCTCGTAATTGATATGATCTCGCCATTCAGAGACATAAAGTCGCAATTCTGAGATATAAAGTCTCAGGTCTGAAAAATAAATTCATAAGTGCGAGATATAAACTCGCCATTCTGAGAAATAAAGTCAGAAATGTGAGATATAAACTAGCCTTACTGAGCATTAGACACAATTGTGAATTATAAAGTCTGAATAGTGAGATACAAACTTGTCATTCTGAGAAATAAAGTAAAAAATGTGAGATATAAACTTGAAATTGCAAGAAAAGGTGAGAATTGTGAGATAAACTTGCAATTGTGAGATATATAGTGGCTATTTTGAGAAATAAAGTCGCAATTCTGAGATATAAAGTCTGAAATGCGAGATATAAACTCGCACCTGCCAGAAAAAAAGTCCGAATGGTGAGATATAAACTAGCCTTACTGAGAATTAGACACAATTGTGATTTATAAAGTCTGAATAGTGAGATTATACAAACTTGTCATTCTGAGAAATAAAGTCAGAAATGCGAGATATAAACTTGCGATTGTGAGAAAAATGTCAGAATTGTGAGATATGAACTCGAAATAGCAAATTATAAAGTCAAAATGATACATTTTCAGATTTTGACTTTATAACCCCTAGTTTGTATCTCACGATTCTGAGAAAAACTGAATTGTGGGAGACAAACTCGCAATTCTGAGTCTCTTTTGGTGGCAGAAACGAGTTTCCATACAAACGGTCAAATATTGGGTGGGGTTTTTTTTGGGCCGTACCAAAAAAACAAAAAAAAAGTCTATCAATGCTAAACTATAAAACACGTGCAATGTAAATGCAATCATACTGAAATCATTAATAGGCACAAAAAAAAACACAAACACAAAAGTTCTGTTCATCTTTTTTTATTTTAAATTTATAAAATTACAAAAAGATCCACTTAACATCTTCTATTACCCTTTTGCGCAGCGTGTCAGGGGTCGAGCGCGGACAGGATCTCTCTGCACATGAGCAGTGTGTGAGATGTGGCCGTCCTGGAGCGCATCAGCCTGGCGTGGGTCAGCAGGAGGTCAGGTGACCGAGCGCCGCTCCACAGCTCATAGATGTACAGAGACAGCAGTTTCAGGCCACTTTCTGACAACAACACAAACAAACAATGTTTCAGTGGAGAAACATATGCCACAGTGATCATAGACCTCTTCAACAAATGCATTTTTCCCATTCATCATCATCTTAACAGGGTTTTCAAAACACACTCTTCAATAAAGAGCCATAAACCAAACTATCCAGCCATCAGAGGAATAGCACACGTTACCATCTTTGCTCTGAAGAGGAGGGGGAAAAGTATCTTAAACTATAATATCATTACAGTGAGTGAATGAAACTCATCACTTGAAGAACTGCATGTGACAGAAACTACTGTACGATACAAAACTATTCACATAGTAATTGATTATAAATATCTACACTGCCGTTCCAAAGTTTGGGATCTGTAAGATTTTTTATGTTTTTAAAAGAAGTCTCTTCTACTCAAGGCTGCATTTATTTGATTAAAAATACAAACAAAAACAGTCATATTGTGAACATGAAAATGAACGCTCTGGGCGGTCTTTTCCGGAAAGCGCCCGGAAGTGATCTCTCGCGCGTGTACGTCACTCATACAATTGTTTTATTTTTTATTTTTTTTTATTGTTTTCTTTTACGACGGTTTAAACATCCCGGATAAGTGCAAATTAGTACCATTTTAATTAGCCGTCTTACCTACAATCTCTGTTCTGTGTAAACAATGAGTGACGTACACGCGCGAGAGATCACTTCCAGCGCTTTCCGGAAAAGACCGAAGCGCCGGCGCCCTCAGATCACTTGGACGTGGCTGTGTTTACAAGAGGTAAAAACGATATAAATACTGTTCGTTTCCTCACACAAACCGCTCGTTTCGTGTCTTAGGCCATCAATGTGTACTTACATTTACGAGTCAATAAATCATGCTTAATTTGGACTTCTCTGTGCATGCTCTTTGAGGTGGTGACCATAGACCTGCATTATATGACTGACAGACAAGAACGGTTTGACCTAAAAATATCAAAATTGAAACTACTGCGGAAACAAAGACACCTACATCTTGGATGCCCTTGAGGTAAGCTAAAACATATCAAAAAATTATTTCAAAGTGAACTATCCCTTTAAGGCCTGTTCACACTAAGGATGATAGCTATAATGATAACGATAAAGATATCGTTTGATAAAAATCATTCTACATATAAAAGAATAGCAGAGTCCACACCACCATATAACGATACCGGCACAGAGAAACAATATCACCAGTGGATGAACCATAAACACACTGACAGCCAATCAGAATCCATCCTGCTTTCAGAGCTCGAGCATTTAAAGCGGCAGACGACATCAGAACGACATCATGCGCCGCTGTGGATCGTTCTTGATGTGAACCGGCCTTCGCAAAGCTTTCCTCTTCCATGGCTTTTCACGATTACGAAACGAAATTAGCAACGAAGCTCATGTGACGAGAAGAACCAGATATACTTGAGATTTGTGACATCACATCCTGTTTTTGGCTCGTTTAGATGTCTTTGCTCCAAGTTGCGTTCACATTTCAGTCGAAGCACACCAAGGGCCCTATTTTAAGGGTCTCTAAGCCAGGGGTGGGGAACGTTGGTCCTGGAGGGCCAACCCTAATCAAACACACCTGCACCAGCTAATCAATGTCTTAAGGATCACTAAGGCTACAATCAGGTGAGTTTTTTTCAGGGTTGGTGCAAAACTCTGCAGGACAGTGGCCCTACAGGACCAACGTTCCCCACCCCTAATCTAATTGCATGGTCTAAAGTGCACGGCGCAAGTGTACTCAGGGCGTGTCCAAATCCACTTTTGCTAGTTTAATGACGGGACAAATGGTTGGCGCTCCCGGCGCATGGTCTAAAAGGGTTGTCCCTATTCTTTTAATGAGTAATGGGTGTGTTTTGGGCGTAACGTGCAATAAACCAATCAGAGTCTCATCTCCCATTCCCTTTAAAAGCCAGTTGCGCTCGCGCTATGGCGGATTCGCTATTTACATGGAGGAATTAGCAAGCAGAAAAACTGAACGCCTCTCTAGCGAGGAAACGGATCTGCTCGTGCGCGAGGCTAAAGACCATCTACGGGACAAGCCGGATTCCACCATATCTTTATTCATCTTTTACTTTGTAATCCTTTAATTTTTAATATTTGGCATGTTTGTGTGCCTCTGCGTCCCTGTGTGTGTTATAAGAAGAGTGTGCGCGTGTTGTGTACCTGCCTATAGGCTCATATTACTAACACGCTCTTTAAGTAACAATACTGCGCCATTGAGTTTAGACCAGGTTTCAGTTGGTCAATGGCGCAGTCCATTTCAGTTTCCTCAAATATAGCAACGCTCCAACAATGCGACTGAACACACCTCGTTTTCAGACCAGCAGCCCATGGGCGCAAATACATTTGCTATTTAAACAACGTGGAGCAGGACTTGAAAAATGATAACTGCGTCGGGCTGAAACTAGCAAAACACACTTGCGTCGCGTCTGGAGCTGCATTGCGACGGGTGTGTGATAGGGCCCTGAGAGTTCGTTGTCCACTTCTTCTTTTTCCACCAAGGTTCGGATGCCACTCATTCAAATGATCCGCACTAACACAGTTTGTTTTAATCGAAGTGTGAACACGCTAAATCTGAGACCACAGTGCTAAAACTCAATGTCTCTAGAGAGGAAAGACTGGGATTGACTGCTGTGCTCTATGGCTGTAG
This sequence comes from Rhinichthys osculus, assembly GCA_029959095.1. Taxonomy (NCBI): domain Eukaryota; kingdom Metazoa; phylum Chordata; class Actinopteri; order Cypriniformes; family Leuciscidae; genus Rhinichthys; species Rhinichthys osculus. The sequence goes on from JARWKJ010000009.1 coordinate 35,225,517, forward strand.
CCTTACCTTTTTTGGCACCATCCTCTGTATTCGCAGGCAAGCAGGTTCGTAACACCGTCTGGTGGATGACGTCGGGGAACCCGCCGCGCGCCTCGAGCAAATGAACCATGATTCTAGAGAACAGCTGAAGGGTGTCCACTGTTGAGCCACGCTCTTGCGCTGTGTGGTGATATAACCTTAGAAAGTCCTTTCTCGTGATTTCATCAGACAGAACAGCGTCTACATTTGCAGAGCGCGGCAGAATGACGCTATTCACCCATTTTAAAAGAGCTGAGGTGCTGCTGTCATCATACGGGCTCTCGGTCAATGTCTTCAGGGCCCACTTGAGAATTAAACATGCAGTTGCGACGTTTAGATTGCTTGAATCAGGTTTGTCTACGGGTTCAGGTTTGGGTTCCCAATGTGTGAGGATGTTTCTAAGAAGTGGTTTACACTCGTCCAGCAAAGCCTGCTCCAGTTTTTCCCCTTGTCCGTCTACGGTTTCTGTCTGTTTTTCCATCTGAAATTGAGCGTGCTTTGCTGAGTGGCATTTTCCTTGCCCTTTCTCTCTTCCAGAGCCTGAATAAACACATGAAATGTTTAGTTAGGAACAAGAATGTGTCAAAACATGTGATCTGTGTATCTAACATTCATCTAGTTTCCACAAGGCCAAGGACTGTCCGTGTTCACTGCCGTTCAAAAGTCTGGGGTTGGTCAATGTTCGTAATTGTTTTTGTAGGAAGTCTTTTAAGCTCACCAAGGCTACATTTATTTAACTAATAATACAGTAAAAACTATAATAATGTGCGATATTATTACAGTTAAAAATAACTTTTTTAGTTTTACTTATTCCTGTGATCAAAGCTGAATTTTCAACATCATTACTCCAGTCTTCGGTGTCACATGATCCTTCAGAAATCACTCTAATATGATGATTTGATGCTCAAGAAACATTTTTGTAACATAATAAATGCATTTACGGTACCTTTTGATCACTTTATTATGAACAATATTAATTTCTTTTAGAAAACCCAAACATTTGAACGGTAGTGTATCTGCCTGCATCCAGAGAGATAAAGGAATAAAAGGAACATGATTGTTAAAGTCTCCCTGTAGTCAAAAATTGTATCCCTTAAATCTCATCTTTGATCACAAAAATGACATATTGAAAGTTTTTTCCTTGAAAATAAAAATCTTCATGCCTTAAAATATCTTGAACGTAACTCGACACCCTTGCCTCATTTAGTATATGCGGTTCTATGAATATGCAAATTAGCCCCGCCTCCACTCACTCACTCAGCTCAGAGATCCACTGGTTGACGATCACACGTTGATCTGATTGGTTACAAGGTAGTTTGTGACGTCAGAAACACCAGCGATTTCAAACCGTGTTTTTGAGACTGTCTTTGGTTCACTGCAGTTTTAAGGAGAAAATACTCAGCAATGCTGTCGACTTATGAATTTACACATGGTTTGATAAACAACATTAAAAGCTTGATTTTCACCACAGGGGTCTTTAAAAGTAGATAAATATAGCCTATAACTTCATAAAAGCACCTACATAAAATCTTCATTTAAAATGTGAGCATTATTGGAGCAGTACATTTGTTTAAAGATTATGCTTTCCTTATTTTTACAGTCATTTCAGCATTTATAGAACTGCCACGGCGCTGAAGTTTCTAAATGTGCAAATCACACAGAAAAGAATGGCAAGAGATTTGTTCACACTAACATCATGTTAACACGTTATTTAAATTCCGTGGCGTTACTATTAAGTATTTAAATGTTTAAAATTGACCCAATGTACATTCTGTGCAAGTGCCACGCTGAACATCTGATTTACTAAACGGCAAATTAGCGCGAGAGGGCAATCCCACAAGTGCAGATGAATGTGTAAAGTTCTGGAGGTGAATCTACTGACAATGCGAGAATTTAAGGACATTTCCATAATGACCAACACAATCTACCAAGAGCGTAGGGCCGCAAACAAGCAGAGCCGATGAGAATCAGGTGTGGGTAATCTACTAACAATACAGGCGCATCAAATTAAAATAACGATCGGATAATGTTCGTCTGACGTTCCAAATAAATGAGTGGATAAAATTCTCTCCCTTCTAGCACACGCTTTCTGTTCTGGGGTGCGTTTCCCGAAAGCATCGTTAGCCAACTATGGTCGCGAGTTGGTCGCAAATCCCATTGAACTCTATTGGTAACGACGGAACTTGCGACCATAGTTGGCTAACGATGCTTTCGGGAAACGCACCCCTGTGCGGTTCCTCCTACAGCAGCCATCATTAGACTCGACGCTTTCGACTAAACCTTAGTCAATCACGTTGCATTATTCATTTAAATACTCTCCTCTCATAAATTTTGAGCTGATGCAAGGCGCTGTTAGTAAATTTGGCCCTCAGACATTTTATTTTCAAAAAGTTATAAAGCTTTCAAACGACAGTGACAGAATTGGACGAACCCTTTAACTCGTACTGAACCTGTAATGTGTTTGGACTCTTCTTACCCATCAGCTCTTTGACTCTGTGTTTGTTGATGAGGGTCTGAAGAGCGGACAGCAGTGAGGCGTCCCGGGCCAGTGTTGCCCAGCGCAGCAGGAGACTGAGCACTTCAGAGCACGACACTTTCTGGGGGTGTAGCGTCAGCCAGCCTGCCTCTTTATGAGTGTTCAGAGCTGTCCCATGATGCATCAGTACAGAGTCGAGTGTGTGCAGGACTGCCTTCAGCTGAAGCGCGCTCACACCACTCCTGAACAGGAACAGAGAAAGAGGAAGTAGTTCATTAAAACGATATTCTTGGAGGGCAGGAACGAAATGCAAATGGAGGGCAGGAAGTGATTTGCTGTATTTAGAAAGCTCTATAAAAAACTCAAAATGCCTATGTTCTGCGTCGTTTATGGTTACTTAAATCGATCAAAACACGAGGAGTTTTTATCGTGTACCAAAAGTTGTTGTTCATAAGGGGGGAAAATGCAAGAAATTGACCGAAAAACTCCTGAAAAACGGCTTGCAAACCTACGTCTGCGGTCGGGAGGAGCCGAATGGGATTTTATTTATATCTTTCTCTTGTAATAGCGTGTAAAGTAGTACAGCACGGACTTTCCTCCATCTCGTCCATTGCGCTCTTCACTCCCTGCCCTCCATCTGAATTTCGCGCGTCATCATAATCACGTGACTGAAACCCAGCTATTCTGCTTTTTTACATGTTCAACTTTCTTTAGTGTGTAATGTTGCTGTTTGAGCATGGAGAAGGTCTGCAGAGATACAAAGCACTCCAAAGGGAGTTATTCTTTACTGTATGTCAGCGCGCACTGTTTCTGAACTCACGAAAACACCTTGTTTAAAGTCTTTAGTTTTCTTCTGTCAAAATATTCCTCATTTAAATAATTCCCGCCCAAGGCAACGCAAAAAAAGTGCCCTGGTCTGGTTGAGTTGTGTTATAGTGCGTTGAAACTCGCGATTATGGCATTTATGACATTTCCAAAACACGCTCGAAGCGCTTGACCAATCACAACACACTGGTCCATCTGACCAATCAGAGCACATTGTGCTTTTAAGACGGAGGGGCTTCATAGAGACAGGAACTAAACAGAGCGTTACTGACAGACTGGGAAGGAGAGGAGCTGCAACAATGGGGAGTATGGGAAAATAATGTGTTTTTTGAACATTTAAGTATGAAATGTCCAAAACCAAAATAAAGACTTTAAAAAAGGGGGCATAAAAGGTTAATAGAATCTACTCATAACATACTCAAGTATGCAAAATGTTTCTAGCCAAGCAAGGAAATACATTAGTTTTCTTGTAAACTGTCGTTGCTCAATCTGCATGTTTTCCCACATTTCAGCCTGAACTGTTTTATCAATGTATCATAATGCGATGTATACTTGCATGTTATGTGACAATTAACCATCATCAGAGAGCTATAAACGTGAATGTGTCCTTAAATTATTCAAATATTAACTTATATTATAAAATATATTACATCTGAGGGGTTCTGCCGAGAAAAAAGCTTGTGAATTCCTGTCATAAGGCGTAGAGAGAAAGTGGAAAACGTACACGAAAAACAAACCCATGACTGTTTTTTGGCACAGGAAAACCATTATATATTATACCATTATTATAATATTGTAAGCTGACCTCATGGAAATAAATAAAACAGAGGTCATATGCATTGTTCACTTACCCCAGATGTCTGATGACTGTGAGCAGCGCGCACAGGAACTCGTTGATGATCGGCAGAGGAAGACATTTGCCTGAGGTGTGTGTCCGCTCTGGTGTAGTGCTGTGTGCTTCTGCTTTACCCTCTTTATTACCCAGATTAGTGAACCACAGAGCATGAAGCAACTCGATGACCGAACTCAACAGCTTACTGTCAACATTCCTACAAGAAACAAAGCTAATCAGTTTCTAAAGTGACCCCACAAAGCACTGAGACTTAAAGCACATGCCAATGCTTAAATTAAGGTACGGCTGGTATATATTCAATTAGTTAAATTACCTCTTTTCTATAATCTGTAATATCCATGTTAGGACTCCATGCTCTTTGGTGAGGACATACGCTGCTCTGTTGCCATGAGCCGTCTGCCGCAAAACATTCATTATCTGAATCTGGAACAGCAGAGCAGAAAATTGTCAAATCAACAGTTTTCCAGAAATCCCATGCCATATTACACAACAGGTATTACTGTATGTGACAATTAGAAAACTTGTATAGTACTTTATATAGGGCTTTTCACACTTCAAAAATCCTAGGTATTAATAAGCTGACGTTTCACACTGCAACACGCGATACATTAACATAAAGGCTCTAGCGATGCGCATCCTCATGTTATATATTGCAGACTGCCTGTTACTGTACTATCAGATTAATCCTGAATGGATCATTTCAGTCTCTGTACCGACTTCAAAAGGATCCCAGCGTCAGATGGTTTATTTAATAACGTCGTAGATCAAGTCAGAGGATTATATGTTTGTTCGGAGCATTTTTTTTTTAATTGAGAAAGTGTTATTCGTATACACTCACCTAAAGGATTATTAGGAACACCATACTAATACTGTGTTTGACCCCCTTTCGCCTTCAGAACTGCCTTAATTCTACGTGGCATTGATTCAACAAGGTGCTGAAAGCATTCTTTAGAAATGTTGGCCCATATTGATAGGATAGCATCTTGCAGTTGATGGAGATTTGTGGGATGCACATCCAGGGCACGAAGCTCCCGTTCCACCACATCCCAAAGATGCTCTATTGGGTTGAGATCTGGTGACTGTGGGGGCCATTTTAGTACAGTGAACTCATTGTCATGTTCAAGAAACCAATTTGAAATGATTCGAGCTTTGTGACATGGTGCATTATCCTGCTGGAAGTAGCCATCAGAGGATGGGAACATGGTGGCCATAAAGGGATGGACATGGTCAGAAACAATGCTCAGGTAGGCCGTGGCATTTAAACGATGCCCAATTGGCACTAAGGGGCTTAAAGTGTGCCAAGAAAATATCCCCCACACCATTACACCACCACCACCAGCCTGCACAGTGGTAACAAGGCATGATGGTTCCATGTTCTCATTCTGTTTACGCCAAATTCTGACTCTAACATCTGAATGTCTCAACAGAAATCGAGACTCATCAGACCAGGCAACATTTTTCCAGTCTTCAACTGTCCAATTTTGGTGAGCTCTTGCAAATTGTAGCCTCTTTTTCCTATTTGTAGTGGAGATGAGTGGTACCCGGTGGGGTCTTCTGCTGTTGTAGCCCATCCGCCTCAAGGTTGTGTGTGTTGTGGCTTCACAAATGCTTTGCTGCATACCTCGGTTGTAACGAGTGGTTATTTCAGTCAAAGTTGCTCTTCTATCAGCTTGAATCAGTCGGCCCATTCTCCTCTGACCTCTAGCATCAACAAGGCATTTTCGCCCACAGGACTGCCGCATACTGGATGTTTTTCCCTTTTCACACCATTCTTTGTAAACCCTAGAAATGGTTGTGCGTGAAAATCCCAGTAACTGAGCAGATTGTGAAATACTCAGACCGGCCCGTCTGGCACCAACAACCATGCCACGCTCAAAATTGCTTAAATCACCTTTCTTTCCCATTCTGACATTCAGTTTGGAGTTCAGGAGATTGTCTTGACCAGGACCACACCCCTAAATGCATTGAAGCAACTGCCATGTGATTGGTTGATTAGATAATTGCATTAATGAGAAATTGAACAGGTGTTCCTAATAATCCTTTAGGTGAGTGTAGTTCGCAAAGAAACTTTTGTTGAAAGATGAAGCAGCAAACTGTATCGGATCTGACATCAGCTGCACCACATGTCCAGACAAACGAAAAAAAGTGAAACTATGGATTTGAAAGCGCGTACTGTAGTGATGCCTGGAATCACTTAGATCATGAAAATACAGTTAAAAGCCAGATGTGCAGCACCAATCTGCCATATGCATAACATCATAATGAGACCACTAATGTAAAAGAATATAGTAAATTATTTGTGCTTTAGTTGCCCGTGTTTCAGCGTTGTTGTTACAGGAAAAGCGCATCCACAATGGGAGTTACACATTCAGACAAGCACGGTCAAATTCACGTGCGCATTCTTGTCCTTTTGTGCAGATGCAAGTCGTAATATGACTTTTATGTTGCTGTATATATCAGATTAATCTCATATAGGATGCGTTTGGTTTTAGGACGTCAAATTTCAGTTAATACATTTACAATTTACTTTCTAATTACTTGCGTACTTACTAATTTAAACCCTAAAATTAAGTTTAGGATATTAAACATTCTTTTTAAAATTAACAACAAAAGGTGTTAAAAAAAAATGGATTCTGCACTAATCAAGAAAAAATATTTTATATATATATATATATATATATATTTTTTTTTTTAAACAATATTAGAGCTTATTGTATTCTGCAACTAATTCTCAGATGCAATTTATTTCGAGCAGTAATTTCACACTTACAGGGACTGTATCTGAAGGCAATGGAAGCACGTTAAGAGTTTAATCTGCCCTACATTGTTGCTTCTCTCACTAGCAGCACATCTGAACACACACACACACACACACACACACACACACAGAGAGAGCGGATGTTGCTGTGCACCTGAGAGGCCTGGTCACACAGCGGCGTGCTGCCGAAGCCCAGCAGGGTCTGATAGATGCCTTGCTTCTCACAGAGCTCGTAGCACAGCTTATCCCGGACCCCTTCCTCCAAAATACTCAAACCCCACTCGCGCTCCATTTTGTGCTGGACAGAGAAACAGAGACAAATCAGAGTCGAGTCTTCAGCAACTACAACATTCATTGGCTAAAGACATGTTTACTTGAACATTTTTGAATGTATACTATATTACCAAGCGTACTGTATTTGTCACCCATGAGTTATTTGCTATGCAACCATAAGTGTCCAGTCACATGATCTCTGATGTTTCATTACCTCCAGATCAAAGCTGTAGAAGAGTTTGAAGAAGTCAGGAATTCTCTTGAGGTCCAGAAACTGAGTTCCCAGAAGAAATCTGCTCACCACCATGTACATGTGTTCCTCTGCACCGGGGGAAAGTTGAACTCAGGGTTTTGGCAAACTTCACTCTGATTCCATATCTCTTATTATATGTTAACGTGTCAAGTGATGAACACACTCACCAGGTCTCAAGATTTGCTGAGCGACTTTAGCAATGAAGGCCACGTGTACAAACGGTACCTGGAGGTTTCGCTTTTGGATCCCGTTCTTAACGGTGTCAAGCAAGTACAGAAGCTGGATATTATATAAAAACATAAATATTAAAATAAATAAATAATATAATAAAAAAAATCTAAAGTTGGGGTCAGTAAGATTTAGCATTTATTTGATACAATAAAATACAGTAAATAATAGTGTGATATTATTTACAATTTAAAATAACTATTTTCTATTTGAATGCATTTTAAAATATAATTTATATGACGGGAATGCTGAATTTTCAGCAGATATTAGAGACACTTCAGTGTCACATGATCCTTTTTACTCTAATATGCTGATTTAGTGCTCAAGAATTTTTTTACTATTATCAATGTTGTACTTTTTTTTACAGGATTCTTTGAAAAAGTTTAAAAGAACAGCAATAATTTTAAATAGAAATCTTTTGTAACAAATGTTTTTACTGTAATTTTTAATCTATTTAATGTTTACGGTACTCACAAATCTTACTGAACTCAAACGTTTGAAAGGTATATTATATTATATACAAAAATGTAGTGTCAAATTTTATTAATATTTCCCATTATTACAACACTGAAAGCAAAGTATAAAACTGCATAAAATACAGAAAAAAAAGTACAGAAATGGAACAATCTTCAAATAAATCTTACTAACAGTGATATTTGACACTTGTAAACAGTAACACGTCTCTACCTGTCTCTTCTCTCTGAATCGAGCGGCCTCCAGGTGCTGATAAAAGGATCCCAGGACCTGGTACCCCGCGGCCCTCACTTTAGGGTCACAGCTGCTCAGGGCCGCCACTGCGACACCCAAAGCATGACTGGAGACGAACTTCTGGCAGTCCACCGCACACTCTGATGCGGGAGAGACAGGTCACAGCACGGGTGAACAAATGGAAATACACCACAAAATGTGTGACCTTGAAAAAGCAGGCTTGCAGGCAAATGTTTCAATCTGATGAAATGTTTTAAGATAAAAAATAAATAAATAAAAACTTGACATATGTCTAGATACTGACTAAAATGTTCACAATGATTTTGTTGGCCATATAAAATTAATAATTAATGAATGTGAATATTGTGTTGATCTTATGGCAGATTTAAAGGGGTCATGACATTGATTTTTTTATTTTAACATGTTACTTGAGGTACACTTTAAATTTAAATATATATGTGTATTTTTGAGGGGCGGCTGCTTTAAGGTTTGTCAGTAAACAGACACTGTTATAATTGGCTAACGTCGGTTCATAGGAAACAGCATCAACGCCCACTCACTATTAAACATGAGCTAGTGTTTTAAAAACATTATCCATATAAAATCGTAATTTACAGACAAAGCATTATGAAATCATTAGTTATGTGCTGTGATGCAGCTGCTAAAGCCAGATGAAATACAGCTGACTGCTTCATATTTCAACAAAAGTTTATTTGCAAACTTTCCGTTACACTGTGCCTCGTTTACAAAACAAAATGCTCCGAACAAACATATAATGCTCTAACGTGATCTGGGACGCTATTAAATAAACCATCCACTTGTTTCTGACGGTGGGATCCTTTTGAAGATACAAATAAGCTGTTTAAACTTTCAACGTGAACGTCCTTTAACTCTTCATAGGCAAGACAAGTAGTTTGTTTAGGCATGGTTTGTAGGGAAATTACAAACCTGCGCACACATATTCAAACGAATATAAATATAGAATCAATTTTTAATGCGCATGTGAACGCCATCAGGTCACAGGTTCGCGTTTAAAGTCTGTTTAGAGAGAATGCCGTCCTCTTAGTGGCCCCTAATGTAATAACAAATGATAATTTTGCTGGAAGTGAATCAATCAAAACCAACTTTAGCCGGAAATAACATTATTCAAAAATCGCTATAAAGCCAAAACAATCTCTATTACTGTAAATTGTATGTTTATCTCTGTAAAGCTGCTTTGAAACAATCTACATTGTTAAAAGCGCTATATAAATGAAGATGACTTGACTTGACTTCATTTGTCCTGTTTTTGTCGACAGGCTTAAGTGTGTGTGGATACATCAGAATCTGAACACACATCTGTAAACTGTATCCAGTGTAGACAGCGTGACTGATTATAATGGCTTCTGTTTGCTTTAGACGTGATGCTCACATCCAGGGAAAGCAAATGTCAGCCGTTAAGCGACTAAGCGCCACTGGGCGGGGCTTATGGTTCAATGATGTATAACTATTCGTTGATGTCTTGCTCAGGAGGCAGTCATATGCAAATGTATTTGCCTGTGACATCACAGATCCCGCAATATGAAAACGAGCGACTTTTGGAGCTTGATTAAATAAATGCTCGACTGATACAATAAATAAAAATAAAAAATAAAAAAATCACTAATAACACCCGGCAATATGGTCCCAATACATTGTATACAAGTGCTAGACAAAGTACCTAAATACTAGTAAATACACAGAGCCAGAAACCAGCATTGTGGGCATGTCATGTGAGGTTACCTGGGCGAAGGATGAAGCTGAAGAGAGGGAGGAGGAAACAGGGGTCGTACAGAGATGACAGATCGAGAGGACGCTTGCCTTCCTGCGTGTACACCGAGTTTCTGCTGCCCTGTAGAAAGAGTTACGTGATGTTCATGCATGACTCAGCCTTTAAAATGGTACAATTCATTTATTTTCCTACTTCTATAAAGTAAACAGGAATAATTCAGGAATAAATTAAACAGGAATAATTCAATTTAGAATTTGTTGTAAAGGTTAGTTCACCCAAAACTCTGAGGCTTCACATTGTTCATAAGGAGATTGTAAAATAATTCCATATGAAACAAGTGGTTTAATTGAAGTCTTCTGAAGAGAAAAAAAAAATCACTTTATATGATGAACAGACCTCATTTAGGCTTCTATTTTACATATTAACAAAAGCAAACAGGACTAAAACGGTTTACTAGCTTACTACTCGGTTGACATTGCACTCACCGAGGTCTCCCAGTTCAACTTAACACAAATATCTAATCAGCAGATCACATGGCAGAAACTCAAAGCATTTAGGCATGTAGACATGATCAAGACAATCTGGTGAAGTTCAAACTGAGCATCAGAATCGGGAAGAAAGGTGATTTTGAATTCAAAAGAAGTGAGTTTGAATGTGGCATGGTTGTTGGTGGCAAACGGGCTGGTCTGAGTATTTCAGAAACTGCTTATCCACTGGGATTTTCAGGCTTAACCATCTCTAAGTGAAAATATTAATTTACCAGCACTTCTGTGGGAAAAAATGCCTTGGTGCCATCTCTGAACACACAACACATCAAACCTTGAAGCAGAAGAGCATCTCTGAACACTCAACACACCAAACCTTGAAGCAGAAGAGCGTCTCTGAACACTCAACACACCAAACCTTGAAGCAGAAGAGCATCTCTGAACACTCAACACATCAAACCTTGAAGCAGAAAAGCATCTCTGAACACTCAACACATCAAACCTTGAAGCAGAAGAGCATCTCTGAACAAACAACACATCAAACCTTGAAGCAGAAGAGCATCTCTGAACACACAACACATCAAACCTTGAAGCAGAAGAGCATCTCTGAACACTCAACACATCAAACCTTGAAGCAGAAGAGCATCACTGAACACTCAACACACCAAACCTTGAAGCAGAAGAGCATCTGAACACTCAACACGTCAAACCTTGAAGCAGAAGAGCATCTCTGAACACACAACACATCAAACCTTGAAGCAGAAGAGCAGCTCTGAACACTCAACACGTCAAACCTTGAAGCAGAAGAGCATCTCTGAACACTCAACACATCAAACCTTGAAGCAGAAGAGCAGCTCTGAACACACAACACGTCAAACCTTGAAGCAGAAGAGCATCTGAACACTCAACACGTCAAACCTTGAAGCAGAAGAGCATCTCTGAACACTCAACACGTCAAACCTTGAAGCAGAAGAGCATCTCTGAACACTCAACACGTCAAACCTTGAAGCAGAAGAGCATCTCTGAACACTCAACACGTCAAACCTTGAAGCAGAAGAGCATCTCTGAACACTCAACACATCAAACCTTGAAGCAGAAGAGCAGCTCTGAACACTCAACACGTCAAACCTTGAAGCAGAAGAGCATCTCTGAACACTCAACACATCAAACCTTGAAGCAGAAGAGCATCTCTGAACACTCAACACATCAAACCTTGAAGCAGAAGAGCATCTCTGAACACTCAACACATCAAACCTTGAAGCAGAAGAGCAGCTCTGAACACTCAACACGTCAAACCTTGAAGCAGAAGAGCATCTCTGAACACTCAACACATCAAACCTTGAAGCAGAAGAGCATCTCTTAACACTCAACACGTCAAACCTTGAAGCAGAAGAGCATCTCTGAACACACAACACATCAAACCTTGAAGCAGAAGAGCATCTCTGAACACACAACACATCAAACCTTGAAGCAGAAGAGCATCTCTGAACACACAACACATCAAACCTTGAAGCAGAAGAGCAGCTCTGAACACTCAACACATCAAACCTTGAAGCAGAAGAGCAGCTCTGAACACTCAACACGTCAAACCTTGAAGCAGAAGAGCATCTCTTAACACTCAACACGTCAAACCTTGAAGCAGAAGAGCATCTCTGAACACACAACACATCAAACCTTGAAGCAGAAGAGCATCTCTGAACACACAACACATCAAACCTTGAAGCAGAAGAGCATCTCTGAACACTCAACACATCAAACCTTGAAGCAGAAGAGCATCTCTGAACACTCAACACATCAAACCTTGAAGCAGAAGAGCATCACTGAACACTCAACACACCAAACCTTGAAGCAGAAGAGCATCTCTGAACACTCAACACACCAAACCTTGAAGCAGAAGAGCATCTCTGAACACTCAACACATCAAACCTTGAAGCAGAAGAGCATCTCTGAACACTCAACACGTCAAACCTTGAAGCAGAAGAGCATCTCTGAACACACAACACGTCAAACCTTGAAGCAGAAGAGCATCTCTGAACAAACAACACATCAAACCTTGAAGCAGAAGAGCATCTCTGAACACTCAACACGCCAAACCTTGAAGCAGAAGAGCATCTCTGAACACTCAACACGCCAAACCTTGAAGCAGAAGAGCATCTCTGAACACTCAACACATCAAACCTTGAAGCAGAAGAGCAGCTCTGAACACTCAACACATCAAACCTTGAAGCAGAAGAGCATCTCTGAACACTCAACACATCAAACCTTGAAGCAGAAGAGCATCTCTGAACACTCAACACATCAAACCTTGAAGCAGAAGAGCATCTCTGAACACACAACACATCAAACCTTGAAGCAGAAGAGCATCTCTGAACACACAACACATCAAACCTTGAAGCAGAAGAGCATCTCTGAACACTCAACACATCAAACCTTGAAGCAGAAGAGCATCTCTGAACACACAACACATCAAACCTTGAAGCAGAAGAGCATCTCTGAACACTCAACACATCAAACCTTGAAGCAGAAGAGCTACAGAAGCAGAAGAAACACACCGGTGACACTCTCTCAGCTGAGAACAACAAACTGAGGCTACAGTTCACCAAAACTGGACAATAGAAGATTTGAAAAACGTTGCCTGGTCTGATGAGTCGGGATTTCTGCTGCAACATTCGGACGGTCGGGTCAGAATTTGGCATAAACAACATGAAAACATGGATCCATCCTGCCTTGTATCAGCGGTTCAGGCTGGTGCTGGTGTAATGGTATTTTATTGGCACACTTTGTGCCCCTCAGTACCAATTGAGCATCGGTTAAATGCCACAGTCTACCCGAGAATTGTTGCTGTGCATCCCTTTATGACCACAGTCTATCATCTACTAGGGGTGGAACGGTACATGTATTCGTATCGCACCGAAACGGTACGAGCGTCACGGTTCGGTGCACGAATTTACACGGAGAATACACGGTATAAAAATAAATAAAACTCGCGTGCAAATTAATTAATGTAATGCGGAACTACTGTTAGATACGCGGGTTCTTTAGGGACACATAATCTGTACCATCGGCTTAGCTCTGAACGCGCGTTCACTTCAGACGTTGGCTTTATACGCGCGTCCTATTCGCTTTGGACTAGCGTCGAACTAGACGCGAATTTGACGCTCTATTCGCGTTTGGTGTGACCGCATAATGAACAGGCTGCGATGTCAAGATTGCAATGCGTGTGTGTGTGTGTGTGTGTGAGTGAGTGAGTGAGAGAGAGAGAGAAAGAGGCGCGCGATCGAACAGTGGAAACATAAAAAACATACTCCGTCATTTTGTTCATACAGATCATTAAACCTGCAAAGTGTTTACTTATATTTGTGTACACTCGCAATAAAACACAACATTGTGCTTTTGTCACACTCTAAACTCTTGTCAAACTGTAACCTACAACTGTCACCCAACCAAAATCTCTCTCACTCACACACACACACACACACACACACACACTGTTTTAAAAGCAAAATATATTTTTCCAACTCCATTTCAAAACAGTCTGTGGGTCCCATCTTTTAGACATTCATCATATTGCATTGGTTTCCATTTCTTGTCCTCAGAGCACTAATCTTACACATTCTGATTAAAAAAAGAAAATCGAATATTTTTAATGGTAGTATTATTTTATACAGAAATCAATTATTTATAATTCATATGAGAATAATGTTACATTGTCAATTAATAATGTTAATTCAAATTAAGGAAAACAAATATATTGATCTGAAATATAGCAAAATAATTTTAAATTAATAGTACAATTACCAAACATATCGCACAATCTTTTTGTCTTTTTATTCATTTAATTAATAAACTAATTATATAAAACTATTGTCAGTGCACTACAAATAAACTGGTTCTATGCCTTTATTAATAAAACTTATTTAAAAAATACAATGCCTTCTGCATTTTTGTTTTGCTTTTCCCTCCATTGTACCGAAATCGTACCGAACCGTGATGTCTGAACCGAGGTATGAACCGAACCGTGACTTCTGTGTACCGTTCCACCCCTATCATCTACTGATGGCCTCTTCCAGCAGGATAACAGGCCATGTCACAAAGATCAGATCAGATATTCTCAAACCATTTTTATTGAACACGACAGTGAGTTCACTAAACTCAAACGGCCTCCACAGTCGCCAGATCTCAATCCAGTAGAGCATCTTTGGGATGTGCTGGAACAGCAGATTCACATCATGGATGTGCAGACGACAAATCTGCAGCAACTGCGTGATGCCATCATGTCAATATGGACCAAAATCTCTGAGGAATATTTCCAGCACCTTGTTGATTCTCTGCCATGAAGAATTCAGGCACTTCTGAAGGCAAAAGGGGGTCCAACCCAGTACTAGCACCAAAGTTTGGCTGGAATAGACTTTCAATGAAGAGACAGAAATCTCTTCGATTTCATTCAAAATATCTTCATTTGTGTTGTAAAGATGAACGCAAGTCGTACAGGTTTGGAAAGACATGAGGGTGAGTAATTAAAGACATAATTTAAATTTTTGGGTGAACTAACCCTTTGGGACAGATATATTAGAATACCTTAAAATACGGTATGTCATTTACTCTCGCCTGTTGTTACCTGAAGGATGATGCGTCGCTGCTGCGGGAAGTGTGTCACGGTGTTTAACATCATGTCTGCGCTGAGCAGTGACAGCAGCTGCTCTGAACTGGGCTTCTGCCACAGGGAAGGTCCCAGGCTCTTACGGGCTTTATGGTGCTCCACCGCGGCGGGACCCCAGAGCACATACCTGACCACAAACACACACACATGCAGTAAACCACCGTTTTCTGTTTGTGGAAATCATCTTCAAACGTGTGATGTGAAATATGCTGAAACGTACTGAAACTCCGTGAGACTGATGTTGTTCTTCTCATACTCCTGGAGCACAAGTAGAAGCTTCTGGTCTGCGATAACCGAAAAACATTTCACTAAATCACATAACTGACTTCATACAAAGTTCAAATCAAATGAATCATGTCAAGTGGGTAATTTACCTGTGGTGCTCAGCGAAGCTCCATACGCACCAAGCAGCACGAGGAAGTGGTTGCTGTTACACACTTCAGGACATTTTTTCACCAGCGTAAGCAAGAAAGATACCAATGATTCTGGAAAACATTAATATTATTATTATTTTAAACAACAATCATCCAGAAGAGGTTGTTTGAATCCGTAATCCTAAGTCTAAGGAATAGTGATAGAGGCAGAAGCCTTAGCAAGACGAACTTAATACATTTTTTGGAAGAACATTAGTAGCGTAACGGTACACATATTTGTACTGACAATTACCGGTATGGGTCTTTCGGTCCGGCATGCATGTGTAGCGAACGAAAGCATTGTTTCAACCACTGAAAGTGAAGGACATTTCATAATTTGAAACGCAGAGGTTTCCAGCTAAAATGGGACAGTACTGTGTGTATATTGATTTATGTTGCAAAAACATCTGAAAATATTGAGCTGTTGTGGGAAAAGTGGACAATCCAAGTTGTCCTAAACATTAGACATGCTTTATATTAAGCGCTTCAATCTAACTCATAAGCCTACTTTTTAAAGCAGACTGCCCTCCTGTCAGAAGTGTGTCATTTCATTTTAGCAAGCAAGTCTCCGTTAAACTTCACAGACTTCAATGAATGAGCGAGGATGCACATGCAACCCCAACAGGAATGCAATAATTCTGAAAATATTTTTCATTTAGAAGTAGAAGCACTTCAAACATCATCTTGACTTTGACTTTAAACTGATCATCATTCATTTAAAAATGACAAAAAATATCCAAATATTTATGTTTAGATGCCAATCAAAAGATAAGCGTCATGCGCCACAGGAGGACATTGAGCTGCTGATATGGTTGGTCTCTGCTTCATTACCTTTAGACGGATGAGGACTGTGGGACTCGTTCTGTGTGGCCAGCATCGTGGGCAGGAACAGAGAGTGACTGGTGGTCATCATGTGGATGGTAGACATGGGCAGCAGCTCTTTAGGGGTCTCTGGTCTTCCATATATGATCTCCACAAGGGTGTTTAAGGCCCCCAGAAAGCTTGAGTCACTGTATCGATACCTGAGAGTGGAATTTTAAGAGCAGTTTTAGTTAGCCAGAACGCACACTGATAGTGTCATCAGAGTAAGCTAGTAAACAATGTGTCCTGTTAGCTTTTGTTCATTAAAAGGGCCTTTCACACCGGGTAGTTCTAAGATTCAGATTGTTTTATTTAGTGCCACGTCTACGGTGTACATTTTAGGACATCCTCAGACATCAGACATATGAAAACAAGGCATCATGCCTCAGACTAAAAGGCTTCAGTCATTGGACAAAACGGCATCACGCCTCAGACTGAAAAGCTTCAGGTCTCAGGAAAAACAATGTCAGGTGTCAGGTCTCGTACAATTAGGCATCAGACGAAACAGCCTCAGACAAAAAGGCATCAGACTAAAAGGCATCGGACGAAACAGCCTCAGACAAAAAGGCATCGGACATAAAGGCATCGGACGAAACAGCCTCAGACAAAAAGGCATCGGACATAAAGGCATCGGACGAAACGACATCAGACAAAACAGCCTCAGACAAAAAGGCATCGGACAAAACAGCCTCAGACAAAAAGGCATCGGACGAAACAGCCTCAGACAAAAAGGCATCAGACTAAAAGGCATCAGACGAAACAGCCTCAGACAAAAAGGCATCAGACTAAAAGGCATCGGACGAAACAGCCTCAGACAAAAAGGCATCAGACTAAAAGGCATCAGACGAAACAGCCTCAGACAAAAAGGCATCAGACAAAAAGGCATCGGACGAAACGACATCGGACGAAACGGCCTCAGACAAAAAGGCATCGGACGAAACAGCCTCAGACAAAAAGGCATCGGACATAAAGGCATCGGACGAAACAGCCTCAGACAAAACATCCTCAGACAAAAAGGCATCGGACGAAACAGCCTCAGACTAAAAGGAATCAGACTAAAAGGCATCGGACGAAACAGCCTCAGACAAAAAGGCATCAGACATAAAGGCATCGGACGAAACGGCATCGGACGAAACGACATCAGACAAAACAGCCTCAGACAAAAAGGCATCGAACAAAACAGCCTCAGACAAAAAGGCATCGGACGAAACAGCCTCAGACAAAAAGGCATCGGACGAAACAGCATCAGACAAAACATCCTCAGACAAAAAGGCATCGGACGAAACAGCATCAGACAAAAAGGCATCGGACGAAACAGCATCAGACAAAACATCCTCAGACAAAAAGGCATCAGACATAAAGGCATCGGACGAAACGGCATCGGACGAAACGACATCAGACAAAACAGCCTCAGACAAAAAGGCATCGAACAAAACAGCCTCAGACAAAAAGGCATCGGACGAAACAGCCTCAGACAAAAAGGCATCGGACGAAACAGCCTCAGACAAAAAGGCATCGGACGAAACAGCATCAGACAAAAAGGCATCGGACGAAACAGCCTCAGACAAAAAGGCATCGGACGAAACAGCATCAGACAAAACATCCTCAGACAAAAAGGCATCAGACGAAACAGCCTCAGACAAAAAGGCATCAGACTAAAAGGCATCGGACGAAACAGCCTCAGACAAAAAGGCATCGGACGAAACGGCATCGGACGAAACGACATCAGACAAAACAGCCTCAGACAAAAAGGCATCGAACAAAACAGCCTCAGACAAAAAGGCATCGGACGAAACAGCCTCAGACAAAAAGGCATCGGACGAAACAGCCTCAGACAAAAAGGCATCGGACGAAACAGCCTCAGACAAAAAGGCATCGGACATAAAGGCATCGGACGAAACAGCCTCAGACAAAACATCCTCAGACAAAAAGGCATCGGACGAAACAGCCTCAGACTAAAAGGAATCAGACTAAAAGGCATCGGACGAAACAGCCTCAGACAAAAAGGCATCAGACATAAAGGCATCGGACGAAACGGCATCGGATGAAACGACATCAGACAAAACAGCCTCAGACAAAAAGGCATCGAACAAAACAGCCTCAGACAAAAAGGCATCGGACGAAACAGCCTCAGACAAAAAGGCATCGGACGAAACAGCATCAGACAAAACATCCTCAGACAAAAAGGCATCAGACATAAAGGCATCGGACGAAACGGCATCGGACGAAACGACATCAGACAAAACAGCCTCAGACAAAAAGGCATCGAACAAAACAGCCTCAGACAAAAAGGCATCGGACGAAACAGCCTCAGACAAAAAGGCATCGGACGAAACAGCCTCAGACAAAAAGGCATCGGACGAAACAGCATCAGACAAAAAGGCATCGGACGAAACAGCCTCAGACAAAAAGGCATCGGACGAAACAGCATCAGACAAAACATCCTCAGACAAAAAGGCATCAGACGAAACAGCCTCAGACAAAAAGGCATCAGACTAAAAGGCATCGGACGAAACAGCCTCAGACAAAAAGGCATCGGACGAAACGGCATCGGACGAAACGACATCAGACAAAACAGCCTCAGACAAAAAGGCATCGAACAAAACAGCCTCAGACAAAAAGGCATCGGACGAAACAGCCTCACGGACGAAACAGCCTCAGACAAAAAGGCATCGGACGAAACAGCATCAGACAAAACATCCTCAGACAAAAAGGCATCAGACGAAACAGCCTCAGACAAAAAGGCATCAGACTAAAAGGCATCGGACGAAACAGCCTCAGACAAAAAGGCATCGAACAAAACAGCCTCAGACAAAAAGGCATCGGACGAAACAGCCTCAGACAAAAAGGCATCGGACGAAACAGCCTCAGACAAAAAGGCATCGGACGAAACAGCCTCAGACAAAAAGGCATCGGACGAAACAGCCTCAGACAAAAAGGCATCGGACGAAACAGCCTCAGACAAAAAGGCATCGGACGAAACAGCCTCAGACAAAAAGGCATCGGACGAAACAGCCTCAGACAAAAAGGCATCGGACGAAACAGCCTCAGACAAAAAGGCATCGGACGAAACAGCCTCAGACAAAAAGGCATCGGACGAAACAGCCTCAGACAAAAAGGCATCGGACGAAACAGCCTCAGACAAAAAGGCATCGGACGAAACAGCCTCAGACAAAAAGGCATCAGACGAAACAGCCTCAGACAAAAAGGCATCGGACGAAACAGCCTCAGACAAAAAGGCATCGGACGAAACAGCCTCAGACAAAAAGGCATCGGACGAAACAGCCTCAGACAAAAAGGCATCGGACATAAAGGCATCGGACGAAACGACATCAGACAAAACAGCCTCAGACAAAAAGGCATCGGACGAAACGGCCTCAGACGTCACTGGTAGTTCCTATAGTGCTGGTTTAGACCGACTCTGAAGTAGAAGCTCAATTCGTTTCTCCAAAAGGAGTTCCTAGAACTAAATCGTTCCCAGTTCCTGCGGTGCGAATACGCCAAAATCCGTCAATCCGGTATTTCCGCCATTAGTTCTAGGAACTATGAAAAGGTTAATCCAGTGCGAAAGCCCCTAAAGTCCCCCTGTGGTGAAAATACAGTTTTTAATGTTGTTTATACGTCTATGTGGTGTTTTTAATGTGCTTTAAGGCAAGCCATGTGTAAATTCATAAGTCGACAGCATTGCTGAGTATTTTCTGCTTAAAACTGCAGTGAACCAAAGACAGTCTCAAAAACACGGTTTGAAATCGCTGGTGTTTCTGATGTCACAAACTACCTTGTAACCAATCAGATCAACGTGTGATCGTCAACCAGTGGATCTCTGAGCTGAGTGAGTGAGTGGAGGCGGGGATCATTTGCATATTCATAGAACACATACATAAGCTATTATACATTCAAGCTATTTTAAGGCATGAAGAATTTTTTTGAAGGGAAAAACTTTTAAATGTGTAATTTTAGTGATCAAAGATGAGTTTTAAGGGATCAAATGATTGACTACAGGAGGACTTTAAGAGAAAAGACACTTACTTCAGCCCAGACTTGACAAAGCCATTCCAGTCTGATGCAGTGATATTTTCTGGAACGATCTGCAATAAACCAAACATGCAGACAGTAAACATCAGCTGAATGTTGAGCTATTTACATAACAAAAATGTGTAAGTGTACAAAATACTGTACAAATGTATATAACTACATTATGCTTGTGTGGCACAAATGTTGTTATTAGCACAGTTTACAACAAATATTTAATATATGTGAATAAAAAAAAAATGGACAATGGAATTCTGTGTTAAAAAAAACAGCTAAATATGTGAATGCTTTGTCAATGCATTACAAGTGTGCTGTTTTTGAAAATATACGGTAATTTCATAACTTCTGACTTACACCACATTCAAATTTAAAATATGCAAATATGCAAGTTTCAATAGTAAAACAAAAACACGTTATCGTGAGACTAGTTTGAATCACTTTTCAACTTTAAACATCTAAATCTGGAAACCTCATTAACTTTTGAATAATATTAAAAGAAAAAAATGTGAAATAACTATCAATAAAGTCCTGTTTACATGGAGCTAACCCCACTCACAGGAATTATGATGATAACCTTAACCAGCTGTTCATCCACCTAGAACGGTAAGAAGACAGTGATGATACTGGACCCACCAGGAGTGACTCGAGTCTTGTCAGCACGGTCTCTTCATGAAGGGACTGAGGGTCTTTCTGCTCTTTATATGCAGCAGCCAGCCAGCGGAGAGCGGCCGAAAGCAGACTCGTCCTCCACTGACACAGCTCCTCTGCACTATCAGACAGCTTCTCACTGACGCAGTCTGCCAGCTTCCACCTGAAACCAGATGTGCCAGCATATCAAGCTTCAGGTCAAGACCACAACGATTAAACTAGGATGTCAAATATTTAAACTTATTAAACTTCCTGGAATTAATTGCACATTTTTATCTATTCTAAATGTCTCTTGATTTATTTTTGTCCCATTATTTTTTCTCATTTTAATGCTCTTATCAACATGGAAAAGTGGGTCGGCTTGCTTTGTGCAAATGTTTTTTTATGGAAAACAACATTGGCATATACTGTGTTCAATTTCACACTAACATTCTCACTTGGAGCAAATAATCTCTCTCACA
The DNA here is from genome assembly GCA_029959095.1 of Rhinichthys osculus. Lineage (NCBI taxonomy): Eukaryota > Metazoa > Chordata > Actinopteri > Cypriniformes > Leuciscidae > Rhinichthys > Rhinichthys osculus. The sequence goes on from JARWKJ010000009.1 coordinate 35,247,219, forward strand.
CAATGTAACACTGTCCATCAATAAAAGGGTGAAAGAAATACTGACGAGGTCCTGATATTGACGAGGGGGCGGAGAATTCGCATCAGCTGTGTGTGTGTGTGTGTGTGTGTGTGTGTGCTTGGCCATCATCAAGTGGTATTTCAGACTGGACGCGCTGCGATGATGATAGCTCAGTGCACAACGACAAAACACACAGATTATTTTGGTCTCGTCAATGGGACCATTTGGCAACTTTTTAAAAGTAAACTTTACATTCAGAATCTTATTGGCATCCATTTCGGCGTCTCTCGCTCATCATCCACTCAAAACGTAACGTTAACCTACTATTTGGCCGGCTCGCAAGCCCAAACAAGTGTGTGCGGCGTGCCTGTTGTTTTGTTTACGGTCTAGCTAGATCCGCTTGTGCTTTCAAAACGTCCTCGCGCGGCGCAAGCCATTGAAATTAATGGGTTTCATAGCGTAGCGCCTCGCATGCTGCATCCTGTTGCAAAAGCATGTGAAAAAAACGACAAAGTTTTCTAGGCCAAAAAGACAGTTAATCGCGCACTAAAAAAATGTACGCCGTTAAAATGGGTTTGCGTTAACGCCGTTAATAACGCGTTTAACTGACAGCCCTAGTTAATGTATTAACTAACATAAACAAACAATAAGCAATAACTGTATGTGTTACAGTATTTAATAATCTTTGTTAATGTTAGTTAATAAAAATCCAGCTGTTCATTGTTTGTTCATGTTAGTTCACAGTGTATTAACTAATGTTAACAAATACAACCTTTGATTTAAACAATGTATTAGTAAATGTTGAAATTAAGATTAATAAATGCCAAAAAATCATTGTTCATTCTTAAGGGCCGTACACACCGGGACGAATATCGGTGCGCGTTATTCGCCACCGTTTTTCAACGCGTTTTTTGTGTTCGGTGTGCACACTCACATTGGCACCCTTTGTTTAGTCACGAGGCGTTAAAGTCCCCGTGAACCGGAAGTTGCAAACGACTTTTCTCGAGTGTTGTGACGTATTTCCGAGAGAAACGGAATACTAAATGAGGCAAAATAGTGGGCGTGGCTTTTTTTCCAACTAGCACCTGATTGGATCTAGAAAAGTAGGTGTTTTCATTCAGCCTGTCTACTGTCAGTTGGAGGGGCGTGGTTACGGATGTTAAGCAGACACCCAAACCGTAAAGCCTACGTCATCAGGGAAGGTCCTCCAACGCAGAGGGGAGGGGCATTTTCAAAATTTGATTAAAGATTACGAAGCCAAAAAATGTTTTTGTGTGGATTGACAAATTTTGATTTCATGGGGACTTTAAACGTCGGCGAATATCGCGCGCGAAATTCGTCCCGGTGTGAACAGGCCTTTAGTTGATGTTAACTAATGAACCTTGTTGTAAAGTGTTGCCATGAGTTTACCTTTGATGGCTGTCTGGTTTCTGAAGGACGGCAGGAAGATCTCTGATGAGTTGAGTGAGGTCAGCGTTCCCAGCAGCCAGTCGGATGAGACCGGACAGGACGTCCACATGCAGGTCGCTCGTAACTTCCCCTCGCTGCACCGCGTGCCACAGCTCAGACAGCAAAGCTTTCTTCAGGGCCTTCAGGACTGATTTATGAACTGTGTGTAGAGATAGACAAGCCGACATGAAACCTACTGTATGTGTGTGTCAAATTCAACACGAACAACATTATTTGAGCCTCTGCAAAGAAAGCAGCAACACTGACTGTCTTTGGGGCGGGTGGGGTCATCACTAATGGCTCTCCTCAAGTAGGCGTCGAGTAGGAACAAGAAGCCGCTGCTTCGGGAGCTGATCTGCGCTAGGTTAGACGGCTCCAGGCACCAGAGCTCGAAGCTGAGCACGTGTGTGGAGCAGTTCTGCAGGAGGACGGCCCCAATGGCCTGGGCTGAAGGACTCTCTCTCTGGATGCAGTGCAGGAGAACCTCCGTCTGAATGAGTTTGGCCGTGCCTGGCTCCCGGGACAGCACCTAGAGAGAGACGTTTTTACAGAGAGTGTGCAAAAAGACAATGGCATCTGTAGGCGCATTATCACTACTCTAAAGGCCCTCGATATACTTAAAGCAAAAATCGAAGAACGAACTGGTTTTGAACAAAATAAGGCAAAATAAGGTTTGAAATGGCTTGCCAAGCTGGTAAACACTTTTAAACTACCAATTACGTAATAAGTACGTGTGGCTCTTACTTCTTTAGCCCTATTCGGACAGGATTAGTTTAACAAGGGTAGATGGAGTAATGTAATTTTACCACAGGGCGTCTGTAATATGATTGGCCAACTCGCACTGGATAAGATATCTCAGTGAAACTAGTAGCAGAACTGGGAGGGGTCACTCCTGTCGGCATGTCCGTATTACGTTGCTTTCTGATATCACGTGTGCAAACACATATAACCTATATTTATATATATAAAACAGTGATTGTCTGGTCGAACGATGTATTAATTAACTTCAGATTGGATTGTGTTGGTAAAAGGCACTTACCTAACGCTAAAAGAAGTTTCGTGCCTCTAACAAGTGCTTTCGATCTTCTTTCTGATCTGAATGGTGTGGAAAACACTTGAGTTTTGCCACAGACTTGTCCCAGCGTCTAGAACGCAAATTAATGCTTTTTCAAGCGCCTCCATACTTGAAAAACCACGGAAAACTACTTTTAATTAGGAAATTATGGAATATTTACAGCGGGTCTATTCGCACGGGATTAGTATTACCTGAGGTCAATTTTCCGGACCTTTTTACAGAAGGTAAAAGTCGCTGTAATCTTTACTGACATTGTCCGTAATGATCACTGAGATGCACATTCGGACGGGACTAAAATAGCTCTGGTGATAATTACTTTACCCCACCTCTCCATGTTAAACTAGTCCCGTCCGAATAGGGCTTTTGACGTGAAAATCTTCTTTGGTTAAAGGGATAGTTCACCCAAAAAATGAACATTTTTACCCCTAGGTGAAGAACTTCGCCGTGATTACATCGGCCCCTTGAGTGTGAAGTTTCCCCGTGGTGTGTACCTGTAGCAGGAAGTCCTCGAGCGGCACACACTGGCAGGGCGTGAGGAGAGCAGCCAGACCTCTGAGGTGAGCCTGGGACAGAGACACACATCTGCTGTGGTCTTCAGAGAGCAGCTTCAGCACGGCGTGCCCGTAGACGCTCAGCCGGCTCTCAGGGGCCACCAGGCTCTTCTGAGGGAGCAGCAGCAGAGCGGACACCACCTCCGACAGGCTGGACGCCTCCATGAAGTCGTGCAGAGACAGCAGCGCTCGGACACAGAGGGACTGCTTTCTGGGACAACTTCTGAAGGCCAAAAGGGATTTTTCAGTGATGCACCAAACAAAAAAACTACACTGCATTTCGCTCATACTATTTTCGACTTGTGTATACATGGAATACCCAGAAAACCCACTACGAATGCCAAAATGGCCATTACACAACTACAGCACGCTGAATATCACATCCCATAATGCAACACACTCAACTCGACACTTCCTTTCTAGTGTCATGAATGAATTATAAGTACAGCAACCATGATTTTTAACGTCTCTTCGACTATTATGCACCATTTTTTGTAAATCTGAATACAAATGCAAAAGAGATGATAACTGGGTGCCAATGAATTGCAATGAGGTTTGTTGTTGCACAATGTGTACTGTATTACATACTATTTTTTTAATTAACTATGCAGTATATAGTAAGAGGTATGCTATTATTCCATTGTGAAAATCTGTGATTCAAAACAAAAAGTCAAACTTAAAGGGATTACTTTAAATTAAACAAATCTAAAAATCACTGGCAATTCAAACCCATAAGACTCTCGTTCATCTTCGAAACAAGATCTCCCTCAAAAGTCCACACAACTAAAACTATGACACTTCAAAATGTTCATAAAGCAGAGCCTCTGCAGTGTTTTAGATTTAAGACCTGCACAAATACAATTAACACCGAATGTCCATACAGAACAAACCCACATCATTTCTAAATAAATCATGCACCTCAGATTATTTTCCTTTATTAAACAGGTTTACTTCAAAACAGAGTAACTGCTAGTTTAAATACTCAATACAAGTTTTATTCAATATATATATACTGTGTGTGTATTCAAATTGGTTTATGTACTAATATATCAATACATACGAATTAGAGGTTGATCTATATTGGATTTTGCTCAAAAAGAAAGGCAATAGGCAACACACATATTACTGTGCTGATACTTGTAAAACCTTATTTACTGGGTGTATTTTAAGCATAATGCAGGACTTTTAATTGAAAATAGAGCAAACAATAGATCATGAGCAACCACTTAACGTTTTGACTTTGAACATTCAGCGCTCGCTTTTATTTCACTCAATGAAACGTGTTTGCGTGACACAAAACAAACATTTGATGAACGCTTATGGGTTTGGAACAACATGAAGGTGTGTAATTGATGGGTGAACTATCCCTTTAATATCAAAGTATTATTAATTGTACTGTAAAATAGTATGTAAACAGATACCCATTCTTTTAAATAGTATTTAACCTAGCAGAAAGCGCATGTTTTGACATACTTGCTTCCCCTGCGGTGTAGTTCTGTGAGCACGGCTCTCTGCACGGCGGTCAGGTATGAGCTCGCGACCTCTAGGGCGTCCAGGTCTCTGAGCGTGCCGGCGCTGGACTCCAGCAGGGTGAGCGTGCTCTCGCTCAGACACGCACACAGACGCTTCAGTCTCACTGGATTCAGACTGTGAGGAGGGAAACAGCTCAGCTCCAGAGCCAGGAACCACTGCTCCACTGCGGGGTGTTTAAACACTGATCTGAGGACAGCCAGTGTGATCTGGAGAGCAGAGGAGAGACAGTGTAAGGTTTACATGCAGCCCATTTTCAGGTTATGGTCGGGTTAAGGTCACTATTCGGGTTTCTGAAACATTAGGAATAACCCGTTTACATGCGTGAGCAGAGAGAGTTTCTCCTGTATACATGGAATTGCAATATCCCGATGTAAACGCGACGCGCGGTTAGCGTCTGGACGTACGGACAACCTTAAGACGCAATATGCGTCATTTCCGATTCTTCTTCCTGTATCCAAAGACAACAATAGCAGCAGCAGCACGCGGATAATGAATAGTGCGGGGCAGATAGCGATCGTCCTTTGTTTGCGCTTTGATGCTGGTACTGACCTCGCTCCAAAAGTATGCTGTGCTGCGTCTCGCCATGTTTACTTCCGGTATACTGCACGCAGGTTTTTGTATGCGCCGATTAGTTTCTCTACTCAAAAGACCAAGATTCCTTGCGAATAGAACATGCGCAGAACACAAATCATTATGGGGATATGCCGAAGCGTGTTTACATGACCAAAAATTCGGGTTAGAAAAGGGGTACCCCAGGTATCATATCCCGGTTTTTAAAATCCGGGATATGAGCATATTCGGGTTTTTGCCGGTGTTTACATGGCCGTGCGTGACCGGGTTATTGCTAATAACCCGGTTTTGAACGGGTTATTGGCAGCATGTAAACGTAGTCAGTGTAAGGTTTCTGGACTCCATTCCTACAGTCGCCATATTGGGGGGTGAGGGGGAATCGAATTGTGATTTTTCTGATTAAAAAAAATTTGACTGCCATTTGCCCAACAAATGTTCTGTTGTTCTGTCATAATATTTTTTTTCCTGTGTAAAAAAATAAATAAATGTGCAAATATATGAATGCGGCCCCTCGATGCCTACTTGATACAGGTTTGCTGTGCTTTTTTGTAGGGCTGCACAATTATATTGTATTATAATTTTGTGATTATATATGGCTTTATAATATTTATAACAACAACAATCGTCTATCTATCTATCAATCTATAAAAAAATAATCATAACACTAATATTACAATTAATTGTATACAATAATTTAATATCTCTACAAACACACATAAAAAAAAAACTAAAATAATAATTCATCACATTTATATAGCGCTTTTCTGGACACTCAAAGCGCTTCACATAGAAGGGGGAATCATTTCCATTTCATGGAAAAGCACAGGGAGCCCTTTAAAGCTTCTCTCCTGTCACAAGTAAATGAACAGTCCCGCGCTTCACTCCGAAACACGCAGCGCATATATTTAATTAAATCACAGCCTTTGCGATTTGATAACCATCCTAAGCAATATGCGATTACAGTCTTATTTTAATTAATCGCGCATTGATTTTACTTAATTAATATGTTTTCTGAAATAACTCAGGATATTTCTTTAAATTAAAACCAAACATTAAGATCAAGGCTGGCTACCTGTTTCTTATCAATGTTCTGCGCAGGGAGATGGTTTGTGTCCAAAAACAGGTCCCCCTCGTCCGGCTGTCCCGCAGACTCGGGTTGAGTCTCTGCGCTCAGCAGTTTGAGGATGAGAGAGTTCAGCACTGCCATCAGACGACCCAACACCTCGGCTGCCGTCTCCTTGGGGAGCTGCGGGCCAACACAGTGAACATCATTCAGGACACAGACTCTCTCCTCAGACAAACCCCTCAGACCCCCGAGATTTAAGGTAATATTTCAATACTTTAACAATTATAAGCACCAATAATAACTGAGCAGCTAATCATCATATTAGAGTGATTTCTGAAGGATCATGTGACACTGAAGACTGGAGTAATGATGCTGAAAATACAGCTTTGACGATCACAGGAATAAATTACATTTTAAAATACATTCAAATACAAAACAGTTCTTTTAAATTATAATAATATTTCACAATATTACTGTTTAGGTGAGCATAAGATATGTTTTTCAAAAACAGTAAAAAATATTTTGTCTGGTAGTGTATTTTCAGGGATTCATTGATTTTTTTTTACTAGCTCATATGAAACATAATTAAAGGTGCTCTATGTAACTTTTCTACTAAAATGAATCCTATTTTTATTGCCTGTGTGTGAAGGGGTTGTAATCACACATTAAAATGATCCACTTGTCGAGTTTTGCTATTACCTCTGAAGGCCAGTATTCCTATTTCTATGTGAAGTCTCCGGGTCAGATTTACCGCGAAATCCAACGGATGTGACGTGCATGCGCGCTCCCGAGCCTCTCTCCTTATATACAGCCTATTGTAGATGGTCAGGGAGTTACGTCCGGTTAAAGGCGCACGTTTTTCGGCTTATATCTCAGTCAATCTTTGATCAATATTTCCAAGACTCTAATCGTTCGTAGTGCTGGACGGGGCCTTTCGAACGACCTCCGAGGTCCAACTCGCCCGGCTCCCCAAGTTATAGCCGTTAGAAATCGGGGGTCCCAGCGAACGGCGATCCGGTAGGGGGCATCCCCGAGGCCCGCCACTCTAGCGTTCGGGCAAGGGTTCCCCTGGGATCTCCTCCCCCGAATTTGAGCTCTCTGGGTCTTTGCGTTCCAGAGATACGGGCGATTTTCTTCTGAGATCGTGACGTCACGGGCGTCCGCAATTTTGCAGCGCGCCCGATGGTTTTCTGCTAATATCTCCGCGAAAACACCACCAAAAACTATGGAACTTATATGGTTCTTTTCAGCTCGACTAGATGGTCCCAACGAGCTCGGTGCTCGCCGAATCCGTCAAGTATTCGCCGAGATATTTGCATAATAGACGGTATTGTCTATGAGTTCAAGCACGAGCGCTCTTGTAAAATTTGGTTGCAATCTGAAACATCACCACTAGAGGCCGCTAAAAGTTACATAGAGCACCTTTAAGAAAATCAATCATTTAGATGTCAGTATAGTTTTCTGAAACTTTAAAGGGAGAATGAAAATTCTGTCACCATTTACTCACCTTTCATTACTTTCTTATGTGGAACATCAATTATTTTGAGAAATATCTGGGGGTTTTTTTACCATAAAATGGAAAGTCAATGCCCAGCAAAATGGTTTGGTTACCAACATTCTCTAAAATATATTTTTATGTCCCACAGAAGAAAGTAAGTCGAGGTTTGGAACAACACGAGGGTAATGAAATGTAAAGGGTAATGAAAAGTAAATGATGCCAGAATATTATTTTTTGTGTAAACTATCCCTTTAAAATCTTGAATCGGACACAATATGCCTAGTTTTTAGTTTTAGTTCAGAGAAAACACTCATATATATATTTTTGAATGACTCAATACCGAATTGAAAGTGCCGACGAAGTGTCTGAGGTAGAGAAGCACTTGATTGACAGCCACTGGGAATTGGGACACATCCAGAGAGGTCAGAGCGTCCTGTGCTGCCTCCTCAAAAGAGTCCCGTAGGAAAGCATCTGCTCCTTCACTATAGACGGCCTTCAGCAGAGCGGTGAAACCAACGCAAGATCGATCCTCACCGAAGTCTTCAGTCATGAACTGTGGGAAAGATTGACAAGGCAATCAGGAAAAAATGAGCTTTGAAACTCCAGACAGCCATTTATATAAGAAACATTTACCTAAATTTGAAACGGTAACACTTTACAATAATATTCCATTTCACAACATTAGTTATATTATTAGTTGCTTATTAGCATGCATATTTCTAGGTGAATAGTTAATAGTGAGAATTGGACCCTAAACTAAAGTGTTACCTACTAACCAACATTATATATATATAAAGTTTCGCTGACATGGTCTGAAGAGCCATATTTAGTGAGAATTGGACCAAAAGTCTAGGTTCATGTAGTTAAAGTTCAAGTAGTTTTTAATAACTGTTTTGCGTGTGAACCAAGGAATCTATCAAGACCAGAGACAGCAAATTTGCTATGATAACAGACTGTCCTCCATCTGTGTGCCAAATTTCATAACGTTTCCTTTGTACGGGTTTACAAGCTTCCATACGCTCAAAAGAAGCAGCAGCAACAGAAGATAAAGGCTAACAATTGCACTGCACTTTAGGTGCTTGGCCCCTAATGAGTTGTACCAGTGTCTTGCGTGTGTTTTTGGGGAGCCATTGTGAGTAGTAGTGGTAGAAGGTGAGGACAGAGGCGTGAGGAGGTGATGAAGACTCTGATGAGTTGAGCTCTTCATCGTAGTGCTGGAGGGTCAGACACAGAGCCAGCGGGTCCCTCTGACAGTGCAGGACATCACACAGGACTGATGCCATGTACTCGTACACCACGCCTGCACAACAGACAGAGCATCAGCCACACGAACGCGTGGAAACATGATGCATGAAGAGCCGGGGGTGAAAACTTTTGAACAGGATGAATGAAGCCGAGTTCTTATTTTGTTTAAAGATCATGTTTTTTCACTTAGTACTGCCTTTCAGAAGCTACTTCCGTTTACTGATGTTTCTCAGAAGGCAAAATAAGAACACTTTACGCTGACCTTCAAATTCGAGACGTTACCTTTCCCATCTTTAAAACTCTCTGGCAGTTTGTTGCGAGCCTCTAGCACAGCTGGTATGATGGCGCTAAACGGGAACGTCTGGAGGATGATGTCTTCGGTGAAGGAAGGTCCGATCTCTTCAACGTCCCCTTCGCTGCCCTCCACTATAACATCCACCATGTCGAGCACATCTAAAACACAGAGTAAAACACACGTTTAACCTTCATCCTTCCCTCACGGGGTCAAAATGACCCGAAGCCCCAAAATTATACTTTTTTTTTTTTTTTACAGAAAGATCATTTCATTTCGACAATATTTTTTTTCTTCTATTTTTTAATGCATTTTTTTGGGGAGATTTTTTTTTTTACCTTAAAATTACTAGATTTGATCAATAAATAATAAATAAAAAGTAATTTAAGCACATTCCTCACATTCTTTCAACTTAATTTCAAAATAACTCACAATTTCATGCATGACCCTTTTAATTCAGCTCAAAATATCTTAAATATGGTGTCTTTCCCGACCTCTTGTGGGAAAATAAATTATATAACATGATATTTCATGACTCTTGCCACTGTTCCGCTGTGTCCTAAAGTCAGTTGACATCAGTATGCATTCAGATACACAAGTAGACATTATAAAATCATGTTTGGTAAAGTTAAATCATTTTAAGTTTGAATTTTGAGCATTTTTAGGGTTTTCTATGTGTACTGAAGCATTCCTCGCATCCCATTCATTCCTATGAAAAATGAAAAAAGTCAAAATGAACCGCGAGGGAAGGAATTGTTACTTTTTTAAATTTCAAAACTCCTCGAATCCATTACATTTTGTGTGTGTGTGTGTGTGTGTATTCCTGGTTCAAGTGCGACAAAAGTCCTGAGGTCTTGGACCCCTCCGATGAACACTAATTGACAGAATTAAACCCAGATTAATCCATATTTACATCCCTAACAGTGCCAGCATGACCTCAGATTGTAGAAGCATATATAAAAATGTGTGTAAAGCTAACCGTCGATGTGTGATATGGGGATGCTGGCTTCGTCCCCCTCCTGGCCGCTCAGATTGGCCTGCAGGAACGCTGCCTCCTGGACCGCACTCGCTGCTTTCTCAGTGTACACGTGTGGGTCACACACCACACGCATCAAAACCTGCCGACACAAAACATCCACTTCAAATCACTCGTAATGGTGACGGCATCATATTAAAAGTGGATCAGAGCATAACCTGTATGTGAATCGGGTAACGTTTTTAACTAACAGATATCACCAAACTTCCCCAGTTGATTCATCACGCTACATTAAGACAAGTGTTTTGTATTACAAGTTGAGCCTTTAAAGATAAGGGTGAGTTCTGGTTTATTGGGACACTTTTTGACTGGGAAAACGTGTCCCAATCAACCTGAATTCATCCCTATTTATTGCAATTAAAATCTAGACACAAATAGTTAAAACGTAATAAAACAAACACGTTTTGTACGCTTTCATTCGAATACTCTGAAAAAAGACATATGATGGAAGCGCAACATCTCAAAATTGACCAGGACATTAGAGTGTCTTTACTGTTACTTCACAACGCAATTTTGTTTTGACATTTTAACCGCTTTTTAGAACGTTTTTTTAAAACTCTAAAATTAATATTAATATTTTTCACTTCAAAATGAGCTATGTATTTGATTAGGATAAAAACAAGTCCTTCCCCAAAATATTTTCTCACTATGAATCATGAGTCACTCGGGTATTAATCGACAAAATATAAACTTAGTATCATTCGTAACACTGACACGGTTATATAAAAAGCCCAGTAAAAGTGGTCAGAATGCAGTACATGGTCTAAGAACTGAACAACGGCCTCCTGCTGGGATGGGTCCAAACGTGCCAGACGGTCCAGCCATAACTCCAGCTCCTTCCACGTGTGCTCAAACACACCACTGTCCCTCAACACCTGAAAGCAGAGGACGACAAATCAGCACCCAGCGGACCATTTAAAGCCCCCCTGTGCTGAAAATCCAGCTTTTAATGTTGTTTATATGTCTATGTGGTGTTTTTAATTTGCTTTAAGACAAACCAGGTCATGTTTGTAAATGAGAAGTGGTTCTCAAACAGTTTACCTGGATAAATAAAAGGTAAAAAAAAAAAAAAAAAACATGTGCAAATTCATAAGTCGACAGCATTGCTGAGTATTTTCTCCTTAAAACTGCAGTGAACCAAAGACAGTCTCAAAAACACGGTTTGAAATCGCTGGTGTTTCTGACGTCACAAACTACCTTGTAACCAATCAGATCAACATGTGATCGTCAACCAGTGGATCTCTGAGCTGAGTGAGTGAGTGGAGGCGGGGCTCATTTGCATATTCATAGAACCGCGTATACTAAATAAGGCAATGGTGTTGAGTAAAAATAATTTTTATTTTTGGGTGAACTATACTATAATCAATATAATAAATTATCTTTGAATTGCAATGAAATATGTAAAGATATATTAAATGATCTACAATTCTTGTTATTGTTTGTTAAGCAATGATCAAAGGTTTTTTTGTATGTCTTCTTCTGTTGTTGTGTGCGGTTGAACTCACCTTTAGGACCAGCATCCTGGTTGAGGTCTTCAAGTAGCTACTGTTACAACTTACAAACATCTTAAGTAACAAATAGAAGACCGATTTCTCTCCTTTCTCTTGATCTGGATCTGCTAGTTCCTGTGCCGGAAAAAAAAACAAGAAAAAAAGTGAAACTCTCGAAAAACCAAATACATAATCTGAAAAACATCAGCAACTGTTGAAAAGACACATGGTCACGTAAACCTGAATAATGTGACTATAAAGCTAGCATACAAGCGCAGCATCCAAGAATAAAAGTTCTCACCTGAACGCGGAACCAGGAGAATTTGCTTGCAGGAAGTTCAAGAGCCAGTTGAATAATTTGATACTGTAGAACTGGAGGAACTTCCTGTTTCATTCCCCTCTCCGTCACAATGCCTGCAAACGTTTCAATGAGTCGCGTACTCCTTCCACAGCAGGTCAGAAGCTAAAGGCACTATATCTGTTCTCAACTGTACCTTTCAGGAGTTTGCTGAAATCGAATTTGCTCTGGCTGACGAGGTGAGGCACGACCCGCTGATACAAACACATCACCTGGAGCAGAAGAGCTTTCACCAGAATGAGCTGTGCATCGTCCTGCCGCGCTGATGGAGAAACAACACTTCATGTTTACAGTGTGGGAAACAACAACTGTCTATAGATAAATAAAAAAAAAGAAAAGATTATTACGATGTTCTTTGGTCTGTTTTTGTTCCGCGTTCTTCGTCTTTGCTACATCTCCCTTCTCTTTTGAGAGCGACTGCCAGTTGGAGACGACACACATCATGTCCGGTAGAATCTGTGGCGCCAAAAGGATAAACACTGATTGCTTCTTTATTCCCCTGGTTTAAACCCTTTCATTCCAGTTGTTTTCCCATCATCCTCACCTTGCTGAGCGCCTCTCTGTAAAGCTGCACGAACTCCTCCATCACGGCCGGGCTGTGAGCGTCTGAACTCTCCCAGGCGGGTTTGTCCAGGCAGAGCTCAATGTTCTTCTGCGCTCGCTTGAGAATAAACACCAGGAGGGAAAGTGTTGTGTGCTGGACCACCAAGTTATGTATCTATTAGAGGAAGAACAAATGTCTCAGATCATTTTAAGATGATATAAAAAAAAATGAAAAACAAGCTGTGGTGTTTTAAGACAAACCATGTGCAAATTCATAAGTCGACAGCATTGCTGAGTATCTTCTGCTTAAAACTGCAGTGAACCAAAGACAGTCTCACAAACACGGTTTGAAATCGCTGGTGTTTCTGACATCACAAACTACCTTGTAACCAATCAGATCAACGTGTGATCGTCAACCAGTGGATCTCTGAGCTGAGTGAGTGAGTGGAGGCGGGGCTCATTTGCATATTCATAGAACCGCGTATACTAAGGCCCTGTCCCAAATGGCGCACTTCATGCGGACTTTCGGTCTCGTGGACTTAAATTGCGCGTGCTCGCCGAGTCTACGAGTCCGTAGGCCGTCCCATTTAGCATTTTAACGCTCTGAAGTGTGCTCAGCCGCGCCCCCTTTGTACCCTTGAAGCGGTCTTCCGCGAAGCCCGCATAGATGCAGGCTCCACGCACTTTAACTACCCAGGAATCCTTGCGAAAGGCCAATCAGACAACGGATGGGAGGAGATTTCGCTCACGGACAATTGTTAACATGGCTGAGAAGAAAATATTTAAGTGTAATTACGGTGTTTATGACAAGTTTATACAAACATTGTGATCATCGACCAGTGGTTGATGTCTCAAACACAGGCTAATAATAGCGAGCTGAATAATACGATCACATTATGATTCATTAAATAAATAGAACAGAATTTCAGGGCTTTACTGAGTCATATGTTAACACAACAACAATAGGCAGCATATTTCCCCGAACCTGTAGCTCCTGTCCATAACAACAATCAGACCGTTTTCCTGTTTCCGGTGTGACGATCGAGTCTGTCCCAAAAATACCTCTCAATGCGCCCTCGCGGACTCGCGCTAAGGGCCCTATAGGTCTGCACTACATGACGTCACCGAAGTGTGGACTCTGAGGAAGTCCACAAGTCCGGAGTGTGCCATTTGGGACAGGGCCTAAATGAGGCAAGGATGTCGAGTTACATTCAAGATATTTTAAGGCATGACGAATGTTTTTTCAAGGAAAATTTTTTTAAATTTGTCATTTTGGAGGGACAGAAAGCTCTCAGATTTCACTAAAAAGATCTTCATTTGTGTTCCGAAGATGAACGAAAGTCTTACGGGTTTGTAACGACAAGAGGGTGAGTAATTAATGGAAGAAATTAGAATTTTTGGGTGAACTATCCCTTTAATAATGCCCAATAACGGTATAGCCAAACACTTCTGATGATGTGATTGGTTAAATCTACCACTTACATTGAGACCCTGAGTGAAGAAGACTTTATTGCACACTGAAGGGAAAGACGTGACCAACACCATTGCCAGCAGTCGAGGTAAAGGAACCATTTCACTGGTCTGGAAAGCCTTGGACACCTCCGGCTGAGCCTCATAGATCTGTAACAACATCAAACCTTGAGCAAGTAGCATCTGTAAGATCCGTTAATGCTTAACATCATTAAGAGGTACATTTTCCCCGTTGTTACATGAAACGAAAGCACTGCACCACATGACATAAATCACATAAAGCAACCAAAAGACATAGAAAGGAATCAGACTCACTTTCTTGAGCAGAGTGATGTTGTCCTGCCAGGCTTTGGCGATTCGTGGAGAGAACGAGAACTGGGTTTCTTTGAAGTATCTGGTCAGTATATCAGGACTGCCCTTCAGAACACTAACAACCAGCTCCGCCACCATCTCGTCCTCCGTCGCCTGCTTCAGCCCCACCAGGAACTGCAGGAGAACGATGTTTCCGGCTCTGCGGATACAGTGTATGAGTGTTTTGGGCACAGTCTATCTTTTTTTCTTTCATTTGGGAGATTATTTTTGAAGCGTTTGTGCTGGTATTGTCATATTTTACTGGGACAAGTTGATAAAACAGTGTTTTAAGCATATATGGATCATTTCTAATTTTGTATTTAGGTGATAGAGTGCTGCAGGGATAATGTATTTTACTAGGACAAAACACAGGAACGCATTTCTGGTTTCATCGTCCCGTTTTTTATTGGTTTTTTGGATAAATGCCTGACATAAGGTCTGAGGTTAACACAAGCTCAACACATTTTTGCATGCTATTCTATGACATAAAATACATCAGAAATACATCCTTGTGATTTCTGTAAAGCTTTTTACTTCTTAACAAGTGGCTAAATGGGACTACAGAGGTTATAGAGGACATTAAACGTCTCCACGCCAATCAGATAATCTCATCTACTCACTAGTCTTTTTACAACCTCATTGTGTTTATAATCACACTGTTGCAAATGATTATAACTTGAATTTTCAGGGAAATTGTTCTTAAATAAATACTGAAAGACTTGTCAGAAGCTTAGTGATGGTGAAGTCATGTGATGTAGATTTACTTTTTTACTTGTTCCTTCTGCCAATTGTATTTGGGCTTCAAAAGTTGTGTATATTAGTGAAGATTATCATGAACAAAACGTGTAAGATTCATAAACTTCTGTTAGTTAAAGAGCTTATTCTCTATCCTAATTCTGGGGCAGTCGTGGACTACCCATTGACCCTGTTAAATAAACTAAGAAATACATTGCAGCTGCAAGAATGCCAACATGAGCATCTCAAGGACTCACCTTCCAGCGGTGCCCAGGCTCGGGTCATGAAAGCTGATCCCATGTTTGCGAGAGCAGCATATGTCCAGCAGGAAGTTATGCACCAGCTCCCTCACTATACGCTTCCCTGCCTCTTCATCCTTCTGTTTACAAAAGATGTTAATTATGGATACAAAAACTTAGACAATATGAAAAGCCATTGGCAGTCTGTTCAACATTTCGTTTCAGAACATTCAGTGGGAAATGTAGGAGGAGACTTGTTTGACATCAGAGTTTGATTGGATAATAAGGAGTGAAATGGATGTTATGCGATTATTAGTTCATATTTTCTCCCATCTACAACCGTGGTTACAACAGAAAAGAGAGTCTGCTCAATTCAGCGTTAGCCGAACGAGAGTCGCAGCACAGATCAACAGCAGGAGTCGGATTTCATTTATCTCGAGATGAGGCGAGCTGACTGACAAGACGATGGCGGAAGATTTGCTTTCGAAGCGCAATGTGAAAGCGCCAAATTATTTGGCAAAATTTTGGATTTAAACCCAATGCTAATAAGGAACCTGCAAAGGATTAGTTGTGTTTTTCATTAAGAATAATGATGAATCCACCATTTAAGCAATTTAAGCCCCGAATTGGCGCTAATTTGAAGCGGCCGCATGGGCATTCATCATAACGGTGCGTCTATGCACATTTTATTATACTATTCTGTGTTACTGTTAAGCCCCACAAAAGGCACAAAAACATTATAAAGCACCATAAAGTGTTCGTGCACTATCTTATAAGTGTTCTGAAGCCTTTCTATAGTATAATGTGAGATAGAAATGAATATTTAAGTCGTTAAATTCAAGTTCACGTAAACTCTTCCCTCCGCTGCGGCTGTCAGTCATTCTCCATTCAGCATCAAACAGCGCGTCGCGTTCGGTTACGACAGTCAACACGATGAAACTCTCTCCAAGATGATTCAACGTTACTATTATTATACTTGATCTGTAGATAAAGGTCTATGGCTTTGCATAAAATGACTTTATCTTGCTGGACTTTATTGCTGTACCTTAATCACTTTCTCCCACGTGTCTGTTAGATCACAACACTAGAGTATAGTCAGAGCACTATAATTGTTCTTCACGCGCATAGTAACTGAAATTTAAAACTGTTAAAAGAAAAGGCTCAATAAACGAGTAATTCGTTCATTTTGTGTTGACCGCGCATGCGCAACATCCTATGGGTTCTGTACTGGAAACCAAAATGATTAGTTCATCTCTTGAGTCTTCGGGTTCGGGTCCAAGTCTTTAGTTCTTCCTGTCAGTTCCATAGAGGCTATGCTGTCGGTACCAGAGAGAGAAATGATTAGTTCACCTCTCGAGTCTTTGGGTCTGATTCTTCGTTCTTTTGTCACGTGATGAATGAAGGACTCGAACCCGAAGACTCAAAAGATAAAACTAATCAATTCTGTATCCGGTACCGACTGCTAGCTCAGCTTATTTGGTGCTGTCACGTGATTAACGAATGACTCGAACACGAAGCCGGTGAACTAATCAATTCTGTATCCGGTACTACAGACTGCATAGCTCAGTTTATGATGATGTTACGGGATGAATGAACGGCTCAGATCGGGAGATGAGGTAAACTGACAGACTGCATACGCACAAACGGCACATCCGGGAACTTAACTGTCAATTTCGTCCCCGCCCCTTTTTGGGGGAAAACAAACTAGACTTCCCATAGACTTCAATACAAAATAACGGCAAAAACCAACGTCGGTACACAGCCGACAGGAGTAAATAACTTAAGAAATCACTTATATAAAATAATCGTATATATATAATCACTTATATAAAACATGTCAAGTAATTATATGTCCACCCTGCCTGCCATAGAGCGTAAAAGATACATACACAAACTTAATTTGGTCAATTTAAAAACATGTCCGTTTATTCTCCCAGCGTCAAATTGGTGTAACAACCCCACCCAGTGAGGTTATATATATTATAATGTATATTATAAGACAAAATATATACATTTAAAGACGTTTACTTTCAAAAACTAAGTAAAATCATTCACTGGCTTACCATATGGTGACTCGAAGTATGATAAGAGTAAATGTCAGGGTAAGACCATAGACAGTAAAAGAAAGACACCTCTGGCCACTGGGTGGGGTTGTTACACCAATTTGACGCTGGGAGAATGAAGGGACATGTTTTTAAATTGACCAAATTAAGTTTGTGTATGTATCTTTTACGCTCTATGGCAGACAGGGTGGACATATAATTACTTGACATGTTTAATCTTAATGATTTCTTAAGTTATTCACGCCTTTCGGCTGTGTACGGACGTTGTTTTGTGACGCTATTTTGTATTGAAGTCTATGGGAAGTCTAGTTTATTTCCCCCAAAAGTGGGCGTGAATCTGTTCAAAGACATTCAATGACGTAGCGCGGGTTGTGCGTATAGCCTGAAGACCAAGATAAATTAATTAATTGTTTCTGTTTCTCATAATTTGGCCTTTTCCTTGCATTGCAATTTTTTTCTTATTCTAAATGCGATCAACATTTGATGTGTTTGGGGAATTTGGCTGACATGTAACATTTTAAATACATTCTGCTGAACTGAACGAAATGACGTGAAAAAAGATTCGTTCATTTTGATGAACGAGATTCAAAGATCCGAGTCAGTAAAATGATCCGAACTTCCCTCTACGAATGCGACGCTGCACACTCCATGTGGCTTCAGACGCATCATTCTGCGCTCGGGATGCGCATAAGCGCCGTGTGCCGCACTGTATAATCATATTATAATACTTTTGCGCAATGAAAGATTATTAATAGCCTTTCTTTGTTCTGTCCTATCTATAATACGTTGCTGACTCATTAAACAGCTGTGCTATACACTTAAAAAATGTCTTAATTTTATAGTAGGCTTTCATGAATGTATTTTACAACAATAAAAAGAGCGATTTGTAACGTTTTACCAGATTTCGTGCTACACTTATTGTCTCTTATTTGTTCCCCACTAAATGTTTTTTTCACTAAATGTTCAGATTTTATACAATTATTGTGCACTCGTGAATTTTCTAGACTAAATTTTACTGCTGAATTATCCACTAATCTAGTTTATAATAGCATCGTTTTCATAGATTATGATCATATTTTTTTTTGATTTGTTGTTTTTCTTTATAATAAAGTTGTCTGTATTAAGCAGATTGTGTTTAACACACAAAAGAGTGATTATCAGTTCAACACACAGAGTTATAGAAATTATACTTGATAAAAAAAAAAAAAAACTGCGCTGGTATCGCATCGGTATCGGTCGAGAAAAAATAGTCTCCTTGCATCCCTATAAAATATCATATAGTCATTTAAATTAGTCATATTTAACTTTCTAATACAGTCAAATCTATTGGATAATTGTAAACCTAGAAATGAATGGATTGGTATTTTAAGCAGGATTCGATTTCACGGCCCAAGTATATGACGTGTTGCAGACTGTATCTATAGAGACATAAACATGTTTCATGATTTAATGTACTTTTTGTATGCTTATGAAATGTGGTCTACTGTATGTATAAGTATTGTTGATTTGTTTTAATGTATTTTATCCGACATTACACCTGCCCGAGGACTACAGTTGAAAATGAGCCAAGTTGGCTAAACTGGCACATTGACATAAATGTTTATTAATGTGCACTGTCCCAGTAACTCGAAACTGTATAAATAAAAATAAATATTGACTAAAATATCAGAGATGGTGTGATTGGGTGCAAGTGTGTCCAAATCTCCACTGTACCTCTTTCTCATCCATGCTGACATCCACAATCCCGTTCCACTTATAGAGGGAGGCTATTTGTCTCAGTACAGAAGCACTGAAGAAACGCACTTTCTGAGTTTTCGTGATGGTCTTATTCTGCACAACCTATGGACACATATAGTACACAGTTATACACAGCATCTCACAGTGGTAAATGGCATTCGTGCGGGAGCGTCTTACTCTGGTTTGCAGGGTGGACAGAATCAGGTTTACAATGGATATTCTATCATCTGTAAGTCCATTGGTCAAGATTTCAGACAAGAAATCTAAAGAGCAGAAGACAATTTTTTATTTTTAGACAACTCAAAAGCAAAATTCATAACGCACACAGATTCAGTCACTGATACCTTTAGTCTCCAGTATCTGGCCAATAGTTGTATTGTCTCCAGACATCAGGAATGAAAGGACAAACTGAATGTAAGCCATTCTAACATCTGGCTTTCCCTGGAAATATAACACAAGTATTACAACTGCAGGAAAAAGCAAACTACACAGCCTACCTACAGTACACTCATGTTAAATGGTAGGTACTGTACTATACAGCAAATCTCAACTGCTTGATTGGTATATCGTCAAAAAATTAAAACTATCGGTAAGAGATATTAAAGTTGGATTGATTGTACATTATATTTACTTGCATGCATACAGTATACTCATGCACAGCAATATATACCATAATATAGTCATATATTATAGCAAATCTCATCTGTATGACTGTTCATGTTTTCACAAAAATGAAACCGTATTACCGCAAAGCTCTATATATAAAGCTGTATTCACATAAATACAGTATACTATATGTAAAGTGAAATATATTGCGAATCTCAACTGCCTGATTTTGTAGCCAAATGCAACTATATTATTGCCCAGCTCTTTATATAAACTAGAATATATAAATATGTCCAACTTTATCCACATACATACAGCCCTTTTACGTAAATCAATATATAATATATAGCAAAACTCAACAGCTTGATTGCTTGTATCAAAATG
Organism: Rhinichthys osculus; assembly: GCA_029959095.1. Classification (NCBI taxonomy): domain Eukaryota; kingdom Metazoa; phylum Chordata; class Actinopteri; order Cypriniformes; family Leuciscidae; genus Rhinichthys; species Rhinichthys osculus. The sequence continues at coordinate 35,267,510 of JARWKJ010000009.1, forward strand.
TAAAATATATGTAAACTAGGGGTGGAACGGTACATGTATTCGTATCGAACCGAAACGATACGGGCGTCACGGTTCGGTGCACGAATTTACACGGAGAATACACGGTATAAAAATAAATAAAACTCGCGTGCAAATTAATGTAATGCGGAACTACTGTTAGATACGCGGGTTCTTTAGGGACACATAATATGTGCGTCCTATTCGCTTTGGACTATTTGACGCTCTATTCGCGTTTGGTGTGACCGTGACCGTATAATGAACAGTCTGCGATGTCAAGATTGCAATGCTGGAGTGTGTGTGTGTGTGTGTGCAAGAGAGAGAGAGAGAGAGAGAGAGAGAGAGAGAGAGAGAGAGAGAGAGAGAGAGAGAGAGAGAGAGAGAGAGAGAGAGAGAGAGAGAGAGAGAGAGAGAGAGAGAGAGAGGGGCGCGCGGGCGCGATCGAACTGTGTGTGTGTGTGTGTGTGTGTGTGTGTGTGAGTGTGTGTGTGTGAGAGAGAGAGAGAGAGAGAGAGAGAGAGAAGCTGAATGAAGAGGAGCTGGAGATAATATATCCAGCAGAAGTTAAATCTACAAAAGATAAGAAAAAGATGAAAGAGATGATCCTGAGAGAGAACCCAGAGTTACTGCTGTCTGACTACAGTGGACCAGAAGACAACAGAGTCCGGTGTAACCTGCTGTTCTTCACTGAACACCCATCAGCCTGGCACACCATCCTCAGCTCTGCCATGACATGTAGAAGAAAAGGAGGTATCAGCAAAGGCAGACAACTCACTCTGGAAGGAGACAACGACACAAAGCTGATTGTGAACCTATATCATAACGGAACCGTCATGGTCCAGGGACCAGAAACCAGCCTTAATGAATTCCAGAGGAACTTCAAAAACCTTAAAGTGGAGGTTCAGAAGATTAAGAAAGACCCTGAAGTGAAGAGAAGCACAGAGGAGGGACTCAGCAACACAACGGACTCAAACACTGACCCAGGCTCAAGAACTCCTCCGACAGACAGACACATCAGCACTCCTGCGTCTCCCAAGATAAAGGCCTTGAGAGACAACATCGCGGAGCTGGAGCAGGACTACTACTTGTTTAAAGAGGAAACTACCAACAACTTCCACCAGCTCCTGAATATGACCAGCCATCACAGCATTCAACAACTACAACAGCTCTGCTCAGCCGTTAAACATCTGGAGGAGGCCAATCAGGAGCTGAGAGAGGAGCTGAGGAGGGTGAGAGAGGATCTGGGTAGAAGAGAACAACACGGCCACACACTGGAGAGACTGCTGGAAGAGACCAGAAACCAGCTGCACACAAAACAACATCAGCAGTGTGTCAGCACTCAAACACCCAGCGCCTCCACGCCGAAACACATCCCATCATCAGCAGTGTCAGCACACACAAAGAAGAGCTCCTTCACTCCTGAACATCAGCAGTGTGTCAGTACACCATCACTGAGCTCCTTCACTCCTGAACATCAGCAGTGTGTCAGTACACCATCACTGAGCTCCTTCACTCCTGAACATCAGCAGTGTGTCAGTACACCATCACTGAGCTCCTTCACTCCTGAACATCAGCAGTGTGTCAGTACACCATCACTGAGCTCCTTCACTCCTGAACATCAGCAGTGTGTCAGTACACCATCACTTAGCTCCTTCACTCCTGCAACCCCACAATCTCATCAAGCCCCTCAGAGGAAGGTCAGCAGCAGCACCACACCATACCGTCCACCCACTGCAACACCATCCACGAGCACCGGCAGAGATCAGGCGAGTAAAGACAACATCGTCATCCTCTGTGACTCCAACGGCCACCATCTTGACCACAGACGTCTGTTTCCGGGCAGATCGGTGAAGAAGTTCTGGTGTCCCACCTCACACTCTGCTTTGAGACTGCTGCGAGAGGGAGTGCTGGGTGCACCGTCACACATCATCCTTCACACCGGAACAAACGACCTCAGTCCGAGGGTGGACGTCACTAAAGCCCTGTCCAACGTGGTGAAAACAGCCAGCAGGATCTACCCCGGAGCCAAGGTCATCATCTCAACCCTTCTACCTCGCAGAGACGTCCCTCAAAGGATCATCAACACAATCAACGCGGAGATAGCCAACATCTGTGCTTCAATGCCGAGCGTTCACATAGCCAACCATCAGCGCATCACCCATGAGCATCTATATGACCGTATCCACATCCATCGCGAGGGCATGAGACTGTTCGCAAAAACCATCAAGGAGTCAGCCCTGAAACGCCCTCAGAAAACCCCCCCTGAGCGCGAGTCAGTCGGACAGACGGACAGCTACGCCGCTGTAGTGGCAGGAACAGGTAGAGCCGACACCACCGACCTGATCCAGATCAAACACATGCTGAAGATTATATGTGACAATATGTTAGCTTAAGTACTCATAGTGTGTCTGTCAAGAATGATCATTATTTCTTAATCACTTTTTTATTTTTATTTTATTTTACAATTTAATTTTTATTTTTTATCCAATGTGTAAAATTGACCGACTCACCATACTTCTATATATCATCTATTTTACCTTTCTAATTGATTAATCTATATTTTAAAACATGATTGGGTCATGAATTTCATACATTTTTCTGGTAAATCCAATATTCGTCAATGTCATCGTTTAAAATAACATGCTATAACATTCAGGGATTGTTCTCTTCTGCCTTTGGGGAGAAAACTACTAACCCTGATTTTGTAAATATTGTATATAGTTCAGACATAATTATATTACTTGAGACATGGTGTCGTTTAGACTCCAAAATCTGCACTCCTCCAAACTACAGAGAGCTACGAGTCCCTTCTATCAAACAGCCTAATATTAAAAACGGAAGAGATTCAGGAGGAATCATAGTTTGGTTTAAAGACCATCTGTGGCATTATATTCAGCCTGTGAAAAAAGGGAAAACACACATTTGGTTAAAACTTCAAAAAGAGCTTCTGTGTTTAGATGAGGACATGTACCTGTGTGCCACATACATCCCCCCATACGAGTCTCCTTATTATAATGAAGACATCTTCCCAACCCTACAGTCAGAGATCGTTTACTTTCAAGCTCTAGGGTCGGTTCTGTTAATGGGGGACCTGAACGCTAGAACGGGGAAGGAAGCGGATTACATTACCTCAGATGGAGACAAATATATTAACAACTCACATATATATCAACGGAAACACTTTACGAAGGCACGTCAGAATTATGACAACACGATAAACAGGCACGGAAAACAAGTCCTGCAGCTCTGCAAAAGCCTGGGCCTGTATATAGTCAACGGCAGGACAAAGGGAGATTCTCTGGGTCGGTTCACCTACTGCTCATATCTCGGCAGCAGCGCAGTAGATTACGCCATCACTGATGTAGACCACAGTAAACTCAACTATTACACAGTCATGCCACAGCTGCCATTATCAGACCACAGTCACACAGTCCTCAGTCTGAACAGATCCGCGAATCTCCGGCCTTCAGACCCGAAGGTTAAACTGCACCCCCTCCCCTCCACATTTATATGGGGTAAAGACAGTCCTGCCCAGTACGAAGCCCAGCTCCACAGCACCCGGGTCCAGAACATGATAGATTCATTTCTATCTACTCCATTTAGTGAAGAGAAGAAAATTATCAATTTAGCAACTCACCAATTAAACGAAATATTTTCTACAGTGGTCAGAAAAGCCCTGAGAAAAAGAAAAAATTATAGATGTAAGAAAGAAACTGCTAAAGATGGTTGGTTTGATAAAGAGTGCAAAAAATTAAGAAAAGAATTAAGATCATTATCAAATATAAAACACAGAGACCCTGCAAACCAACAAACACGAGACAAATATCAGCAAACCCTCAAAACATACAAGTCAATACTAATACAGAAAAAAGCGGATCACATGAAATCAAAGCTTAATAAGATTGAGGAGGCAGTAGATCAGAATTCTTTTTGGGAATTATGGAAAAAATTAGATAAATCAAAAGAACCAAAACACATTCCCATCCATGACCCAAACATCTGGACCGAACATTTTGGAAAACTCTATTACCAAAACGAACCAACCCTCACCCAAAAACACCTGACCTCCCAACTCCATAACCTGGAACGCACCGTAAAAGACCAGCTAAACCAGTTAGACCAGCCCATATTACTAATTGAACTAACAGACAAGATAAAATCCCTAAAAAATAAAAAATCCTGTGGCATGGATTTAATATCAAATGAGATGCTGAAACACAGCAGCCCCAAACTGAAAGAGGCAATTCTCAAATTATTCAATCTTTTATTAAAAGCAGGACACTTTCCTGAGACATGGAAAGAAAATTTGATTACCCCAATCTTTAAACAGGGCGAGAAGTACGACCCAAATAATTACAGGGGCATCACAGTGAGCAGCAACCTGGGCAAACTCTTCTGCTCCATCATCAACGACAGGCTAGTTCAGTTCCTCCAACAACACAAGATCCTTAACAGTTCTCAGATTGGATTTATGCCTAAACAGAGAACATCAAACCACATTTACACACTCCACACACTCATACAAAAACACGTCCAACAAACAAAACAAGGCAAAATATTTGGCTGCTTCATTGACTTTAAAAAAGCCTTTGATTCGGTATGGCATAATGGACTTTTCCTAAAACTAATCCAAAGTGGAATAGGAGGAAGGACATATGACATTATAAAGGACATTTACAACGGGAACAAGTGCGGGGTGAAGATTAATGACAAACGTACTGATTATTTCAGTCAAACTAAAGGAGTCCGTCAAGGCTGCAGCCTCAGCCCGACTCTCTTTAACATCTATATTAATGAATTGGCTTCAGCACTTGAGAAGTCCTCTTGTCCTGGTCTGACCCTCGAGGACAGAGAAATCAAAAGCCTCCTGTACGCTGATGATCTTCTGCTGCTGTCTCCTCATGAAGAGGGTCTGCACCAAAGCCTCTCGCTTCTGGACCAGTACAGCAGCGACTGGGCCTTACCCATCAACATGGACAAGTCCAAAATCATGATCTTCCAGAAAAAACCTCGCCTTACTGACAAAAAATACACATTTACACTTGGGGGAACAATTCTTAATCATGTCACCTGCTATAATTATTTGGGTCTGACAATCTCAGCTTCTGGAAATTTTGACACTGCAATAAAAGATCTGACTGATAAAGCACGTAGGGCTTATTACAGTATAAGAAAACCCTTGTTCAAATTTAACCCACCCATCAAACTGTGGCTGAAAATCTTTGACAGCATCATCAAACCCATCCTTCTTTACGGCTGTGAAATCTGGGGCCCCAAATTTAAACTAAATTACGAATCCTGGGACAAAACCCCCGCTAAAATTTTCCACCTTGAGTTCTGCAAGAACATCCTGGGAACTCACAGAAACGCTCCAAGTCTGGGTTGCCGGGCAGAATTAGGCAGATTCCCTCTCCTATCTGAGATCCAGAAGAGAGCTGCAAAGTTCTGGTTTCATCTATCAGACGCACAGACAGAGAGCTACCATCACTGCGCTCTCAGACACAGGGCAGGACACACAGAGAGTGACCCCATGATACATTTAGTGGAAAAACACCAACTCAATTCATCAATTCAATTTAGACACTCAAAAGTAAAAGAAATAGGGAAAATAACCAAAGAAGAATACATACAAGATTGGCAGATAAAGGTCACGCAACTAAATAAATTAAAATATTTCCACAAAATAAAGTCAGATTATAAATTGGCACCATACCTGACTGATATCAGTAACTATGGCCAGAGAAAGCTCCTGACTAAGTATCGCATTAGCGACCACAGTCTGTGTGTGGAGACGGGCCGACACCAGCAGAGCTGGAGAGAGAGAGAGCTCAGACTGTGTTCACACTGCCCTGACGGGGCCGTAGATGACGAGCTGCACTTCCTCACCGAGTGCAGCAAGTACAAAAACATCAGGGACGCTTATTTCACACAAATAGCACAGATTATACCTCAATTCCAACAAGAGAGCCTTATAAACAAACTGTCTTATATATTGGGAGAGAAAGAAGAGTGTATTCAGCTGGCAGCGCAGTATGTGTCCTCCTGCCATCATATGAGGGAGAAGGGCTGAACCCTCTGCTCCATTAAACTGCTCTCTGTACTTATTTTTGTTATTGTATATATTTTTGTTATTTTATTTATTGAGATATATTTATGCATAATATGGAAATGTTTTTTTGTTTGTTTTTGTTTTTTTATTGTTCACTTTTATGTATCTACATATATGTTTATATATTACTACTGCTTTGGCAATATTGTGCTATTTTACAGTCATGCCAATAAAGCTCAATTGAATTGAATTGAATTGAATTGAATTGAATTGAATTGAATTGGATTGAATTGAATTGAATTGAATTGAATTGAATTGAATTGAGAGGCGCGCGGGCGCGATCGAACTGTGTGTGTGTGTGTGTGTGTGAGTGTGTGTGTGAGAGAGAGAGAGAGAGAGAGAGAGAGAGAGAGAGAGAGAGAGAGAGAGAGAATTTGAATTTTAATACACCTTTATTGTAACAATTTAGTCTTGGATTATTCACACTTCATCCAAAAATTTTTTTTTTTTTTTTTTTTTTTTTTTTTTTTTATATACCCATGTACATTTTAAAAAGTCAACACCAATTCATTTCTCTCACATAAAGTACACAATACCCCATTAACACACCAGATTTCTACAAACTTTGGTAAACAATCCACCAACTTGTAGTACGCAAATTCTACTTTTAGTCTAGCTGCCACAAGCCCCAAAAACATAGGAACCACATTTATTGCATCCTGCCCTAGAAGTTTGTTTTTTCTTGTTTTCCAAATTACTAATTTTGCAGTGCCTGATAAAAAATTTATTAAAACCAAAGTCCTTTTCCTTTGAACGGAATACCTAGGACCATAAACAAACAATTTGAAAGAAAAATCCTCATCTAAAGATAAAAACCAATTGCTTAAAAGGGTAAAAAGATCCCCTAAACGTAAGCACTGCACAAATAAATGGAACACTGATTCTACCTCTGAACAAAAAGGACAACCCACCCCAACACTAGGATTAAGATGCGCCACATGTCTGTTCGTAGCTATCGCTCCATGTACAATTCTCCACTGGAGATCACCTGTCCGCTTATTAATTGGACATTTGTACAGAGCACGCCAGCAGCCTTTAGGGGAAGAGTCAAGTCCAAGAAAGTCCATCCATTTTATAGAAAAAACACCAGTCAATAAATTGGCATTTGACACTTTTAAACAGGTCAAGTACAAGGCCTTCTTCCCAGTTGACTCGAAACAATCCAAAACGGGGGTTTTGAAAGTCAACAAACAGTGATCATCCTCTTCCCAATTCTCCACAGCAGCCTTTACTATGAGTGAGGGAAATACATAATCATGCCCTTCTGTCCACTCATGAATCACCTTTGTGTTGTCCAGAAAGTCTCTGTACTCCTCTCCTAATGCCCCACGTACTTCTGCAATGAACTGCTGTATCACTCTTGCAGATTTCACTTCAGTCCTTTGGCTTATAGCTTCCACACTGCTACTCAATACATGGCCCAACTTCATATATCCAGCAGCCAGCAACCGTGAACGTAAGCATGCGGATGACAAAAGTCTTGAAGAGAGAAGAGGGTTAAAAAATAAAGGTTCCTCCAACAGCCAAGGTCCAGCTGACACATCAGGCGATCTTGACACAGTAAAAACTTTCCAAGCTTCAAGCATAGATTTATAATATGGGGTAAGGTCTACCAGCTCAGACTCTTGTAAATCCATAAGAAATAAATGTTTATCGAGGCCCATTCCGCCTACCCTCCGCAAAAGGGCTGTTGCAGTGTCCATCCAAGAAAAATTGCTGTTGTATAGCAGTCTTTGAGCGGTTTGTAAACGAAAAGTCATTAGTCTTGCCTTGAGATCCACCAGGCCCTGTCCCCCTTCTTGTATAGGAAGATACAGTGCAGCAGATCGAACCCAATGGTATCCAGACCAGAAAAAGTTCACCAAGTGCCTCTGAATCGCTTTAACTAGACCCGCTGGTGGTTGCAGTACATTAAATTTATGCCACAGAGTGGATGCCACCAAATTATTGGCCACCAAAACTCTTCCCCTGTAGGACAACTGGGGTAGCAACCATTTCCACCTAGACAATCGTGTGCACACTTTTTCCTCTACACCCTCCCAATTTAATTTTTGAAACTCATTAGAACAAAAAAAAATACCTAATATCTTAAAACCTTCTAATTTCCATTTGAGATCTCCAGGCAATGATGGGAGGTTCTCTGAAATGCCTTGCCCTACCCAGAGGGCTTCACTTTTATCCCAGTTCACCTTGGCTGTTGAAGCCTTCTCATAAACACAAAGTGCATCAGACAAAACCTTAACATCTTGAGTATTTTTAACAAATACGGTAATATCATCAGCATAAGCACTTAAAACTGTTCTTGATGTCTTAAAAATAACAGGTATATGTAAGCCAGACATTTTATCTCGTAATTTGCAAAGTAAAGGTTCAATTGCTATACTATATAGCTGCCCTGATAAAGGGCACCCCTGTCTTATGCCCCTTGTTACAGAAATTGGACGGCTCAGTCCACCTCCTACCTTAACAATACAAGAAGCCCCTGCATACAACAATTTCACCCATTTTAAAAAACCTTCCCCAAAACCAAATACATTCAATACATTAAAGAGATAGTTATGGTCGACACGATCGAACGCTTTTTCTTGGTCCAGGGAGATTAAACCCATTTCTGTTTTAGAAACTCTGCAAATGTCCAAAACATCCCGTATCAAAAACAAATTGTCCGATATTGTCCTTTCTGGAACACAATATGTTTGATCACTGTGTACTATTAGATGGAGGTACTTTTTAAGCCTATTTGAAAGGCATTTGGATAAAATCTTGTATTCAGTAGTCAATAGGGCGACTGGTCTCCAATTCTTCAAAAGAGACAAATCCCCCTTCTTCGGCAACAATGACAAAACAGCCCGTTGACAGGACACAGGCAACATATCATCCTTGTTACATACACAAAAAACTTCAAAAAGATCCTGTCCAAAGCAATGCCAAAAATGTCTATAAAATTCAGGTTGCAAACCGTCAATGCCTGGAGATTTTCCTGAATTGAGTTGGCCCAAGGCAGCAGTTATTTCTTGATAGGATATATCTATATCCAAATCAGTCTTTGAGTCAGAGTCTATTTGAGGTAAATCTTGAAACAGTTGTGCAGAACAGTTTGCATCACAATGCTCAGCAGTGTAAAGGTTTGAATAAAAATCCACAGCGTGACGACGCATATCTTTTTTATCATACGTCATCCTTCCATCAGGAAGACGTAAACAGGCCATCTGTTTGTGCTTTGCCGCTTTACGCTCCAAATTAAAAAAATATGTACTTGGTGCATCCATGTCTGCAACAGAAATAAAACGAGACCTTACCAAGGCCCCTTTTACTCTCTCATTTAAATAAGATCCCAACTCCATTTTTTTCCTCTGTAACTTACTACTTAAACTAGGATCATATCTATTAATTAATTCTGATTCTATTGATGATATTTCATTTTCAACTGACTCAATCGTTTCTTTTAACACATTAGTAGAATTGGCAGTATATTGTAAACAGAACATTTTTATATTCACCTTTCCTATGTCCCACCACTGTCTTAGATTTTCAAAACTACTTTTTTTCATTTTCCACTGTTGCCAAAAAATTTCAAAATACCTACAAAATTCTTTATCTTGAAGCAATCTAATATTAAAATGCCAAAAAGAAGACTTATTTGAGGTCTGAGATTTACTTATTACAATCGAAACCAAATGATGGTCTGTAAAACCCATTGGTGTGATGGAACAATTAATAATTTGACTACTCAACTGCTTGGATACATAAAATCTGTCCAAACGAGCAGCAGTAACTCTATTATTATTCATCTTAACCCATGTATATTGCCTCACATTAGGGTGTTTGACCCTCCATATGTCCAAAAGATCAGCTGCCCTTATTGACCTTGATAAACAAGATGAAGACTGAATATGGGGTTCCTCAGTATTTCGATCAACAGAAAAATTCTCCGTACAATTCCAATCTCCCCCAACTATGACATTTCCATCATTAAAGCATTTTTTAAAAACATTGCTTAACACACCAAAAAACATTAATCTTTCAAACCCTATATTTGGTGCATACACATTGATAAAATAAAAAATGTCCCCATCAATGTCAGCTTTAACAACAAGAAGACGGCCATTCATTGGTTCTTCTGTACTCAAAACAGTAACTTTTAAATCAGGTGAAAAGAAAATTGCCACTCCTGCACTCAAATTTGTTTTATGGCTTAATTTATACTGCCCTTTCCACCACAAACCCCACTCAACTTCATTTCCTACATCACTATGTGTCTCTTGAAGATAAATAACATGCAATTTTTTCTGCTCTATTATTTCAGATACTAATGCACGTTTGTGCATATCCCTCCCCCCATTTATATTAAGAGAGCCTACTCTTAAAGCATCCATATGTAGGTTTAAGAGGGAAAGGAAAAAGACAGATAAAAGCAGCATTAAGAAAAGAGACACCATGTGATGCATGGAATGGTTAACTAAAACAAAGCCTTTAACGTTCTCTTTTTTTCCACATTTCTATATTTTCTAATTGCCGTTACATGTTTCTTCAAACGAAACCTTTTCTTTTCGCTTAAGCTCTCAAGACTCACATTCTTTTGATGTACTGAAACGGACTTCTCAAACTTCTCAATATCTGGAAAAAAATCTATCACATTAACTTGCTTCCCAAAAGTATCATCCAGAAAAGCATTAATCTCTTCTAAACTATACAATGAGGAATCATCTTGTGAGAACTCTTGAGAGTCCAACTCACCACTGCACATAGAATCTCCCTGTGAACTTAAGTCAACATCATGTATAGATGTATTCTCATCTAACAAAGTTTCATCCATGCCACTCTTCTTGGATTCTTTGTTGCAGCTCAACTCCACCTGCTCTACCTCCTCAACACGCTTGCAAAACCTAGCCTGTATACCGCTCGTACTTGGTACAGAAAGCAAGACATTTTCAACATTCAGTGTTTCAGCATTTTCTCCGTTCATGTTAACAATCGCAATATCACTAGAATCAGACTCGGTCACGGTTGTTCTCACTTCGCTATTTGTTTGAATATTCTCGGGAGCAGTTACACTTATTTCTAAAACTCCTACCTCAGGAGGCTCTTCAATCTCACCCCGAACTCCTTGGGTAGGCACTCGTTGAGAAGTAACATCAATCTCTGATCCCAAAACATTGCCTTCAACTTCGCGTTCTTTATGTGGGCACGCATGTCGTTTGTGCCCAACGTCACCGCATTCAAAACACTTCATATTACCCGTTGTTGCGTAAACCATATATGTTTTCCCCTCATGTTTAACACGAAAAGATATATCCAGCGTTCGCTCCGGAGAATCCAAAACCATGTTGACATTTCTCCTGAACGACATCACGTGTTTTAGAGCCGGATGTTTACATCCTAGAGAGATCGTTTTAAATGGACTAACAATTTTTCCGAAGCGAACTAGCTCGCGCTCCAACGCTTCATTAGTTATATACGGTGGCACATTTGAAATCGTGATTCTGGAAGAAGCTGCATAGAGTGGAGTGACTTGAACTAAATCATCATTAATAATAAGGCCATTTTCGATTATCTGATTGACAAGATTCTGTACTGTCAAAAAAACTACAACAGCCTTATTCATACGAGAGGCAGAAGAAATGTTTTCATGGCCTACCGCTTCCCCTGTCGCAACAAGCACATCCTCCACCATTACCCCATCAGGAGGCACACACCTGAATCCATTGCGTAAGGACAGCGCCTCAGCCTGAGACGCCATCCCTCCGCCTTAACAGCAACAATAACAAATAAACACTTACCAAACCATGCAGAAACAAGATGAAATGGGGAATTTTTTAAAAAAAGAAAAGAAATATAGGTGAAAAACCACCACTCAGTCTTCACCCCCACCACTCTCGCACGTGCAAACTCCCAGAATTCCCGAGAGAGAGAGAGAGAGAGAGAGAGAGAGAGAGAGAGAGGGGCGCGCGGGCGCGATCGAACTGTGTGTGTGTGTGTGTGTGTGTGTGTGTGTGTGTGAGTGTGTGTGTGTGAGAGAGAGAGAGAGAGAGAGAGAGAGAGAGAGAGAGAGAGGCGCGCGGGCGCGATCGAACTGTGTGTGTGTGTGTGTGTGAGTGAGAGAGAGAGAGAGAGAGAGAGAGAGAGAGAGAGAGAGAGAGAGAGAGAGAGAGAGAGAGAGAGAGAGAGAGAGAGAGAGAGAGAGAGAGAGAGAGAGAGAGAGAGAGAGAGAGAGAGAGAGGCGCGCGATCGAACAGTGGAAACATAAAAAACATACTCCGTCATTTTGTTCATACAGATCATTAAACCTGCAAAGTGTTTACTTATATTTGTGTACACTCGCAATAAAACACAACATTGTGCTTTTGTCACACTGTAAACTCTTGTCAAACTGTAACCTACAACTGTCACCCAACCAAAATCACACACACACATACACACACACACTGTTTTAAAAGGAAAACATTTATCCAACTCCATTTCAAAACAGTCTGTGGGTCCCATCTTTTGGACATTCATCATATTGCATTGGTTTTCATTTCTTGTCCTCGGAGCACTAATCTTACACATTCTACATTGATTGAAAAAAAAAGAAAATCGAATGTTTTTAATGGTAGTATTATTTTATACAGAAATCAATTATTTATAATTCAGATGAGAATAATGTTACATTGTCAATTAATAATGTTAATTAAAATTAAGGAAAACAAATATATTGATCTGAAATATAGCAAATTAATTTTAAATTAATTCAGGTACAATTACCAAACACATCGCAAGGTCTTTTTGTCTTTTTATTAATTTAATTAATAAACGAATTATATAAAAATATTGTCAGTGCACTACAAATAAACTGGTTCTATGCCTTTATTAATAAAACTTGTTTAAAAAATACAATGCCTTCTGCATTTTTGTTTTGCTTTTCCCTCCATTGTACCGAAATCGTACCGAACCGTGATGTCTGAACCGAGGTATGAACCGAACCGTGACTTCTGTGTACCGTTCCACCCCTAATGTAAACCCAACTCTAATCTGCTAAATATGATTATAAGGCATGAGAATATTAACTTGTTATGAATATTAATATCATGACTTTCAGTAAAGCCGCTTTAAAACCATGTGTATTATGAAATAATGCTATATAAATACATTTTGACATTTAAAAAACTAACAGGGAGTGTTTTTATCGCAGCCTGTCAATGTTTCAATTGAATATGTGTGTGTATTTAATGTATATATGTATTGTAATGTATGTGTTTCACCAGACTTCTTAAGTGAATTGCTTGGTTAAATAATTGACTTAAGTGTTAGTATTAGGCAAAGAGGGTGTTATTTTGGTCCAGAAAGTGCATTTGTAAGACACTTTAGATAAAAGCGAATGAATGAAAATGTTAAGTTTGCAGTGTGTGAAGCACTTACCGTTTTGTCTCTTCTCTGAGCGAGGTTAGTGAGACCTTTGCTGAACTGCATTAGGCCGAAGATCTCCCTCGCCGCCTCCGCACCCTGAGACACCAGAGCGGACAGCAAACACAGACACTGACGGACAAACCTGTCCAAAAAGAAAACAGGTACGCAAACAACCTTGAGTGCATTTGCAAAAACTTTGGTTCAAAAAGTGGTTCATTATAACATGCACTGCATATCAGTACCCGAAAACCAATAAAGATACTGTCCTACAAAGATGATCATGAAAAAAGGCATCGTTTATGTGTAATAATGAAAAAGTTAAACAAGCATAATCACACAGACTAGGATTTTTGGGTGAGAAATACCTGTGATTGTCAGAATGTAGAGAGGAGAGCAGGAGTTTGATGTGAGTGGAGACGGTCTTCCTGACGATGTTGGAGCCCACCATGCTCAGCTGAGACAGATCACTGGCCGTGCGCAGCAGAATCATCTCCAGACTCTGGAATATCAGCGTCAGCTGCAAAACACATTACATGCAATTCATCAATGCCAAACGGCACTCTTTGTGGAGCGAGATAATGTTGGCTGGTCTGCTTTTTATCACACAAATCGGACTTTTTCGAGTTTATATCTTGAATTCCTGAGAGAAAAAAAATTCCAAGATGTTCCAAGATGTCAACTCACAATTCTGCCTTTTTTTCTGTTGTAAAGTTGTAAAATATGAACTCAGAATTGAGAGAAAAAAAGTTACATTTGTGAGATATAAACTGAAATAAAAAATTGCAGATAAATTGCAATTATATTTTTTTAATTTCAATTGTGACTTTTTTCACGCAATTCTGAGTTTGCGATTAAAAAAGGTAATTGTGACTTTATCTCACAACTTTAAGTCTGACTTTATTTCTCACATTTCTGAGTTTATAACTTGCGATTCTGACTTTTTTTCTCTGAATTTTCAGAAGTAAATAGATAAACAAAACAAAATTCTAATGCATGACTTACTTCTGACTCTGAATTATTTTCTTCCTCCAGTAATCCGAAAATCTCTGAACATTCAACTGAGATTTTGATGTATCCCTCGACTACATCATAGAGTTCAGTGCTGGGGAGTTTCTTCGCCATTTTTATGAAGGTGTCCAAACCTACATGTATTACAGAAGTACATGTTAATGTGCCATGATAACATTTCTTTCCTTAGACACTGTCATGCAAATAATCTAGTATGTGTATATAGACATTGATGAACATTATGTGCATCTAAACTTATCTACCTATGTACACACACACACACACAAGGGTATATACAGGGTATTTATACTTACATTGCAAAACTATAGAAAATAATCAAAAGAGTACACATTCATTTACAAACTGTTGCTTGATTTAGCAGTTTCAATGAATGCAATACTTGTATTAATAAATGGATATATAATTTATACATTGTTAAGTTATAATTTCGTATTATTCTGTATTTTTGACTTCAATTGCTACCAGTTCTAGTACGCATGCACAACAAAATATGAAAACAAAATAAAAGTTTGGGGAGATGAACACTGTAACGTGATATTTGCCGTTTAGAGAACATTATTGATCAACAATGCACACGAATCGAGCATTTGATTTTTCATGTGTAAGCTGATGGACAAACACTCACCTTTTATCGCTTTAGAGGAATCCTTCAGCATGGACTTAAAGACAGCGCCGTTA
The DNA here is from genome assembly GCA_029959095.1 of Rhinichthys osculus. Taxonomy (NCBI): domain Eukaryota; kingdom Metazoa; phylum Chordata; class Actinopteri; order Cypriniformes; family Leuciscidae; genus Rhinichthys; species Rhinichthys osculus. Next base: position 35,282,709 of record JARWKJ010000009.1, read on the forward strand.
AACTCGCTTTCCTGTGTTTTGGTTTTCTTTGGTGTTGTAACGGACTCAGGAGGATCCCCATTTTGACGTTTAGTAGCCATTGTTATATCCCAGTAAACGAAAATATACACATGGAACGGCGGAAGTGTAAAACTAGAAGAGATATAAGGACAAACCACGTGGAAACGCGTATCTAATGAATATTAAGTTTGACGTACTGACGTTCATCATAGAGCGTCATCAGAGCGTCAAGAAACCTAATTAATATTCATAAGTTAAAGGGATAGTTCACCCGAGAATTTCAATTTTGTCATAATGTACTCACGCTCAAGTTGTTTCAAACCTGTATGAGTTTCTTTCGTCTGTTGAACACAAAAGACGATATTTTGAAGAATGTTGGTACTCAAACAGTTGATGGACCCCATTGACTTCCATAATAGAAAAAAATACTATGGAAGTCAATGGGTGACTGCCGTCAACTCTCTGGTTATACCAACAACGTTATTTAAAAATTTCGTCTTTTTAAAGGCAAAACTTATTTATCTATTATGTATTTTATTCATTTAATATTTCATTGCCTATTTTATTTAATATTTGAATGGCCGTCAATGGAGAAACAGGCATTTGACACCATAAGGGTCTAGTAGTTCAAAGGTATTTGAAAGATCTGGATGTACTATAACACCTCTTCTCTCTCCACATTAAAACAACGCCATAAAATGAGTTTGTATCCACATTTAGTTTCAAATATTTCGTTCGTTTTAATATTTCAAATCATTTATCATACAGAATAAATAAACATGACCTGAATAAGCATGAGAACTTCAGCTATCCAGGTTGAACGCACATAAATACTTCAGCTTCACTAAGGCTTTCAATAACAACATGTAAATGCTGCAGGCCGATAATGCGACTCTTCAAGGCAAAATGAATGAAATATTGAAACATCTCACAATGTCATGCAGTGTGAGGTACTGATGTCATACACATTTCTTGAACATATTTTCCTGCAGAGCGCTTACATTTATTACATCATTCTGAGAGCTGAATCATCTGTTTCGGCTGCTAGAGAAAGCAAGATAGCTTTGGGAGTATTCTCAAACAGGGCAGCTCTGTTCTGTGTCTGGCCCTTCTTCACCCAGTGTCCATAAATCTTGAACGCACAGGCATCGATGAGCTTGCGGATGGGTTTTACGGCATAGGGGTCACTCTTGATCACTTCTTTGGTGACTGGCTTGGCACGTCGATAATTGCAGTAAATGCGCATCGTTGCCAGAACTGTCATGCAGATTACCTGAAAAACACAAGTGATTGAAATGAACCTACATGGGTTTTCCATGGGCATTGTTTGCCTTTTTAAGGAGTAAAGTTTTTCTGAACACACCATATTTGATGTCAAATTATTACATTGAATCAATCAATTCAATTAGAAATATTAAGACGGCTGTAACCAATCAAATGAAATCAGTATCAACCACCATTAGGAGTCATTGAATCATTCATTCAACAGTAGGCAAAAAACAGTATGTGACAAGAGTAGTACGTCCGGAATCACAGTGCTCATAAAAGAGTAGGCAAAAAGTACCTGGATGACCTCTTACTTCCGGCGAGATAATGCGCTGGTAGATCACATGATAATAACAACAACGTGGCGGATGTAGTAGGTCTGGTTTGCATTCATATTACACACATTCATATTATATAGAACATACTTTTTTAGTGCTCGCAAAGTAAAGACTTATTTCGAGAGATTATGCGATTCCAGAAGCAGCCATGTCTTTATCAATGGGTCATTGAATTATTCCCTCAACCGATTTGTTCAGAAACGCAGATTCATTCATTAACGAAACACCACCGCGTGTTGCTCAGACACGCACAATGGTTCTCTGGTTCAGTGGTGAAACAGTGCAAACACAGATGATATTCAGTTTAAAATGTTGTTTCAAACCTGTACAACTTTCTTTCTTCTGCTGAACACAATAAAATATATTTTGAAGAACGTTGGTAACCAGACAGTTGATGGACCCCATTGACTTCTATCGTGTTTTTTCCCCTACTATGGATGAGTAAATGACAGAATTTTAATTTTTAAAGCTGCAGTCTTGCGGAAGAGCTGCGTCTCTCTGTTTATGTCTCTGTCACGCGGGCGCTGGGCTACTCCGCAGCTGTACGACCCCAACCAGCCTGAAATAGTCCCAATATAAACACTTATTATAGGTGGACCGCAGTGACTCAGGATAAGACAGAAACACGGTGTGGAAAATGGATTCATGATGAACTCGCTCAATTGATCATTTTTGTCCCCGAGTTCAATATGCGCAACCCGCTTTTTCCTGAGCATGTGATTGGCCAAGACTTTCCGTCCCTGGAACGAGCTTCTCGTCTAGTACAACCCTCTATAATAACAGTAGATGGCATCATAAAGCCTGTTTTATTCACAGATGATTGCTTTTAAAATACATTATTTGGGGTTTAAACCATTTTGCCCAAATAGAAGAAAAACATATCAGGTACAGTATCTTTAAGTGAACTATTCCTTTAATACAGGGGCTTTTTTGCCCCAATCCCTGTTAACTTTCAACCCTGGTATAATATTTATTTATATATAATTTATTATTTTTTAATCCATCATTCATTATTACTAATGTGACTGTCTAATAATGATGTGAAGTGTTTTCTATGGAGCGAATTATGTGCCATAATTAAACAAACAAATCCAGCATTTTGCAAACAAACTCGATCTGCTTTCCAAAGGAAAACTCGACCCGCAAACAAACAATCAGGTCAATTTGAGCGAAAATGCAGTGGAGTAACCAATATTGTGTTTTACAAATATAAATAAATGAGCCTAGATAATATTTCACAAATAAATACAAACCATCCTACAAATTGCATGTAACCTTTGAACAAATACCAAATCTAGTGCATACAAATGCACATCTGTCTTTTATGATTGTGAGATCTCTCGGCTCGATTTTCTCACAAATGTGTCCAGGCAGATTTTCTCACAAATGCAGTTGAGTCACTTCCTCTTCTAAAACAGCATATGGCGCTAAAATAGGGGATTCATTTAGCACTAGTCACTGATTTGAAACGCGCTTGCCTTTGCCTACAGCTGAGGAAAAAGTTTCTGTCTTACTTTATTTATAATAAACATCTTGAGGTTTTCTTTTGCGAGTCGAGTTTTCCTTTGGAAAGCAGATCGAGTTTGTTTGCAAAATGCTGGATTTGTTCGTTTAATTATGGCACATAATTCACTCCATAGTTTTCCTACAAATATGCAAGAAAAACAGCTAAATAAATCAATAATTACTCTTTTCTCTCAATTATAGAGCCCACCTTGAACTTCCTGTACGGGCTGAAATGTCGCACCTCTGCGACCACGTACTGCTGGAAGAAAGGGTGGTTTAAGGCATCCGTGGCGGTGTACCGTGTCTCGGGATTCACCACCAACAGCCTGGAGATCTGAAAGTTGAAACACCCAGTGAACACCACAGAGTGCAGGTTAGTAGATCTTCATTTGATTACTCCCAGGTGTGCGCCAGACGCACCAGGTCTTTGACAGTGTCTGATCGGTCGTCCCACTCCGGAGAGGTGAACTGGTAGCTTCCTGCGAGGATCATACGCAGCATTAGCATCTGCTTTCTGTGCCAGAACGGGGGGGAACCTGCGAGAAGGGTGTACATGATCACCCCTGCGCTCCAGCTGGAAAAGACAACAACAAAAACGGTGATTTTTCTCCATTCAGTCCAACTTAAAAGGTGAATGTAAATTGTTTTCATGAGTTTGTCTTATATAGACCAAGCTCTCATATAGATGCTGTGAAGACCCTGTCCGCTACTCACAGATCAACGGCGGTCCCGTAACCTTGGTGGTGAGGATCCATAGAGCACTCGATAATCTCTGGAGCCAGATAGCCTGGCGTTCCACACACCTCTGTGACAACACAAGATCACAGGTCTTATAATGAAACATGTTATCTTATACTGCATTTGTGCATCATAACATGCATTATGTATAGCATGTTATGGTACATATGACCAGTTTTTGTTTTAATATCATGTCAGGTTCTTATTTCACCCTAAAATAAAAATAAATAATAGATTAGTTCAACCAAAAATGTAAATTCTGTCAGTAATTACTCACCCTCAAAGTTGAATTTTAAGGGATAAAGTTATTGACTGCTGGGGTCTTTAACAAATGGGTTCGGAGATGGCACATCTTGAGTCTCACAAGGGAAATCCTGAGTTAAGTTATTCTAGTTTATAAAGTTATAAATATGGATATGTTTCTTACAAAAACGCATTGCTTCGCTTCAGAAGGCCTTTATTAACCTCCTGCAGCCGTATGAATTATTTTTATGATGGATGGATGGACTTTTTTGGGCTTCAAAATCGCAGTTAATATTCACTCCCATTATAAAGCTGGGAAGGGCCAGGATATTTTTTATTATAACTCTGATTCTGTTTGGCTATAAAAAAGAAAGTCATATACACCTAGGATGGCTTGAGGGTGAGTAAATCATGGGATAATTTTCATTTTTGGATGAACTATCCCTTCAAACTGCTGATCTTGTTACCATACTAATAAATAGTGTTTTCACTATAGTTTGGATATTAATATCCGCTGCAGAGCTGATAGTTACGGCCCATTCAATTGAGCGCTGGACGATTCGTTTGTTCGGCTATAAAATAAGAGAATCTTTCAAAATTCTTTCAAATAATAAATCTTATATTATTATACCTTATAATTTAATAAAATGTCATAGGATAAATACAAGATTACTTTATAGATTTTTAGATATTTTATTATATGATCCTATTATAAATATATTACATACAATACATTTTAAAATGTATATTGTATATTAAAATATATAATATATCAATAAGGATTTCTGTAATCAATGTATCTTTTTTTTTCATTACAGTAATGAGAATACAGCATGATGAAATTCGTCCTTTTACAATCTCATAGTAAAGTGTGTTAAAACGTCACTCATCAGTTAGCCATGTAAGGAACACACATCTATGTAATCGATGGGTCATTCTTAGAGTAGAGGGTTTACTCTGTTCCTGGATAAAGGTCAGAGGCCACACCAAATAGCAAACAGCTCCTCCAGTTCCAGTAACATGTCAATCTCTCATATAAGGATAGTATGAAACCCAAATCCAAGAGCTGCATAAACCTGACAACTACTGATCAGAAAATGCAGGTCTCTCTCTCTCTCTATAGACAAACGGGCATTACTATTTAATTAGATTCAGGAGCCTGTGATCAAATATCGATATTATGATATTATGTATGCAACAAAACCAGTTACATTTTATTTTATTTACTCACAAATCCAACTAAAGTATAAAAATGTAATTTAACTCTCTGACAATTGCAAATCCTGTATCGCAAATGGACATCAACAACTAAAAAAAAAACTGCAGTTTTTTCAAATATATAGAATTTTTTTTTTTTTATAACAGACAAACGAGTCTTCTTGTGGTCTCTTTAGAGACATTGTGTGCAGATGTGGCTAACATGAGAGTGTTAAAATGAAGTTGCGTCTTAAAAATAGTGTTTTTTTTAGGTGTTGCAGCAATACATCATATCGTTAGTCATTTAATGGATGCATCAATCCATATCGATGTATCATTACACCCCTATACTATCTAGTTAGGAAGGAAAAAGTGATTTATTTTTTGTAGTGGTTGTCCTGCATCCTCAACAAACAAGCTACAATTAGTCAAAAATGCAGCTGATGGAGTTCATACAAGGTCAAGAAAATATGATCATATAACACCAATTTGATCCTCTCTACACTGGTTACCTATTAAGTTCTGTATCAATTACTAAGTATTGCTACTGACCTATAAGGCCCTAAACGTGTATTTAACCAATTTTCTATCGCCCTACAATCCACCACACTCTGTAAGGTCACAAAACTCAGGGCTTCTAGTAGTACCAAGGATATCTAAGTCCACTAAAGAGTGTGGAGCGTTTTCGCATTTGTCTGCTAAACTCTGGAAAGCCTTCCTGATGATGTTCAGGTCTCAGAGACACTCTCCCAGATTAAATCCAGATTAAAGACACATCTCTTTAGCCAAGCATTCACATAATGCCTCGCATAACCTTGTACTCAAGTTATATCAGATCAAAAGCACATGATTATTTATCTACTCCTGCGAGGACTTCAGATGAAGCAAATTCTTAATCAACATGCACCAATGCTAAAATTTCTATATATTGTAATCATTATGTTCACAACTTGTAATAATAACTTCAATGAGCTAATTTCCTCAATGCCTAAAAATTAATACATGATGTTAGCTAACTGTGTGATTATTAGATGTACATTTCTGAAATACAGTCACCTCTGATTATAACAGATCACTGTAAATTGTAATGTAGACACGCATGCATTTTTGAAAATGCAATAAAATGCAATGAAATTGAATTGAATTTACCATTGAGTTTTTGTCCTGGTGCGATCTGCACAGCAAAGCCAAAATCAGTGAGTTTGATGCTCATATTGTCATCCAGAAGGATGTTCTCCGGCTTTAGATCTCTGTGCACAATGTTCTGGGAGTGAAGGAACTGAACCACCACCAACAGAGCGCGCATGATCTTCCTGCAAAATGAAAACAGTATGTACTGTTGTACATCGAGCCATGGGCGAAAGGGGACGCCCATGGCTCATCGAGCCATTGTAGGGCGCATCGAGACATACATTAGAGTGAATCTCACGAAAACATGTCCAGGTCACATTTCACCCTCAAATCAAGAAAAAAAAAAACAAGACGTTACATTCTCATTACCATGATTATTCTCAAAGGTGATTCTCATTAGATAAAAAAGGAATAAAAAATTGAGTTGCTAATACAAGGCTACATCAGGAATGTACAATAATAAATTCACAAAAAATAGCATTACGATGTTCAGATACCAATTGTATATTTATCGACAAAAAGTTTCGTCCTTACATCTAGTACAATACAATATATTATTAGTCCCGATCGAGAGTCTTCGCATCATTGAATAAATACATAGATCTGCAATTAATGTTTGTGTGCCCTAATGATCCGGTGGTAGAACGTAACCTCGGTTCCCTGAGATAACGGGAACGAGTATTGTGTCGTAGAGACGCTATGGGAACGCAATCAAATAACGCCTAAGGCACTTGAGGATAAGGGCCCCGAAAGCAGCAAGGCTAAGCAGGGCGAGGGCATTTGCCAGAGTCTAAGGGGCTCAGACCATGAGAGGGAGACATTTTGTGTAAACCTGGTGAAAGTGGCCTCTGCACAGATGTCGCCAATGGATATTTCCCTGGACCACGCCCAGGAGAAGGCCATGGGGAACCATCAGTAAGCTAGCGCAATACCGTCCACTATCCACTGGGACAGTATCTGCTTCGTGACCGGATACCCTTTGGTATGCATACGAAGAGCTGCTCTGACTGTCTGAACTGGGCAGAGCGCTCAATATACCCTTAAAGCCCGAACTGGGCAGAGTAAGTGTGACTCTTGCTCGTCTTCCGAAATGGGAGTGGAGAGCCCCTTATGTATGTAACATGTCTTGGTTTGAGGACGACTCTACAGTCGTTAGGCCCAAACTCAAAGCAAGACGGGCTCAGTCTTCAGCGAAAGGGGACGAGCTCATTCTAAAATATATTTTGGAGAGGAATCTGGGTCGAGGCAGACTACAATTTCTTACAGCTTGCAAGTCACCCACTCGCTTGACCGATGCTAGGGCAGAAGGGCAGTCTTCAGAGAAAGGGGCCGCAGCTCTGCCAACTGGAGCGACTCGTAGTGCGGACCCTAAGGCCCGTAGACAGGTCCCATGTATGAATAGTAAGAGGTTGAGGCTGTTTCAGCCATTCTTGCCACCTTCAAGAAACGAATCACTAAGTCATTCCTGCCTACAAGCTTGGGAAGCCATGCCTGGTTCCACCAGAGGGGGGCCACCAGAAGGACTGCGAGTCTGTCTTCCCTGATTTGACGGATGACCTGAGGGCGTATCGGGACAGGAGGAAAGGTGTACAGGGGAAGGCTGGGCCACTCGTGGGCCAGCGACTCCCAATCCTTTGAAAATAATATTGGTCAGTGAGAGTTGTCTGCCCCCTGCCTCCCGAATATCGTGTGAACCGCCTGGGGATGTCCTCCATTCTCCTGAGGACACATTGCCCCGGGCTAGCATGTCCGCCCCTTGGTTCATCTTGCCCGACACGTGTGCTGCACTGAGTGAGTGCAGATTGCGCTGTGCCCATAAAAGGAGGCGTGAGACGCTAAGACATGGTGCCATTTCAGGTCTGGCAGGAAGGTTTGGAGGGCCAGAAAAACCGCCAGCAATTCTGCAGCTGTTCCTCCGTGCTCGACCAGGAGCCGGATGCCGGCCTGCCCTCGCACAGAGCTCCCCAACCCATGTTGAAGGCATCTGTCGAGATCACCTTCCTTCTAGAGAACAACTCCAAGTCTACGCCAGGCCAGTACGATGATAAGGAGCTCTGAGGGCTGAGGAGCAAGGACCTGTGAGTGTCCCACTCGGCCTCCCACTGGGCCAACACGAGCCAGTCGTCGAGGTCATTCAGGATGCGCACTCCCTTCTGTCTCAAGGGGGAGAGCGCCGCATCCATGCACTTTGTCAAAGGTTCTGGAGTCCCATGGCGAGATTTGCCCGCTTGTATAGACGGGTTGCCCCACCCATTTCGGCGGGCTACAGCGGGATAGGTTAGTGCAGTTTCTGGGTGACTCAATCAGGCTTTAGTATTTTGGAGAAAAAAGAGGTTTCCTCTACGACGCAATACGAGTGAACCATATCGATAGGAAACTTTTGTTTAGCACGTCAGAGGTTCTGGGTTCTAATCTGCCTTTATATAGTTTTTTTTTCTCATTAAAACTAAAGATATTCATCAGTGATTGTACATCAAGAGCAGGGACACGGATCTAAACGAATAGAGAGTCTTCGAAACGGCATTAAGCGATAGATTGAAGAACGAGCAACCGCCACTGATAACAGTTGCAACGAACACTCAAAAACAACATATTCCAGCGCCAGATCGCCTCTTATATAACAACTGAACAAAACGAATACTCTGCTAGTCAACTGGAGATGCTTCCTTTGTATTTGGTGCATCAGTGCCGCGAGATGTTTCAAAAAGTGGTGGGGCAATGTCGACACTGGCAAAAAGTGGTGGGTACATGTCCCACACTACCCGTCCCACACGCAAATTACGCCTATGCGTGTGGCATAATGTTAATAACCAAAAACAAAATGTGATTTGTCCCAACTTTTCTTTACAATCAGTCTCTTACGATGGAAGTGAATGGGGCCAATTCTTAAACATTAAAATACTCACTGTTTCAAGTGTAGGGTAGCCACAAAATATAAACAATGTACGTGTTAAGATAATTTCATCACTTTTTTTGTAAATCCAAATTTACAACTTCATTGCCATGCAACAGCCTATCTAAAACCTAAAAAGAGCTAAAATAAGACAACTTTTAACAGAAGAATTAAAGGGTTGGTTCAGGTTTCATTACAAACATCTTTACTTGTTTTTTAGATAAACGAAAAAGTCAATGAAAGTCTTATGGGTTTGGAACGACATGAGGGTGAGTAAATGATGACATAATTTAAAACCTTTAATGCAATTATTTATTATTTACTTCCATTGTGCTTGCTTCACCTTAACCTTGATTTTTAATGTTTGTAAAGTCTTTAGTGAGTCTTTTTTTGTGCAGTAATCAATGTTTTTTTGTTGTAAACAAACGCTGTTGATTGAGTTTAAAGTAACTTGCATTAAACTCGAAATATGCCTTTATATCAGCATAAATTAAAGGAAGTACAATGAATACTTTCATTATGTACAAAAACATTATGTATTTTTCCCCAATATTGAGAAAAATATATTTGTACATAAAGGTAATGAGATTTGAGTAGGAAATGAGACAAAAATTTTCATAAAAAAGGCACAATGCAAAACAATCGTATCAATATATCACGTTGACATGTGATTGTCAATAATTTATAACAAATCATGTGATTTATTATAAATTATTATACTAACCTTGTCTCTTTTTCACTGAGCGTAACCTTCTCCGTTAGATAATCAAAAAGCTCTCCTTTCTTCATCCTGTGAGAAGGATATTTATTGCATTTAACTACTTTTCAAATAGTATCATATTTAAATGTTAAAGTAATTTTATTAATAAAAAAATTATGTGAAATATTTGTACTTTTGTGTGTTTATTGTACATATGGAGTGCACAATTTACTATATATATATATATACACACATAAAATATATGAGGTATGAAATCAATATTTACAGGTCAAACACCAAGAAGAAGAAAGCTTTAGTTTCAAAGTAGTCCTTCAACTGAACTGGAGAAGCAAGAAACAATGAGTTTAAATCATATGAGAGTCTTTACTGATATAAATATACTTCATTTTCATGCTACTATTCTAACCTCCTGGATACTTACTGATGTTTTCTTGCCCGCACACTTTCTTGAGGATGTCAATCTCTTTTGTTGTGGCATTTCTGATCTCCTCCATCTCCTCATGGCTCATCTTATCAGATGGCGTGATGTCTATGACTTTGACGGCGTATTCCTGAGTGGTCCGCTTATGGATGCAGCGTCGAACCACACTGCTTACCCCTCTGCAACACAAACACCCTGAGAAATACTATTCGCAGTATAGACTTCTGAAGAAAATACTACATCGTGTACAGTATATAACTCATTACATTGTCCAATGAAGGGCCATGAAAAATCAATTGTGCACAATCTTTGCTGAAAATCCTGTTGTGAGGCGAGGATTCAAATGCAGAGCAATGGACTTTTTTATTAATAATAAAAAATAAAACAAAAACAAAAATGCAGAAATGGTTTTCCTTCGCTTTTTTCGCATATAAACGACAACGTTGCCAAAACGATCCCGTTCACAAGGAATCGCGAAAACAACTAAAAACACTATATTATTAATGCCAGGCCAGTAGTTGGCGATGTTACTTTGTAAAGAAACACTACACACTTATAGACTGAACACGTAAAATTAAGGGTACGTTTACACAACAACGATATGCTTAAAACTGAGAGTTTTTTTTCCTTTGAGTTTTCCGCTTACAGGCGACACCATTGTCAAAACAATCCCCATTCACACGGATCCGCGAAACCAAGACCGAACCCTGACAGTATCTAATATTAGATTTTTCTGAGTTTTATTTAATATCTCAGGCTTTACATAATATAATTACTGGTAGTAGTTGATCTCCAACATACTTATTTATAGATCATTAAATAGTACCTTAATGTTACATAAATCCTAATGATACTGAATACATATTTCTCAATTGTCAAACATGAGTATAATTTGTCTCTTTTAGTATATGTAGCTTAATATTTATTAAGTTTTTTTTTTTTAAAATGCCCAAGATGGTGCACTACAAATTTCATGGCCCTCTAGTTTCATTTGCTGTTTATGTTTATTACTGAAAATGACTGTGGTCATTTTCATGTGAATCTAACAACATCTTTAAAAAAAAAAAAAAGAAGCCCAAAATCAATGATAAACGTTTTGACATTAATATAAAAAAGTCAACAAATATCATTCTCATTCACATAAAGTTAAAATAATAATGGTTTATTATATGGTAATATAATGGTCATCTTCACTGAAGTATCTGTACAATATGACAGTACCTTCCAAGGATCTCCTTTGGATCATACTTCTCATAGAAGTCCTGTGCTCCAGCCCAGTCAGGAATTTCGTCTTCTTTTGTCATTATTATAACCTCACCTGTAAGAAAACTGGGTTATTACAAACATAGTTCAGACAATGTTAACATTTGATAAAGTCAGGAGAAATGTTCAGAAGTTGATTAAAAAATAACCAAATCAAATAATCATAACATGTAGTAAAATAATAACAACAACAACAACACAAAAACTAAATAAAACAAATTTAATTGAATTATTACTAAAAAATAATAATAATAATAATAATAAAATGTTGGGCAAATAATACAAATGTTAACTATAGCCCTTACATAAAAAGTATAGTGGTATATCAGATGGTAATACCGAGGTACTTTGAAATATACAAGCGTAAAGTATTACCATATTCAAGGACTATGGTATTTACATGCTAATGGTTTTTGGTAACACTTTATTTTACAGTGCCCTTGTTAAATACCGTATGTTACATGTACTTACCAAAGTAATAACAGTAAATTATGCATAATTACATGCAACTAACCTTCAACCAAATCCTAATCCTACCCTAACCCTATAGTAAGTACATGTATGTAATTGCTTAATATTACTCAGTACTTAAATATATAATTACACTGTAACAATGACACCTTGAAATAAAGTGTAACCTGGGTTTTACATACTAATAGGATTAGGGTTTGGTTTAAGGTTAATTACATGTAATTATGCATTATTTGTAGTTATTAATACAGTAACTACATGTAACATGTATAACAAGGACACTGTAAAATAAAGTGATAACAAAATAAAGTGTAACCTTGTTTTTCTACACAATGGCAATACCATTTCCGACATGTGCCATATGCCATGTAAATAGTACCATGGTACGTATAAGTGTACAGTGGTCATCTGGCTACTTTTAGTAGCTCATAAACCGCACGTTTCATATGTCTGCTGCTTTATTTTCCGTGTTACTGTTATTGTTTGCAGAGTTTTGACATTCAACAACCTATTGATTTATGATGAGCTGGTTACCAAAATACATAAACCAGCGATGTTTACAGTCGCAGCATCATCAGTCTGAGGCTGCAGCATCATGGACGGCATGACGGAAAGCTGAGCAGAGGATTACATTACAAGCACGAAATCACAACACTCAGCAAACCTGTTCGAGTATTATTCCCTCTGTTTCACAGTCGTCCTCTCCTTCAGCTCGTGCAGTGCATGTTCCAGGCTTCCTGAACGAATATACCGGCTCTGCTGCCTTCAACAACACACACACTGCGCCGAAAGGGCAACCGTGAATGTCAAGATCCAAAAATAAAAAAGCCGTATTAAAGACAGGACAGTCGCATATCGTATTACCACTTACGGTTATACACTCCATATCAATAAGAAAACCAGCGCACACCTACATTTCTGTATTAGTTAATTAGAATGTTACAAATAATCCATCGACAACTGATTATTTTTTATGATTTACTATAATGTATATACACTCACCGGCCACTTTATTAGGTACCCCATGCTAGTAACGGGTTGGACCCCCTTTTGCCTTCAGAACTGCCTCAATTCTTCGTGGCATAGATTCAACAAGGTGCTGGAAGCATTCCTCAGGGAGTTTGGTCCATATTGACATGATGGCATCACACAGTTGCCGCAGATTTGTCGGCTGCACATCCATGATGCGAATCTCCCGTTCCACCACATCCCAAAGATGCTCTATTGGGTTGAGATCTGGTGACTGTGGAGGCCATTTTAGTACAGTGAACTCATTGTCATGTTCAAAAAACCAATTTGAAATGATTAGAGCTTTGTGACATGGTGGAAGTAGCCATCAGAGGATGGGTACATGGTGGCCATAAAGGGATGGACATGGTCAGAAACAATGCTCAGGTAGGCCGTGGCATTTAAACGATGCCCAATTGGCACTAAGGGGCCTAAAGTGTGCCAGGAAAACATCCCCCACACCATTACACCACCACCACCAGCCTGCACAGTGGTAACAAGGCATGATGGTTCCATGTTCTCATTCTGTTTACGCCAAATTCTGACTCTAACATCTGAATGTCTCAACAGAAATCGAGACTCATCAGACCAGGCAACATTTTTCCAGTCTTCAACTGTTCAATTTTGGTGAGCTCTTGCAAATTGTAGCCTCTTTTTCCTATTTGTAGTGGAGATGAGTGGTACCCGGTGGAGTCTTCTGCTGTTGTAGCCCATCCGCCTCAAGGTTGTGCGTGTTGTGGCTTCACAAATGTTTTGCTGCATACCTCGGTTGTAACGAGTGGTTATTTCAGTCACTGTTGCCCTTCTATCAGCTCGAACCAGTCTGGCCATTCTCCTCTGACCTCTGGCATCAACAAGGCATTTCCGCCCACAGAACTGCCGCTCACTGGATGTTTTTTCTTTTTCGGACCATTCTCTGTAAACCCTAGAGATGGTTGTGCGTGAAAATCCCAGTAGATTAGCAGTTTCTGAAATACTCAGACCAGCCCTTCTGGCACCAACAATCATGCCACGTTCAAAGTCACTCAAATCAACTTTCTTCCCCATACTGATGCTCGGTTTGAACTGCAGGAGATTGTCTTGACCATGTCTACATGCCTAAATGCACTGAGTTGCCGCCATGTGATTGGCTGCTTAGAAATTAAGTGTTAACGAGCAGTTGGACAGGTGTACCTAATAAAGTGGCCGGTGAGTGTATATGCTTATATATTAGCATCTGCTAAATTCATAAATTACTATTAATATTACATAATTATTAACATAATATTTAAATTAAGCATGTGGTCATGCTATACATTTGAATGAATTTTGTGCAGTTAAACATTTTAGTGTGAAATTACAGTATATTCCAGGCTAATATTTGCATTACTTTCACAGTAGACATTTTCTTGAATCTAATGGACACTAAAAAAGTGTTTTTCTTCTATTTACAGTATTGGATTTTTTTAGTGTAAACAAACAACATCATACTGTATTTCTACAATATGTACTATGAAGCATACAGTGCGGCATGAATGGATTATGCTGTGGAGTTGATTCTTGTTGGTTTTATCCATAGAATGTAAAAAAGAGGGTTTTATCTGTGCTTCTTAACTTATTTTTGCTTTGTTTTTAGCAGTTTGTGTTGTTGGTTTATGTTGTAATGTTGGTTTAAATGTTGTATAAATGTTTTTCATTATTTGGTGAGCGTCACCATTGTTGTGTTTTGTATGTCAAATAATCTCAGCAGTTGCTTCACTAATGTGAAAGATCCATCTACAAACAGATATGAATTTGGAATAAGTATTGGTAAATATTCATGCTTTAATAATACTAAAACAAAATTAACTGAACCATTTCATATTCTAGCTTGCCATCATCTGAACAACTGTTTTTTTTATTTGTCACATTTCTGAATTGGCTAGATATTTGAATATGAATATAGAGGCTCCAAGACACCAGGCTAATGAAACACTGATCATCATTATGGTGACTTCAAAAAAATCCCACCACTAAACAATATAATTTCTTACACTGGCATCATAGTTAAAGAAAACTTCATCATGTGAATTCGCAGTAAATAACTGTGATGTCAGCATCCTTTTGCTGTTGATTCACAGTATTTTGTAAGAAAATTACCCAGCATGCATTAATTTCAGTGTAATTTCTAAAAAGATAGCAAAAAGCATGTAAATGTTTCTGATCCTTTTATTTGCAATTCACATAATTTGAATCTAACATTTTCAATAAGAACATATATTGACAAAGAATCTCATTCAATACACATTGTGATCTCTTCTACAGTAACTCGCGCAAAGAAATCCGAAATCTGCAATTATCTACACCAATTACATAAATACTATGCATCACATGTTACACAGCATTTCTCCCAGGATGCTTTTAATTTTCACGCAGGCGCTAATATTTAATTGAGTTGCATTAAGAGAAAACTTTTTCCAGAAGTAAGCAGATGAACGACTATGGAATAGTGCATGTCTCCGATCCAAACATCATGACATTCCTGTCGGGTGAAAAAAAAATTAATTACTTTAGAACAATACAACCCATAAACATTTCAGTGGCCTCTGAAAACTAAGATAAAGGACAAAAGATGTGGAGAAGCAATGTTGTAGGAGCAAATTAATGTAGGCAAGTTCATTACAAAATCTACAAACACCTAGACTGCAATGATTCATGTTAAACTAGGTTTAGGTATTAGTCAAGTGTTTAGCTATTTTTCAGCATTTTTGACTGGAATAGATTATTAGTGAAAAACTCTAAATATATATTTTTTGTAATCATAATGTAATTAATGTTGTCAGAACTATTAATAATGTCATTAATGTTCCTGTTGAATCGCATGGCAATGTAACTGAGGTCTGTAGCAGCCAAACAAACAGCAACAGTCACAGGTTAGACGCCGTAATGAGTTTTATGAACTCTATGAGAGAAAGATTCAGTCTTTACATTGGCAGGCGCCAAAAACGTGTAATTTCACAACTTTCAAAACTGCTTTGCAGAGCTTTTGTCTTCTGAAAGTTTTAAGACGCCACAGTTCGTCAGCTGAACAACTGGTATGTTGTTAAACAACAGACCAATCCATTGAACACATGGTGATGGTCCTAAATTTAATCCTTCACAGACTCCTTATCACTCCAGTCAAAAATTAAATATGGCGCTACTCTGACTCATTTCTATTCTTTAATGACCCAACAGATGGCGCTATGATCAAGCAGAGAAGTGTAAATGTTGTTCAGGAAATTCAGTGATAATAAATGAATATCTGTCGATAATTCTATAATTTTTTCAAATGTTATGCTACTCACTAGTGTTGAGGGTAACGCACTAGAAGCAACGTGCTCTATGTAATCAGATTACTATTTGATGTAACAAGTAATTCATTACTTTATAAATGTACACATTAATATTTGAGTTTCTTTCTTTTTAAAAAAAATGTCATTTACGTTAATTTTCAGTTTAAACTAGTTGCTTTGACATATTTTAAACTACTGAATTAAAAATTCTCTTCTGCATAGCAGTCACTAAGTAGTTTGGGTTCTCTTGGTTTGTTTGGTCTGGACCAAAACAGAAAATGATACATTTAGTCCTGGTTTGCTTAGCATTCACAGTTATTTATAACACAGAACCTAAAAGTAAAAAAAAAAAAAAAAAAAAAAAAAAAACAGCTTTTATTACGTATATATTTCATGAAGAAACTTATCGAACATCCAAACCCATGCTGTGTGCTGGGCTAAATACGAGCGTTTGTATGTGTGTTACCTACATATGATGGTATTTTTACCAGCTGAGAACTCATGAAAAGCTTATAAAATGTGAAAAGGAGTCAAAACAGTGGCAGGAATCCTCTAGTCTCTTCCCGTGAACACACAAAAAGTTCAAAATTAACTAAATACGACCCGTGATTTTAAAATATCTTTTGTACGCATTACAGTACTTTCCATAAAAAGTAACTAAGTCAGTGTTTCCTCTAGGATTTTTTTCCAGCCGTGGTGGCAGGCCCATTTCGCCAGGGGGAGGGGGCGTGGCCCATGAGTGATATTCCCATTGGCCACACCCCCTTATCCCAGGTGTTTAAACCTCCCCTAAGCATTATAACACGAAAGGCGCCAATAAGAGCAGCAAAGCGATTATGCG
The DNA here is from genome assembly GCA_029959095.1 of Rhinichthys osculus. Lineage (NCBI taxonomy): Eukaryota > Metazoa > Chordata > Actinopteri > Cypriniformes > Leuciscidae > Rhinichthys > Rhinichthys osculus. The sequence goes on from JARWKJ010000009.1 coordinate 35,300,039, forward strand.
CATCGCGTGCGCAGAATGATGAACTTGAAGCAACGTGAAGTCACAGCGTGCAGCGCTTCGCATTGAGAAGTTCAAAGCACAAAGCGAAGAGATTATATCTATCTATGCTTAATGTATTATATCTATGCAACAGTTTATTGAGCCTTTTCTTTTAACAGTTTTAAATTTCAGTTAACTTACAGTGCGCATGAAGAACAATTCATAGTGCTCTCTACTCTAGTGCTGTAATCTAATAGACACCCGGGAGAAAGGAATATGATTTAGAAAGCGCTATAAACTCCAGCAAGATAAAGTAATTTTATGCAAACTATAGACCTTTATCTACAAATAAAGTATAATAATGGGAACATTGATCTTGAAGAGAGTGTCGTCGTGTTACTGTCGTAACCGAACGTGACGTGCTGTTTGAATGCTGAATGGAGAATGACTGAGGAGAGATGAGTTTCCATTAACTTTAACTTAACGACTTAAATATACATTTTTACCTCACATTATGCTATTGAATGACTTTAGAAGTCTTGGAATACAGTGCGAAAACTTTATGGTACTTTACAATGTTTTGTATGCCTTTACTGGGGCTTAACAATTACATACAATATCGCTTTCCCCAACACCGCCACTACCCAGTGCAGAGTACATACCGTAGGAGAACTTGCACTGTTTGAGCACTTCGCTGAAGCCCTCGCAGAGCTTGAGGTCGCTCTGGTTCTGAGCGCAGTCGATGAACTGCTTGAGCTCGTAAGCGCAGGGACTCTGATGCTGCGGCTCCTGCTGAAACACTGACGGCTGCTGCTGGTACGCCGGCTGAGCCTCCTGCGCGCGCACACACACACACACACACACACACAATCAGCAGACCGTAGGATTCACTTACATTCAATAATCTGACATTTTAAAAGCAGAATTACTACAATTATTTAGCCAGATCAACCAGACATAAGAGATTTATATCATTTAATACATTCATTTGTCATCCATAATGACTGTATAAGGATGTAAAAGTATACAAGCACGCACTCACAAACAGCAATTTAATAGCTAATATATTAGAAATAGAAGTGTGCTTAAATGTATTGATGTGTACTTGTAGTGTACTTCAGATATTTAAAGTATATATGCTTTTTAAAACTACTTGCAGATAATGTAAATGAAATAAAAGGCCACTTGATTGGGATAAGGGAAAAGCATTAAGCGCATCCTTTAAAGTGCTTTTAAATCATTGTTTTAATAATGTTTTGTCATGCTTGAAAGAAGTGCACTTATTTGGACTAATATGCTAAAGCACATGAAATATACTTCTTATTTGATATTACATTTTTTACAGTTAATATACATTTTAAATTGCAACTTCATCTTTACTAATGTGAAATTACAAATATATACAAATATATTTAAATACATGACATTAATACAAATACATACAAATTTAATTTGAAATGACATTAAAGTTTTAGTTTACTCTAAATGTTTGTCCGTTCATTCAGCAGTAAACTTAAACTGTATTTCAAAGATAATAGAAGTAATTGTGAAATTACATATAAAGAAATACTTAACGTTACACAACGTTCAGCTGATTACATTTAATATAAATTTAAACTATAATACATTTTCATTTAGTGTCCAAAATCATCACATTCAGTTTGCACATCCACTACTGTCCAAAAGTTTGGGGTCGGTAAGATTTTTAAATGTTTTTGAAAGAAGTGTCACTCATTTATTTGATGATCAAAAACAGCAATATTGCAAAATATTTTTACAATTTAAAATGACTGTTTTCTACTTGAATACATTTCAAAATGTAATGAATTTCTGAGACACAAAGCTGAATTTACACAGCCATTAAAACCAACAGCATTTATTTAAAACAGAAATCTTACGTAGCATTATAAATGTCACGTTTAAATCAATGTAATGCATCCTTGCTGAAGAAAGACATTCATTTCTTTAAAGAGAGAAAATTGTACCGACCCCAAACTTTTGAACAGTAGTGTAAGTATATTCTTTTAAAGCATTTCTACATTATAATACACCCCATTTCCTTTGTATAGTATATAATCCATAGCAAGCACTCTTTGTTTTAAAGCCATGCTAAAGTCCCTTAGTGTTTCAGAAGGGGCTCTCCCCGAGCAGAACTACTCAAACAGGAAGTTTGGGTTGGTGTTTACCTGATAGGTGACGTCAGGCCGGGCCGCCTCTGAGCTCCCGCCTCCTCCCCCGAAGCCCCCGGTCATGGCGTGACCAATGGTGTGTCCGACCGCAGAGCCGACCGCGACGCCGGCCGCCGTGGTGGCCATCTGAGCGAACATCCCTGGCTGGCGGGGAGCCGCGGCGGGAGCGGACACTGCTGAGGGCGGGGGGGCGGCGGGCGCCGGGGCGTACGACCGCGGAGGAGCGGGGCGAGCCATCGGTGGAGGGGACGAGTAACTGCAGTCAAAACACAGTCATTATCAGCAGTGCTTGGACTACAAGATCTTATTAAAGGGTTAGTTCACCCAAACATGAAAATCCTGTCATCATTTACTAGGGTTGCACGATATATCGGCAAACATATCGGTATCGGACGATATTTGTTCATTTTTAATGTTATCGTTATCGGCCCGATAAGAAAATTTCGCCGATATATTAAAGCCGATAAATAATGTGTTATATCCTTCAGCTGAGACACTTCAGATGAACACTGTTCGTCATGATTGTTTTGAATTGCTTGAAATATGATTGGAATCACTTCAAAAAAGGAAAATGCAGTTCAGTGCCACATGTGCAGCGCAAGTCTGTCATATAGGCGATATAAAATTATTATGAGAACATATGGCCCTACTTGTGTGCTTGGGACATGACTTTTAATGATCAGACTTTTGTTTTTGTAATCAGGCTCTCAAAAGATATATCAATAAATGGATTTCGATTTATCGGCCAATATATCGGTTATCGGCTTTCAAATATAAAGAATTATCGGTATCGGACAAAATGTTTATATCGGTGCATCCCTATCATTTACTCGCCCTCATGTCGTTCCAAACCTGAATGTGTTTCTTTCTTCTGCTGAACGCAAAAGAAGATATTTTGAAGAATGTTGGCAATCACAGAGTTCCCATTGACTTCCATTGTATTTTTTTGTCCTTACAATGGAAGTCAATGGGAACTGAAACTCTTTAGTTACCAACATTTTGTCAAAATATCATCTTTTGTGTTATAGAAAGAAACTCATAGGGGTTTAAAACGACACGAGGGCGAGTAAATGATGATGACAAACTGTTCCTTTAAACGTGGTTCTCACACTTTTTGACCAATGATATCCATGCCGTTTCCATCTTTTGTGATTGATTGCTAATTTGCTATAAAATAATTTTGAATGTCTCATTGTTGAATCAGTTTAGGGACCAAATAATGATGCACAATATACATACTGGTACCATATGAGTAATCGATAGATAACTAATTAGCCATTAACAATTCCTTTTTAATATATTTAATGGTGCCTGTTTATTTATCTTTTTTTACATTTACAAAAAATGCTGTCCTCCCCTAATGCTCAATGTTAATATTTAAAAACATGATGAGCTTTTTTATCTAGTTAAATTATTCAAGACAAACTTTGTTGTTGGCGTGAGAAAGCCTGGCTAAAAGACTGACGTAGATTTAAAAGCTTAGGCTTAAGCAAGATTTTAAGGCCATGCCGTCTATCAAATATATATGCAGTTGCTAGGATGTTCTGGATGGTTGCTAGGTGGTTACTAGGGGGTACTGGGTGGTTGCTAGGGGTTTTGACCAATTAGGGAACAAATAGGGATGTGCAATGCAGAAATTTTTTTAAAGGTTATCATCACAGATATTAGTTAAATGTAATCGCTATCGGTAGATATTGAACATTAATTAGTCAATAATTAATAAATATTTACTTTTGCCTGTTCATTTCCTCTATGTTTATCTCATTACATTTAGATAAATGTTGTCCTCATCTAACACTTAAACTAAAGCTTATATTTTAAAACATGAAGAATTTAATAAAACTTATTCTGGAATTATAAAACACGCAGTGCATCTCTACACAAAACACTAAACATCTAAAGAAACATTGTGGAGCAGAAAACAACTTAAAACATTATAGAATAGGATCGCATCATAAATGTCATATTGTAAACAAATAACATTAGTCACTAACCAAAGTTATCTCGTTCATATAGTTGAATGATCATATAACTAGGCTATTTGTCCTCCTACATTCACAATAATAACTGCTGATAACTAATGTTTAAAACGAACAGACTGTGTCGGTGTACTGTGTAGAAGTCAATGATTATATACAGTAGATGTTTGTTGATGAATTATACAGTTGGCTAAGTATCTGACTGACACACATGTAATAATGATCACACACACACACACACACACACACTCTCTCTCTCTAACACTCACCTCGGAGAACTCATCCTCGAAGTTCTGCTTCGGCTTCCTCTCGGCATGTTGATTTTATATTAATTTACAAGTTCCGGAAAAGATACTGGACTAGCTGAAGCTGCTGTTATTTAAATATGACTTACTGTATATAAGCTTAGTCTGTCTGTGCGCTACTGACCTTCGTCCGCACTACATTTAATATCCGGGGAACTTTCTAGCACATATTACATGATCACGTTAAACTTCCGCTCATGCGCGTGCTGCACTTCCGGAGTAAGCTGCAATGTTGCGTCTGTCAGTGTCATAAAGCGTGTTTTTAGTATTATACTTTTCATTCAATATTTTGACAATAAAATACGTAGACGTATTAGCGTTAATTGTGTTTATTCAATTTTGAGAACGCAAAGTCTCAATGTATATAAAATTATTTTTTTAGTAACATCCTTATTACTGAACTGTGACTGCAGGGGTCACCATTCAGCTTCGATAAACGGGCCAGGCTTGGTAGTATATAATAAAACTATAACATGCGTTTATTTATAGTAGCACTAGACTAGATTGCACTACATTATTATTCCAACGAAGATCCCGAGTTTCTAGAGGTCAGGGCATTCAGTGTACCTTCCAAAGACGTGTGAATTTAATTCACTATCCTCTTTTGAGTAAACAGTCTATTACAGTATTACTTTTTGCAAAATAAACTAATCACCAAGTAATAAGGCTAGATAAGACTTCATCATATGATTCATTTCATCAGTGTTTCTTACAGTTTCTGATCAACTTCCATGGCCTTCCCAATGAATTGCAAAATAATCCTTTAATTTTAAAGTAACCCAGTGGATGATTTGGTTTTCTGGGCCTCCATGCAGAGGACAATCAGATAAATGTACCTCCACTAGAAATGTCGGTGACTTCTTAACATTTTGTTACATTTCCATGAGTTTGTGTCTAATCTAAAGTCTAATGACTGATGAAACTCTGTAAATGCATGTGCAAACTTGATCTGCAATTAACAGCAAGTGGCAGCGAGCCAATTTTGAATACGCAGATTAAATTTCTTTATTAAATCGATTACATTTTATTGTCCAGATCGCAAATATACACTAGGCAGTAACATCCAGGCAGCTTTTTGAAGAAAAAAAAGAAAAGGTTGAACTGCTGCAAAACATTTTAAAACATGAGTCACAATTGTTCCCTTGCAAAAGCAATCAACACAAAGACCCATTATCACTTTTTATTTTACAATCAGAAAAAAAAAATGCAATCTTTACAGGGTGACATTTCTAAAAGTGAGTTGCTGAGCACAGAGCTAACAGTCGATCATGGTAAGCAATAAAAAAAGAACAAAAAATGGTAACAAAACCAAAATACTGGTACAAAAGCGTTTAAACTCCTCTTCCATTAAAAACAGTGAGTTCAGTCAGTTTCACACTCAGCTTGTGCTGCGGCTCAATCAACATAAGGTTAACTCAACACCTCTGCACACCCAATCGCACAAATGAGCCATGAAGGACAATAAAGTAGCAGGGAAGTGAAGTGATGGGTGAGCGATGACCCTGGGACTCAGTTTGCGTGCTGTGCGGTAGAGAAGCACAGCTTAAGTGTGTATGGGTACGGGCCACCTGTGCAGAGAAACACAGAAACACAGGATGAGTACACATTAGAGATTGGCCATTGGAAAAGGGTGTGAACCAAGTGAGAACAAAATAAGTTTCCTTAATCTTCCATCATGTCAAGGCCGATACGTGGCATTTTTCAATTAACGTCATTGGCCGATAATTTGTTATTTATTTTTTGCCGATGTGTTGGATATGGGACTTTTATTTTGACGGCGCTGAGAACGTCAGTGCTTGATTGTCTTTGCTCCTATTCTTCATCTTTATTAGTTATCGGTTTAACAGTTATTTTTTAATAAATTATTAGACAACTTTTAAACAAAGAAAGTAAACTGTATGAAAAAGTAGAGCTGCATGATTCCAGATTAATTGAGTAACAATTTGTTTTAAAATCGAGATCACGATTCTCCCTCGATACTGAATAGACTAACTAAACAAGGTAATTGACTTTTTTGTTCTGACAAAATGTTAATTGCTGCAGCCTATTTAAAAAAATCTAATTATTATTTTGAATGATTTTTAAAATGATTTTGAATGAATGATTCACTGCCTCACTGACCACGTTCGCGCAGACGCAGAATACGGTTGAGTCTATAATACGTTTGAGTCTTTAATACGGTTACGTTCACGCACAGTTGAGTTGTTTACCGGACTGACAACCGCATTCTATGACCGAACTCACACCCCTAAATGTTCAGGACTCATTCTCAGAAATTAGTTTTCAGTTCGAATCCGAATCAGTGTGATTGTGCTTGCCAAAGGTTTAACAGACAGAGCCGAATCGTTGTCACTTAGGAATAAGAACGCATGGGTGTTTGAATCGAGATCTGTTAATTAAAAGATTGCGATTAATCGTGCAGCTCAATCGTTTGAGCTCACGTCATTTTCACTTATTTTTTTTATTTGTGAAAAATTCTGAGATAGGATTACAGAATCAAGAAGCTTTTTTACAGATTTAGCTATTAAGTTAAATTTATTTTCTGCATACAGTTAATTTTCAAATTTAGAAAGTATGTAAAATATCAACTTTATTTAAGCAATTGTTATGTATGCGTTTCTACTATCTTTAAATTTGTGTGGTACTATATATTTTGTCATCCAAACACCCAGCTCGCTAAGATATCAGCATCGGCCATCCACATTTTTATTAATTCTTTTTAAATCAGTCGCCCACTAATGCCGAGATCACTTACTGGGGTTCTTCATCTGGTGATGGTTCATCATAGCAAGGGCTTCCATGGCATCATTAACAGACTCCCACTCCAGAAGCCCTGATGAACTCCTCTCGGATGTGGAACCTGTTCAATAAAGAGCCATTAGAGACATCATAACAACAGAGCTGCATAGAAGTGTCCCACACAAAACTGACACAAAGGCTGCACTTTAAATGAGCTTATGTTGAGTTTGGCTTTCTATGCTATTCTTTACAATGCAAAGACGGCACGATTTTTCTATTACAATACCTTTGGCTGCAAAAAGTTTGACATTGGAAGGACTCTTTACACCCAGTTCTTCACAGATCTGAAAAGAGATGAAGGCACTAAATTTAGACATCAAATAACATCATAAGACATGGAAGCTCGTGATATTCCCTGATGTGATGAACTGACCCTGGTGAAGGACTCTGGTGAAGCCTCAGGTGCTGCGTTGAAAAAGTGGAGGACGTTGCTGGGGTGCTGGATGCGGTTCTTCGCCGCCTGCTCTGGAGAAGTGAAGCGGTTGTTTCTGCTCCCGTGGAAGTCTTTGAAGCTGCTGGACCCGTCCTCCAGCTCGTAGGACTGGCCGGGCATGATGGCCTGCTGCTTAGACACACTGACACAGAGAAACACAAACAAACAGATGAAACGGTTGAATTACTCAATTATGCAGCCTGGTGCTGAGAGCAAGTATGGGCTTGCTACTGCCATTAGATACACACACACACACACACACACACACGCAGAAAGCATGTAGACACATGAATCCCATAGCAGATCTAGGCAGGTGGAGCTGGAGGCATTCAGAGGAACTGATAATCGCACTGCAGGACTAGATTACAGAAAACACTATACCAGAATAATTCAATGTTGAGTAAGCAATCTCATTGGCTGCAGGATCAGCAGAGGCCAATCAGCTTGAGCCTTACGGTAATTATGCGATTGCATGTGTAGGACCATTTTGAGTTTCATGATGGAACTGGATCCACTACTGTTCAAAACTATTTTATTTTTATGAAATTAATGCATTTAGCAAGGGTGCATTAAAGTGCATTAATGTATTAAGATCAAAAATGGTTATTTTAAAGTGTTATAATATTATACTACACTACTTTATTTGTGATGCAATAAATGCAGCCGTGGTAAGATATTTCTTTCAAAAGCATTTTTAAAAAATCTTACGGACCTTAAACTTTTGAAAGGTAGTGTTGGTCATTTTACTTCATAATCAGATAAAAAAAAAAAAAAGGATTTTGCAATTTAATTAATGAAGACTTAGGACAAAAAATGTAAATAAAATCTTGACAATCAAGAACATTTTCCTATTAAAATCTTATTAGCGTAATGTAAAAAATATTCTCAGTGTAAATAAGTATTTTAACACCATAATTGTAATATGCCTTTAATGATTAAATAAAAATATCAATTGTCAAAAATATTCAAAACTGTTCATCCGATTAGGCTTCATTTTTTACACAAAATGTGTGATGGATCATGTAAGAGCCACCTGCCATTATTGCAGAATGAATAACTCTGCAGTCGAAACGTACCATACGTTGAGCTTCTGATTGAACAGGAAGTTGTTGTTGAGATGTGAGATGGCACGATCCACCGCATAGCAGTCTCCCATCTCCACCATGGCAGCTCCAGGCTTGCTCTTCATGAACTTCACCTACGTTCAGAAGAGAAAAATGGGCTTTCAAATACAGCCGTTTGCATTTCGGCAGTGTCTGACTCACGTATTGCTGTTGCACGTACCCGTTCCACATTGCCGTACAGGCAGAAGATGTTGAAGACCCTGTCCGCGTTTATTTTAACGGGATCCAGGCCGTAGACCATGATCACTGGTGAGTCTGCGTGTGCACCATATTCTCCTGGAGGCGGAGGCGGGGGGCCGTACTGTCCACCGTAACGCTGACTGGTCCCACCGCGCCTTGGCCCACCAGCCATGGGCGGCCCCATCCGTCGCCCTTCATAGGGCGCACCATAGCTCTCTTCTTGGTATCCGTGATAACCACCTCCTGAGGACCCACAAACGACAAAAAGACATGTGGCGTAGGGGTTGTGGGCAGGTTCGGAGTCAGCAAACATGATCCACACCCTTCACTTAAATTAAAAGTTTTAACGTCAACACAGCACCATCTTGCTGCCACTGTGATAAACACACCCCAATTTGTTGTCGCTTTAAACATACAGTTCCCCGTTTGCGAGCAAATGGGTTAAATGTGTAAACGCGTGTACCCCGCAAGCCTTACCATACTCTGGAGGGTGGTCTCCAAGCAGAGCCGGCTGCCTCTGGCGCTTGTTGGGATTGGCGTTCATATCTGAGAGGCGAGAGAAGAAAGGCCAAGAAAGGAAAGAGGGAGGAGAGAGAGAGTGAAAGGTGAGTTCGCTGAGAGGCGACAGGACAGGACACTGACTCTGTAATGTTAATGTGACTGGCGTGTGCTTTAAGATCAGCAGAGAAGGGGACACAGCTTAACAAACAATGGTGTTGGGTGAAAATTAGGGTGAATTTGATAAAAATATTTCTTGTTATCTTATATTTCTTAAAATAGACTTCATTTTCTTTACGAATATTCATAAAGAAAATGAAGTCTGTCGATTTTAAATCATTCAATTTTGTATGGTATATCATGTATCATAATGTGACCAAACACTTCTGTCGAGTTTTTTTTTTTTAATCCTCAAAGGTGATTCTTTTTACTGCAACACGTTTTTTTACTACATTAAAGTATAAAAACATTGTAATGTAACTACTTTAAAATCAACAACAACAAAAAAACTTCATAGTAGTATTTTTTTTACATTTCGGCATGAGTTTTTTTGCATCACGGTAATGAGAATTGCCACAATGGTAAAAAATATTAATTTAAAATATTAATTCAATTTAAAATTATTTTAGGGTGAAATTTTACATTTGAACAGGTTTCATGAGATTCACCCATTAAATATGACCTATTTATTACAACTCATAAACAGTCAGCTGGCTAATAAACAGTCTTTCATTTGCAGTGTACCAGCCTAATCAAGCTTATAATAAAGCAACAGAGCGAAGAACTCGCCGTGACCATGTGGTGTGTCATATGTTTGGGAGTGTGTGTGTGGGTGGGGAGGGAGGGAGGACAGACTGTCTAATGCAGACACACACCTTGATTGCCCCCATTGCCATCAGCATCCGCACCTGTTCAAGTACACACAGTGCAAACATCAATCTCACTGACATTTATGAACAATCACATTACAGGGTTCTTACTCTATTCAGGAACTTAAATGTGTAGGGCACCATGCCTTTATTTGCTTTACTTATTACAAAAGACGCAACACATTAAAAATGATAAATAAATATATAGCGAATAAAATGATGTACCTAAGCAGCAGTCTAGTTTTCTCTTCCCTCAACCAGTGATTTAAAGCCCAAAGCATACTTCAGTTTTGATGCTTGGCGTATGCGTTCATCTGAACACACAGCGCTTCAAAGGATACTGTATTTGGCACTGTGCACGAACACAGATGGCCAACATGTGTACTTGAAAGTGTCCATCTTCGTCTAATGTCTGCACGGTTTCTCTCCAGAGGTTACAACAGATGCAAATGTCATCGCACTCATTTAAACTAGAGTTCTGGGTATCTCTTAACCCCCCCGATAAGCACATCTCATTTCTAACGCTGTGCCCTCTGGAGGTCGCATGTGTCGGCTGTGTGCGCCTTATGTCTCAATCCAGAAAAGTAACCTTCACAAAATTGAGTTGTTCCTTTGAGGGAAATATTACTGTAATTTCTCTCATACTTTGGAATGTAATGGCTACTTTTCTAAAATGAGGCTCCTCAATGACGTATGTGGCCAACAAACGCAACCTCCGGAGGGTGCAGCCTTCGAAATGAAACAAAGTAGTTGTTGCCGCTTCATGTTGGTTTCTTTTTACGTCTGTGAGACAGTATTACCAGCTTGTGGACAAACTTATTGATGAAAAAAATTGTGAACTGAGCATAGAGCACACTGTTCACATACCATTGCGAACGCATAAAAACAGAAGTATACTTTGGGCGAACTCCAGGTTAAAGTAGGGATGCACCAATAAACTTTTTTCCAAACTGATCCGATTCCCAAAATATTGAATATCGACTGATACCAATCCCAGTCGAATGCTTTCTGTAGAATATCTACACCTGAGTGTGTGTGGAACTGATAATTGATCTTGATCTTTTAGGTGTTAAACACAATCCACTAATTACCAGGGACGTCGCTAGACCTATTTTACACCAAAATATTAATTAGCCCAAAAATAGATCAAATTATCAGTCAATATATTCTCAGTGGTTTTGCTTTTGTCAACCTTTCCAATTGCATCTCAAACTTCTTACTCCGCGTCCCGTGAAATTTAATGTAACGATATAAATATTAATCTGTTCAACACATTAAGCTTTCGAAAGGCTTCAGAAGACTTGGAATATAGCGCACAAAACGTATGGTGCTTTATAATGTTCTTTGCCTTTTATGGAGCTTAACAGTAACAACCGTGAGTACACAGTATTGGATTTAGATCGTTCCTGTCTGACGATAACCAATCCGACAAAAATCGCAATTTCGAAGCTGATACCAACACTGAATATCGGATTGGTGCATCCCTAGTTTAAAGAGTCTGTACAGGGGTGCGTTTCCCAAAAGCATGGATAGCCAAACTATGATCGCATGTTCCACTGAACTCTATTGGTAGCAACAGAACTTGCGACCATAGTTGGCTTTGGGAAACGCACCCCCGGGGCGGCCGCCTTGTATTTGGTGTAAACACATAGAATGTGTTTCTCCGGCTGTGAAATGGGGGATCCTCAAGAGGATCACAAGTATGATAATGTTGCTCACTGAAGCACAACCCAACCCAGAAATGCATTTTAATGCACCTTGCTGAACTACATTTGCAGACAAGAAAAGAAAAACTCAACTGAAAAGGAAATGGTCAAGTTAGTCAAACATTTGGTCACACATCCCCATGAAACATTAGACTATGAGCGTATCACTCCAAGACAACAGAAGCTTGGGGTTACTTACAGTACAAACGTAAGGGTTGGGGGTTGAAGGATGGGGCAAGTAGAACATGCCGTTAATTAGCCACCGTTGAGCGTCTTCCTCCATTGCGCACATAAGAACTTTCCATTTCTTCCCCCCACCAGTCCATGCCACTGATTTCCCAAGCACTCTTCTTTGTTTCAGATGGGTTTCAAAGCTCCGCTGATGCCAGCATTTGTTCCATATTCACATTTCAAAGCCTGTCTTCTTATGGAGGTCGAAAAGCTGGAGCAATTTATGCTCAATTCAGACTGACTGGTACTTCCACTAGAGACACAAAGCCAACCTGCATCATACGGAGGGTGTTACACAGTAGTCATACGACTGAAAAAAAGGGAAAAAACGTCACATATTGACAGAAAGAGAGAGGAGGGATCGTGAAAGGGAAGGACTAGAGGAGGAAGAGAGTGTATTTGAAACACCAGCCTCCAGGGCAGAATTTCAGTGCTTAACTGAGTAAAAACACTTGACGTGTCTGCATGTCAGTGCGTCTGCTTGTAGGAATGTTGTCTGCAGTGTCTTCGGTGTCTCGAGTGGTTTAGTGTCATCAGCTGTTGACGAGTGAAGAGACAGGCATGTCGATTTGTAGGTGTGGGGTTTGTGTTGTAACGACCGGCACGGTGAGAGAAAGACGACGAGGCCCAGAGAAAGACAGACAGGTTCAGAGAAGGCTGTTTTTGTCTGTGGACATCAACAGTCTGACATGAATGAAGAGAAGAGGTCTGTTTGATTTGTGTCGTGGTGGTGTCACTTGAGGATGCGTGTCAAAAACATCCCTTGTTAGCAGTGAGGTTAAGGTGATGTGTCACAGTGGAGTGTGTCTTGTTCTTGACCCCATAAAGAAACAATGGGAGAAAGTTGAATGGGTGTGGGAGCCATAACTACTTACACCAACAACCCCAAATCCATCAATGTGTACTGCCGTACAACGGGAAGAATGTCTTCGTCGGCAGTGTCATTTCTGTAGGAGGTGATGAGTGCTAAATGGTGCGTGATTTGTCAGGATGTCTTGCAGTTTCACGAGAGTAAAATGAGTGTTTGTCCTTCTGGAGAAATGTTCTCGCAGGTATAGGAAGCAGTTGTGGTTTGTTGACTGGTAACGGTGTTGGAAGTCTGTGGCACTTGTGTCTTCAGTGAAATCTAGGAAATGTCCCCCATGTCCAGATGTACTGAGTGTTCTGTTGGCGCACTTGATATTCTGGAAGGTTCTGTGCTTTCGTGTTGGTCTCTAAATGTACTGCATGAATGTGAGGAGCAAATGGCCGGCGTGAGCACCAAAGAACATTGCTTTCAAAGGCATTTGGTTCGTTGAACTGAAAGGAATTTCTCTGGGTACACTATTGGTGGCCATGAACACCATCAGCCAAAATCATGTAATAGTTGTAGTCCTAAAAGTCAACATGAAATCAGATTTGTGCCCATTTACTTTTAACACGCTTGCTACTCTTTTGGTGAACAATTAATCAATGGATGTTATTCTGAAGAACAACAAAACGACTTTCCATTTTGAGCGATGTCACCAATCCTTATTCAGTTTTTTTAATTCAATACATTTACAACGAACAATAATCAAGTTCCCCGCCATTTTTTTCTTGAATTTCATTTCACCTAGAAAAGTAAAATGGGGTTCAATCATAGTTTCATGTTGACCATAAAATGTGTACGAGTAGACCATCCACCTAATCATGGTGCTTACCCAGAAAGCCACTTGCCCCTCACATTACTGACATGTGACGGGCTTTGCTGGAAAAGGAAGCTTGTGAGATATCAGAAGGACAACATTCGGAGGAAGCCTTAGCAAGATCACACAGATGCGGCTTTTTACTTTGCCCTCAGAGAGTCAGGAAAACACACACAACATGGGGTGTAGATGTTGGCCTATATAGACGTATGCCTAACTCTCAGCACAGGGGGATGAACAGCGGATTCGTTGCTGTGCTTGTAAGATGCCCCAATCCCACCCACTTATTTCCCCCACAGTGGCAGTAAGAGCGCTGAGAAATGTCAGAGCAGATGTAGGGTAAACGGTACCTTGGCTGCTCAGGTTCGGATTGGTGTAGTCCCATGTGTCCTGGTCGTTCTTGAACACATTGAGGCGTGTAGGCTGATGAGAGAAAAAATTTAATTTAGTAAAATTTGCTTTCTAGCATAACCTATGGCCATGCTTGAGTAGAGATAGAGGATATTGGGTATATTCAGTTGTTTAACTGTAATTGATGGTTGTTTAAGAAATGAAAAGCTACACACTCCATGTAGAAAGAAACATCATGGACATTTTTCAGGATCTTGACCAAAAATGTATGCACCTCTTGATGGAAATAAATGTGATGTAAGAGGTGCATCAATGTTTGGACAAGATGTTGTATTGTCAATGCTAGCGTCCAGCACTCTGTAAAGCCTCCTCCAGAACATCCCAAAGACTTTCAATCAATTTAAACTCAGATGTGCCAATTCATGATGTGTGAAAATGATTCTTCATGCTCCTCAAAACCATTATTTCACAATCTGAGCCTGATGAATCCCGGCATATTCATCCTGGAATATGGCCATGATGTTTCTTCCTACATGGCTGTTTAAGAAATGAAAACCTACACACTCCATCAATTAGAGTTAGAAGAACTGTTGCCAAACACATAACATGCTAGAAACAAAAGTATCACTGTAATAACGATCCAATCATAGACTATTAAGCATTTGCCGATTTAAATCCAAACAGTAACTTTATTTTGGCTGGGCAGTTGATATATATTGGTGCAATAAAGTAAAAATTGAGCCATGAAAACTCTTTTTTTCTGTAGTATTTTAAACTTGAGTTTAACTATAACTTCTTGCTTTTAAGATTTTGAAGACTGGCTACAAATGATGGTTCCTCTAATACCACATTTTTAAGTCATTCAATCATCGTCAAAATGGTCTGAAAAATTACGATATAATTGTTTATGTTAAAACATTATCACACAGTGAATTTAGAAGAACCTCACCTTGGCATACTCGATCTTTAGTGTGCAACAGCCGGAGTATATATCAGCCCCATTGAGCGAGGCCTTGGCCCTTTGGGCGCTCTGAACGGAATCAAATGTGTGAGGAATTAAGGAAATACAGAGGAGATCTTGTGTGCCATGACTACAGATGTCATTATTTAAAGCATTATTGGAAGGCAACAAACTTACAGTTAATTGGCTTAAATAGAAACTTCCCAACAATGTTTGTAAGACATTCTTAATACACACATCGTACAAGAAAGCATGGGAAGAGGACTCAAATGACAAGATGAAAAGAGCACAATGATTCATAAACACAAACAGCTTTGATATTCATTCTGAAACAGTAAAGGATATTCCACCATGGCCTGGACACCATTCTTCCTGAAGATGACGATTCTTTGAACAGGACCACAGTTGTTGCAAATAGTGTACAGAACATCCTAAAAAAAGACAAGAATATTAGTGTAAATTGGGGGGAAAAAAAAACATTTCTATAATAAAAGCATTAATAATCCTGCCCTGTGGCTGTGGGTATTACCGTGGTAATGGGATAAATGGGGTTCATGATCGTGAAAAGCAAAACATTATTAACACTGCGGGAGTCATCAGGGTCACCCGGCCTGGATATCTTCTGACTGGTAGAGTAGTTTACGAACGCAGGATGTCCGGCGATGTAGATCTGGTTGTCGTTGGCGTAAGTAACAGCATTGCAAGACCCATTCATATCCTCATATTCAACCAGGGCTTGACGCTTCTTGGGCATGAGTACAACATAACTGCAGAGAGATGGAGATGGATGATCCTCAATGCATTTCACAACCGGTAAAATTAAGGTATGGCACAACCGAAGTAGATGTAGCCGGAAAGTTACCTGATGGTCCCAAACTCTTGCAGGGCTTCAACAATGTCCGCCTCCAAAACGCCGTCCACTAAACCTCGAACATGCACCACAAGAGACGGGAGGGTCTTATGTGGGTCATCATATCCTTCCTGTAAAACATAAATTCCAGTGAACAGGTATAATTAATTACAACTTATGCACAAACATATCTTATAACAAGACAAAATTATATTATTCACATTTTGCAATATACGGTCCTAAGCGTGTACAAATTTAGCACATTCTCTAATCTAATATGTATTAACCCGTCGAGTATGTTGTGAGAGAAAATGCACAATATTTCCCCACTCATTGTGATTAATAGCGTCTGCATCGTACATCTATGATTACGGCTTAACGTTAGTTACACGCATCAGAAGAATCCATTCATTCGGAAAACTAACCGAATATATGTGTAAATGTGTGGCGTGAAAAATACATATTTCACACGAATGATGCAAACATTTCCTTATTAATCATTTCATTTAGTCACATTTGTGTCTTTGTAATGCGTTCGGTGCAAACATCCAGCATGTTGTAGCTCAATTGTTTGGTTAGCTGGTTCGCTAACTAGCGCTATTTCAGCCAGCTAGCTAACTAAAGCTATATCATATACAATCATCTTGTAAAAAATATGAGAGTATGTAATCAAAGATTTGTCTTACGGTCGCCATTCCTCCCTCGCTTTCCGTTTTTTGGCGTTTAGTTGCTCTGCCACCTTCACTGTAGTAGCGGGCCGTCTGCGTCGCCATGTTGTCCCGTTACGATTCACGCGCAACAATATGAAATGGACGAAAACTACAGAAAATGGGTCAGGCGGGGGTGACGCCCTCCGGACAAGAACCGTGAATATTACTGGTCAACGGAACTGTCAATCACCACTATAATCCAATGAAAACAGTGTACCACAAAGCAAAGGTCCATGATTGGGCACTACAGTATTCACTCGTTCAGCTTCGTTGATACGGAAGCTCTAAAATAAAATGCAGTGTTTTATTATATTTTTAATGTCGTTCACGAATTAGTTTTCTTGTAGTCTGACTCTGACATAAATTGATAAATTAACTCTTAAATAAGTTGATTTCTTGAGATCACGACCTTTTCCCCAAAAAAATCGAGATCCAGTTTAATTTCAAAGGTGCTTAGTTCCACACAATGCGCACACATATAGAAAATTAAAAAACCAAATGAGTTTATGTCATTTAAATGTGGCATAGGCTATATTTTATATTTTCAACTACAAAAAAAATACAAAATAAATAAATAACGGAATCAAAATGAATTTACTGTGTTTAATAATTGACATAAAGTAGGCCTCATATATAATAATAATAAAAAAATCATATATTTAAACTGGACCAGTGTCTTAAACCTATTGATGAATTAAAGACTATGACCATGATCATAGTGTCTTCTGATTTTTTGCACTCCAATGATAACTAAATTCTTCTCTACAAATAGGCCTACTTCAAAAGACATGATTTTTTTCTAATTACATGCTTTAATTTGGGCTGCCCTACCAACAATAATTTGTAGGCCTATTTATTTATGTTTTTGTATTTATTTATAAATGTCTGTAATGTTACTTTGAATGGATGAACAAATGCTGGATATATCCCCTAGACTTTTTTTATTTTATCTAGTCATGATTGCCCGGCTAACATTGAAAGAAATGTATTCTCAGAACTTTGGCTAACGTTCTGGCAAGGTTCTCTAAAAGTTATGAACAAATGTTCTTCTGTTGATGTTAATAGAACATTCATTCAAAGTTATCTGGTCTTTAATAACATTCTCAAAATGTTAGCACAAAAACATTATCTATATACTGTATATTGTTCTTTGAATGTTTTTGTTTTTTTCTTAAAAAAAATCAACATTTTAGTTGGATGTTCATCTAATATTTTTCAATGTTAGGCTACATATTTTTTTTTTTTTTTTTTAATTTTCAGAGAAAAGTAGCAATCCCATAATGCTTGCAAAATAAAATGTTCCCTTAATGTTAACTAAGAAAAAAATAACGTTTTTAAAACATCTTTCTCCAGTCAGAAGCCTCTTCTTCACCATCAAATCATCACAGACAGTCCAGTCAAGTCACCTTCATTTATATAGCGCTTTTAACAATATTGTTTCAAAGCAGCTCAGTGATACAGTAACAGAGATTGTTTTGGCAAAACAGCAGCTCTAGAATGAACTTATTGTCCAGCTAAAGTTAGTTTTGATTGATTAATTCACTTCTGGTAATTCAGTTCATGTGGAATGCCCCATTTCCGGTTTAATGCCCACATCTGGGGTTTTTCACTTCTTTCTTCTCAGTGGAGTATGGGCCGCGCCCATGCAGAAGCTGCCATTGAGGAGCCTAAATGCCCTCACTCTGTAGAAGGATAGCCCTATTGCTCAATGAAGCATCTGCCTCCAGTCATCCCCCCTTCTCCCCTGCCGCAGAGTAAGAAGCAGTGGCCTTTCTTAACGGACACTGACACTGGCAGCGGTGAGCTCACAGTTTACAGCCCTGTTCCTCCCACTCCCCAGACCAAAAATGTCCTGTCTTGTTTGCGGTGAACAAATCTTGTTTATATGGTCTGTAGGCTAAGTCACGTTCGATTGTACGGGTCTGATTGAACAATGTGTGGCTGATCGTTAGAAGTGCCTGCGCTTCGGATCGAACTGCTTTGATAATGTTATCATTGCTATTGGTGATGTGTTGGAAACCAGTGGCCATCTGATCTGTCAACCATGTGGAGAATTGGGATTGTTTGGTTATAGGTGTTGGCTGCTGAATTATTGATCCGAACGAGCCGGCTATCCCGCTGAGCAGGTCTCGGTTTGAGCGAGCGGGTGGTATTTGGATGGCAAGTCTGTCTTTGTAATCAGAAATTAAATTATCGATTTGTGACTGTAGCCATGCATATGACTCATCATTAACATTACAATGTTTTGTAGGGAGAGAGTATAGCCCCTTTCACACAGCGCTTTGAACCCGGCAAATTGCCGGCAAATTGCCAGAGTGCCTTCTGTGTGAACGCAAACACGACCCGGGATTGATGCCGGGATCGATGCCGGGTTGGGGACCTAGTAACATTGCCGTGTTCAGACCCGTAACGCGCGCTGTGTGAACAAAAGCCAGAACCAATGGCGTATAAGGGGTGTGTCGTAGTGAGGATTCACGAGCCTTTGCAATGACGTAGTTATCGTGCGGCTCAGTTACTCTAGAAGAAAGTTTGTGTTCGTCATCGATACAAGAAAGAACGAAAAAATGTCAGCAAACTGGACTGAAGTAGAGACCCGTCACATCCAACGTCACGCGTCTTTCCGGAACATACACGGGTTGTGTGTGAACGCGCTCTCTGATTCCGGCAAATCACTGGCAGTGTGAATGAAGCAAAATCAAACGAACCCGGGTCACTTTATCCGTGTATTTTCCGGAATCTCTGTGTGAAAGGGGCTTATGTTGGAAATGTTGTAAGTTACATGTGTCATTACCAAATTTACATCATGTAATAAAGTCTTGTTGATGTTTCCTCTGATCAGTCCACCAGGAGGAATTGAGTGCAATTCCGGACACTTCTTGGGTTTAGTGTATCCACAGGTGGTCAAATTAAAACAATACGTAACAGTCCATGAACAGTTGTGTGGATTGGTGAAATTGTCTATGCTATGTGAACATTATCCTTTCGGTTGGTCCACAAAGAAGTTTTTGGTTTTGGCTCGTTAGGTGTGTACGATGTGAGATCGTACATTAATTCTGTGAATTTTATATGTGTGTCATCATTATGTGTTTCTGTATGTGTGCACCTACTGTATATGTTGCAGGTTCCAATTTTTTTACATTATAGCACAATTTTGGGTCTATGCCATTGTTGTTGTTTTCGTGTTGAGTGTAACGGCTGCCTATTGTGTCGCCTGGATCTATTTTAAGCTGATACCAGGCAGTGAGGTTGTGCATGAATTTTGGTGCTCGAGTGTATCCTGAAATGTTTCCGGTAGGTGGGTGGGTGCTACCTGAACTACAGCAAATTTGTGGTGTGCAATTTGGATCGGGTACTATACCGGGAGGCCATGTAGCTGTCTCTTTGGGTGCGACTGTGATTTCTGGTGTGGATGGAAAATTTCCACACCCACCTCCCACATTTCAGGTTGTGTGTGAGTGAAATCCTTTGGCCCAGTCTGATGCACGTGGGCCCGGACACTTTTCTGTCATTCGGCCTTCATGGGATCGCTGCAGTCGACCTGGAAGGCAGGAAGAGAAGATAGTGACAGTTATTTATTTATTCTGTGTACCTTTAAATGATTTGCACTGAGACATACATGTGGTACCACCATCGCAGTTTCCCTTTTATGGTTATGGCCACACAGCTTTTGCATAGCTTTAATTTCATATGGGCCATGCCATCGGGGTGTGAATGCACCCTTCATCACAAAAATGCGTACCATTACCATGTCTCCTTCTGAGAATTTCACCTCAGAGGTTGGGTTGAATTGTGCATCATTTATTAAGTCTTATTGCTGTTGTTTCAGAGCAGCATGTGTATGTAGCACTTCCAGCCTCTCTCGTAGTTGCTTTAGCACAGACTGTTGAGTTGCAATCACGAGAGGCCCCAGGTCTGCTGGGCTAATTCGATGGGCAGCTTCATGACTCTTCCAGTCATGAGTTCGAATGGACTGATACCTGTGGCTTTTGAAAGAGTTGGCCGCAGTATTGTTAGAAGAACTGTGGGTAGGGCATCAATCCATTGGTTTTTGTGTTGTGCTACCTGTTTCGAGATGCTTTCTTCTATGGAGCGGTTAGCCCGTGCCACCATTCCGGAGCTCTGTGGCCTGTATAAAACATGAAATCTTTGTTTGATGTTCAGCATCTGGCATATCTGTTTCATTACCTGACCCGTGAAGTGTGTGCCCTGGTCATATTCAATTTGGATTGGTGCTCCCCAGAGTGGAAGGATTTGGTTCGGTACCACACGTAGCGTGCCACTGTGTTTGTGTTGTTATTGCGAGTAGGAATCGCTTCGACCCATTTGAAAAAATGTGTCAATTATCACAAGGCAATAATGATACCATGGCACTGGGTAATGGGCCTATAAAATACAATTGGAGTGACTCCAAAGGTCCTTTGGGTGACTCTGGTCTACACAGTTTTGTACGGCCAGGCTTACCTTGGTTAATGGTGGCACATACGATGCATGTGTGACACCATCTTTGAATGACTGATGCCATTTGTGGCCACCAGAAGTCCTTTTGTATCAGCTGTTGTGTTTTGGGAGCTGATACGTGAATCGTGGTGTAACTTTATCACCGGTTTCTGAAACGATCCGGCAGATGTGAGGAATTTTCTGTCACTGTGCCATAAAATCATGGACTGCACCAAAAGCGTTTCGAATCAGTGTATACACACAGCGGCTTGTGATGTGATCTGATTGCTTCGAGTAATGCAATAATTCAGCTTCTTGCGCAGATGTGTTTGCGGATAGTTTGATTAGCAATTGGTTAGTGCCTGAATTGACCCTTCGCTAAGCCCCGCCCTCCCTAGTTACTGTTGCTACGCCTGTCAAGCTTTCGCGCCTGGTACGTCTATTACAGTGTGTATGCACCGGTGTCAGACATTCCCAATGAGATAATTAGTCATTTTTGGCGAACATGTTAAATATCTGAGAGAGCAAGACAAAAGGGACTGCAGTATGCATTCGAGGGATATATATCCACGACAAAATATGCAACCGATTAGAGAATAATTTCTTAAAAAATGAAGCTAAAGCATAGTCCCAGCGCAAACAGCAACCACCTCATACGATGATCATTCAAATGGGAAACACACAAATTGAGGAACAGCTATGTTCGTGCACAGCAGGGTAAGTGAAATGTGAAAATAATCTAGTAATTATAAATCAAACAGTTTATTCAGATTTATCCATAAATCTTGTGGAATAACACTAACACCGGGGGTTAGTGTTAGTGTAAGTGTAAAGTGTAAAGTTAGTGTTAGTGTAAAGTTAACGTTACTCAGTCAGGGGTAGTAGGCCGTCGATTAACAAAATGCTTAAATATATTTTAAAGTATGTCAGTGAGCCTCCGTCTTGTCTTTAATCGTCTTATTTTACGTTAAAATATATGCATTATGAACAAAGAGCCGTCATTATTTCCAACTTCCAAGCAATAGGTGTTTTTGTTAATCCTGTCGACATAGTTGTGAATGGGGTCTCCCACACTGCTTGATTCACGCCCCCTGTTTAGGTTGGCATGTGTGTATGTGGCCCTCTACATATCCCAATAAATTAGGTAATATTCGGTTGTTAAATGTTGTGATGTCACGTGCCTGTATGTCTGCTAGCCATCTTGCTAACCTTTGCGACGACACACCTTTTATTCAGCCCTGCAACAGCATTTGTACTGGCGGGAGCACTGTATGCACAACGATTGGTTGAAAACCTACAATTGGTTCAGTTGCTGTCAACATCCAGTGAACCGCCAGCACGTGCTGACTGCATGGGTCGAATCCTTGTTCGACCATGGATTTTTCAATATTATGAAGCAGCAGACTCGGAGCCTGCAGCTACAGTCCCCCACCCAGAGTCCCTCATTCTCAGACCCCTCGCACCCTTATCCAAATGTCATTGAAAACAATAGGATGCAATATTACGGTCTCGTTTTATTTAAAGTTATCTAGATAAATATTTGTTTTCCCAGCTTAATGCATGTGCCAAAAAAACTCATGGGGCCCTATTTTAACGATCAGAAACGCAAGTATCAAGCGCGAAGCGCAAGTAACTTTGTGGGCGGGTCTTGGGCGCTGTTGCTATTTTACCGGCGGGATAAATGACTCTTGCGCCCGACGCAAGTTTAAAAGGGGTTGGTCTGAAATAGCTTCATTATTCATAGGTGTGGTTTGGGCGTAACGTGATATAAACCAATCAGAGCGTCATCTCACATTCCCTTTAAGAGCAGGTGCGCATGTTGCATGGTGGATTGCTATTATAACGGCGGATTTACCAGGCGCGCGCCAGGAGCGGTTCACAGCCGAGGAGACCATTGTTCTTGTCAGGACCGTGAAAGACAGAGAAGTGACGTTGTATGGGGATGGGAGAAACCCACCCAAATCAGCGTCGGTTAAACAGGCGTGGGAGGAAAAAAACTATTTTTTTACATCTTCATGGACACCACAATGATTTCCCTCATGTGTTAATATTTTTCCTTGTTATAATGTATGATTTGCAAAAAATAAAAACTGCTGCATCTGTGTTGTTCATGAGAGAATCAAAGTGTATGCGCACCCGCTACATTATGGCCAAGTATCCGCGCTTAAAATAGCATTATGAACAACGCACAACGCGCCACTGACTTTAGACTAGGTTTTTTCTGGTCAGTGGCAGAATTGTTTTCTGGAACTGTAAAATAGGGAATGTTTGCGCCGAAACACGCCTCCTTTCTGCGCCAACCCGCCCAGGGAGCGCAAGTTTATTTCCTACCGACGTGTGTCTGTGGAGGGAAAAGTCTGCTTTGCGCGGGTGCAAAATAGGAATGATACATGCTTCAGTGTACAAAGTCATTTGCGCCGGGTGCAAGATAGGGCCCATTGAGTTACTGATGGAAGGGAAACAATTACAAATTGAACTATCTTCTGAAAAATATTATGTGATATTGCTATTGCTACAATGTTTTTTTAATTCAAATTCCAATTTTTCTTTCAGTTCAACCTATAATGGTCTAATTAACATCATACCATGCTAACATTACAAAACCTGTTTTTTTATATTTTGAATGCGAAGCAAAACTCAAATAAGAATAGACAAAACACCAATAATAAACAATTCTGTACTTTATTTAACTATCACCTAAACATCATCTCGCTGTAAAGAAAAAAAGGAAGAAAGAATTGTGTTAGTGACTTTACTTTTCGTCTTCAATTGCATTTAAAAAACTCCTCATTTATAAGTCGCTTTGGATAATCATAAAATGACAATGTTGCTGGGTTCGGCAGGGGCGACCGCATCGATGTATGGTGTACCCTGGAATACATGTATTTGTAAGTTTGTAAGTTTAATCTGTACCCAGATAGCAATGAGTCGGCGGACCACCGTCGGTTCTCCGGCGGCAGTAGAAGCGTCAGAATGGCGACATCGCAAACACGTTGGACGGCGCACCGCCGGCGGCAGCCGCTTTTTAAAAGCGGCAGCCGCCTTCCTACCGCCTTCGTTAAGCGGCCGGCCCGCGGGCCAACCGCCGTTCCGCCGCCTTTATATTGAAGGCCGTCCTTCCGCGGCCCGCCGGAGGCAAACGCTATTTTCGAGCGCTCTGCCGCCGCTTATTCTGGCTATATATATATATTTTTATTTTTTTATTTATAGCATGCAGTTTATCAAGAATAATGATGGCTCAAACCAGACAAATTTACAATTGCCATTTTTATTTCTACATTTCAAAGTACAGTAACTGTCATTTAAACAAGATGTTTCAGATCACTGAAACATAACAGAAAAATAAATAAATCAATATACTAACATGCAGGTTTCCAATTCAATTTTGGTTAAACAGCCTTACAAGCAAATTACAACACTTACAATAAGTGTTCATTTAAAAAGGACAGCTCTAGGGTAAAAAATTACCAGTAAACATTATGACAAGTAAAGAGGATATTTGATACCAAATAATGTGCAAGATACCAAATAAATAAAAGTATAACTACATTTACAAACCATTTCTAACAATATAAGTGGTAGTAATTTATAGTAAAGCTCTGGAGTAGAATAGGCCATTATAACGGCAATGCTGACCTGTGGCACAAGGATTTACAAGCTTTATTTGAAAAAGAAAAAAAGAAAGTAATTTCCACAGTGAGTGAGTGTAGTCTGACACTTCTGACTTCTTTAGGGGTCTTGATTCTACTGACTGCAAGATAAAGAAAGGATTCCAGTTGTCAGTGATTCTGGGGTGTCAGTAGTCAGTCTAGTTTTAAGTGGTCGGCTGTGGGTCCCTCTCAGCTGTGCGGCGCCTTTTTCTGCCTTCACGGTCAGATGCTCCTTTCAGGTAACGCGTAACATTAACCTGGACCGCTTCATCAGTGCATCCTGGGTTGCCGGGTCCTTCCGGATGGCTAATATAGAAAATACAGATCTGTCATTTAATTTGAATTGCATAAGGACAATAGGACGTACACATCTACTTAAATCTAAAAAAATATCCAACTTACTTTGAACAATGGTCTTCAGGAACATGTCTCTAAAACATGCTTTATCCCCTACACCAAGCTGAAAATCCAAAAAAGTGTTACAAATTACATTTCTCTGAAGCTTCTCATAAATAAATAAAAAATGTGAAAGGCTAAGGATTCAGACTGTAATATATGCAGTATACAATGTTAAATTTTACTTTATATCTAGGTCTACTACATGTACAGGTAGCCCCAGTGGGAATTAAACCGACAACCACAGGTGCTGTTTGCAAGTTGTACCTAATTGCTCAGTGCAAGCAAACGTCTTCAACATTGTTTGTTGAACTTGGATGGCGCCTTGCATGGCTGCCGTCGCCCGTCGGTGTATGAATGAGTGAGTGAATGGGTGAATGTGAGGCAAATGTAAAGCGCTTTGGTGGCCATTGGGTCTGTGAAAGCGCTATATAAATGCAGTCCATTTACCATTGTTTGTTGAACTTGCTTCACCTGCTCTTCAAGTAAGATTTTACAATTCGTATTTTTATATGTAATATTGTAGTGTTTATTATAAATGATTTATCTGTGCACTTCATTATTCTTTTAAAATTCATGTAGCCTTATAATCTTTAATCAAATACGTTACCCTTCCCTCCCCCCTCGAAACGACTTCTCTTCTCTTCCGGTCATGTGCTGTGGCGCGAGGGCGTGGCAACTCCCCTCAAACCGTGCTATGAGCAGAGATGGAGAAGAGGAGCGCTAGAGTAAAACCCTGCCCTCCGTTCAATATACTTTTTCACTTTTAAATACGTCACAACACTGGAGAAAAGTCGTTTGTAACTTCCGGTTCATGCCGACTTCAAATAGAAGCAATAGTTTCCAAGACAAAAAAACTTCAGAAAATAACATCACTTACTTGTACTCAAACTCTTGCCTCTGTGAAGTGGAGTCTGGATTACTGGGGAGAAACCTGGTTGCGAGAAAGAGGAAACAGAAATTTGAAAATCTAACAAATGGTATAGTTTAGTGGCAGGAGCACAAATCCAGCATCACAGCAATAGATTTTACATACCAGTTCAGCATTTTCCTGGTTTTCTGGAATCGATGCATCTTTCTAGAGTTTTTTTTCTTGAGACTTACAAGATTCTAGAGTAGGGAATAATGAATGAAAGAGTCAGTTATCCACAATAAACAGAAAATAAATTACACAGATGAAATACATGAAAATCAAATACACAAGTCAGACCCATTTACCTGCTCCCTTCATGAACTTAAAATGATGTTTCTCCCAGGTGCTGTGTGGAGGTATGCAGAGGATGGCCAAATTGTTGCCTTCGTCTTTTTGCTGAGGTTAAATGGGGGCCAATGGCACATGCTCTCGCTGAGCCACTCTTGCGGAACCACTGCAAATGGCAGATCCTCCTCGTTGATAAACTGAACAATGTGAACCATCTAAAATAGAAGAACATTTTGCATAAAGTATACTTTTTGATTAATTTCCAGGCAAAATCAATAACATTAAAATGCTCACCCCTTCAAAAAACGAGTCATTTTCACAAGTGGATCAACAGAAAACCATGTTCAGAAAAACACAATCATATACAAATACACACATATATACATACACATACATATATATATATACACACACACACATACATCGTTATTTTTGTAAGAAAACACCAAAAGTTAAACTTTCTAGATGTAAAGCTTTCTTTCTAGATGTAAAGCTTTGGCGATCTACTGTAGCTAGATACATTTCAACATGTCGAACATGCTTGAATTCAGTGAGTAAAAAAGGCGAAGCAGCATGTGTTAGCTAGCACTGTAAATTAAACTAGACTAGCAGCATGGTTGTCGAATCAAACAAAACATCATTATGTTTAGTTAGAAAACAACACAAGTTATACTGATCAGTCTTTCTTGTCGTAAAGATGTTGCTAACGTTACCATTTCCACGTGGGCGGGAGAATTGTCCTTCAGGATTTAGTTACGTAAGTTAGTTAATTATTCGACTGACCAATACTATCTTAAACCACATACTGTAGTACTCACACTTGCATAAACATACGTAAATATAGTTAAAAGAAGAAAAGAAAAAACTAACGCCAGGAAGAAACTAAGTAACGTTAGCCTAACTAACATTAGCTATGTCAGAAACATGACGCAAACTTTGTAAACAGGCTAACTTACTAGCTTGACTAGTAAGGCAAGAACATATTTGAAAAAGATTAACTAAAAATGTAACAAATGATCATAATATTGCGTTACACAAAAAGGAAAAATTTACTTACTTTAAAGATCGTACTAGTCAATGACTAGATAGGATATCCTCTCCAAATACTGAAATCGTGTGACGAGTGGCCACTGTTCCAATAGTATCTATCTGCTTCCGTTTTTTAGGTACTGCCCCTCTCGGCCGGTGGAGGTACTTCTCTGTTTGTGCTTTAATACTTTCTTAAACATTTGTACAGATTGCAAAACTCGCAATTGCAAATTAATCCCTTATACCTGTAAAAGGTAAAATAAATAAAAAAAATCGAACTTGTAAAAAAAATGAAAGACATAAACGAAATTTCCTGGGGTGACAGAGAGACAAAATATTTCTAAATATTTCACTTTAACTTTCAGGTCAAAACAGGGATTTTCATGTTTATTATTAATATTACCATGGTTGCAAATTAATAAAAAAAAATCTAAAGCATACCCAAGCTTTTGGTCAAGTTGCAGATGTCTTTCACTGTTCACTGATTTCAGGCATTGGTTAAAAGTCTAACTTCATCCATTTATTCTGCTAAATTGTTCATACCATGAATGAAATATTTATTTTAAAACCTAATCAGAATCAGAAAGATATTTATTGCCAAGTAAGTTTTACAAAAGGAATTCTTTTTGGACTATTTGTGCATCTCAATTGTGCATAAATCAAAGAAATGAATTGTCACCTTAAGTGAATAAAATAATTCTATATATTTTACATAGGCCTATGAATCGCTTCAGAGTTCCAACGTAATTTAAATGTATTTTCCTAAACCTTATCATGGAATCAGACTGAGTCAAATCTGTTATAAACCCTAATGACTTAGGTACCTAAAATTTTGATATAATTCACATAATAATTATAATCGCTTTAAATGTGAAAGTTAAAATGCTGTCAGTTCCACTCATGCCAATGACATGACTGGTCGATTTCAAAGCGGCTTGCCGCCAGCCGGCCGCGGTTCATTTAGACGGCGGCAACCGCCAGAGAGAATGAAGTCGGCGGCCCGGCGGCTGTTCGCCGGCGGCATCTCGCAAGAAATGGGAGTGACGTATTCGGCGGCAAACGTCTCATCTCCGCCAGCGGGGCGCACCTATAGCCGACAGTTTGGGGCCGGCGGCAAAAAGAAGCCGTGCCGATATTTTTTGCTATCTGGGTAATTGTATCCCTTCCATCAGTAACTCAATGAGTTTTTTTGGCACATTTATTAAGCTGGGAACGCAAATATTTATCTAGATAACTTTAAATAAAACGAGACCGTAATATTGCATCCTATTGTTTTTAAATGACATTTGGATAAGGGTGCGCTGTCTCAAAAAAGAGGGGTCTGAGAACGCGGGACTTTGTGTGTGGGTGTTATACAATCTTCCGAACAGCAGGAGGCGCTGTCTCGAAAAACGAGGGGTCTTAAAATGCGGGACTCTGGGTGGGGGACTGTAGCTGCAGGCTCCGAATCATACTACTCGATTTTTTCGGCTGTAATATGCGATCGGACGCAATTTTCCCCCATGATCTTGAGCTAAAAAGCAATGCATTTTCGCCTATCATCCGTTAATGCTCGGTGGCTTTGCGTTATCGTTTAACTCAGGGAGTGGACCTCGTTTTGTGCGATTTGAGCTTTTTCTTTGTTTAATTTGAAGCCAGCTTTACGGAGTGTTAACAGTACTTCGTCAACGATTAGCAAATGATCATCAAGTGATCCCTTGGTCGCGATAAGTATATCGTCAACGTAATGAATTACGTTTCCGGTCCCTGTCAGTGGATTGAGCGTGTCTTCTAATGCCCTGTGGAAAATCGCAGGACTGTTATGGAGGCCTTGTGGCATGTGCTCCCACGTGTACTGTATTTGATTCACAGTGAAGGCCAATTTCAACTGATCAGCGCGTTTGATTGGGATGGACCAGAAACCGTTCTTTACATCGAGCACTGTAAACCAAGACGCTGGTGTTGAAATCTGCGATAATAATGTTGATGAATTTGCCACTATAGGTGTAGCCTTGGGCAAAACTTTGTTGAGACTGATAATCAATACAAAGATGCCATTTACCGTTCGATTTTGGTACTGGTAAACACGGAGAATTTGTGGTCGAACTACATCGCCGTACTATTCCTCTGATTTCAAGTTGTTAAACAATTTCATGAACAGCTGACTCGGCCTCTGGTTTGATGCGGTATTGTTTTTGTGGGGGAGGGGGCTCCCCTTCAATGCACACAACAGCGTCAATGAGGCCGCAGTCATGATAATGTGTAGCCAAAATGTGCCCAAGTGTTTGTTTACCATCTGTTGAATGGGGTCTGGGGTGGATATGGACATAATGCTCGTTCTGTTTTTTTGTTAGGCACTTTTTTACTGTTTTCAATTCAATTTGCTTTTCAAAGCAGGGAATTACAAAGCCATACTTTCGCATAATGTCCATTCCCAGCACAGTCCCTTCACTGTTATTAGGTAAATAATAGAGGGGTTCTTTCAATACTGTCACACCTAAATTATGTTGAACTGGCAACTGTTTTTGTCGCAATCATTATCGTGTCGCCGATGCCTTTGATCTGAATATTTTCATTGGTTAAAGGTAATGGAATGTCTGTACAGGAGCAAGATGCTCCAGAATTAATAAGTACGTCAGCTAAATTAAATTAGCCTTTAGCTTTATTCAGTTTCCACTCTTAAAGGAGAACTCCGGCGCAAAATGAACCTTTGGTCTAATTACACATTGTTACCTAGTCAACCGTTCTCTGAGATTTGTTTTCATGATTATCGAATGTAAATAGTTTTATCTCTAAAAACCGAAGCATTGAGAACTTTGTAAGTGTACAGACAGTTTAATAAGAAGATATTTTAAACATACAGTCAACTTCGCGAATACAGGCAGAAGCCATCTTTGAAATACAGCCTTTACCAGTCGATCTACGAACGCCGATCCAAGCCTGCTGTTCGCGCTCACCTTATCACAACTTATAGCTCGTTCACATTCTCACCAGCGCACTTGGATCGGCTTTCGTAGATCGACTGGTAAAGGCTGTATTTCAAAGATGGCTCCTGCCTGTATTCGCGAAGTTGACTGTATGTTTAAAATATTTTCTTATTAAACTGTCTGTACACTTACAAAGTTCTCAATGCTTCGGTTTGAAGGTAGGGACCCTCATTATGCTACCGTGTTAGTGTGGGGCTATTTTCAGCCTTGTTAGTGGTATTAACAAGCGATTTTTATTTGTCATTACTCTATGCCCTATATACTAGAGTTATACTAGCTTTATAGGCTAAACTGTTTTTAGAGATAAAACTATTTACATTCGATAATCATGAAAACAAATCTCAGATAACGGTTGACTAGGTAACAATGTGTAATTAGACCAAAGGTTCATTTTGCGCCAGAGTTCTCCTTTAATTATGCTCCCTACGGCGATGGAGGCCACGTATCCCTATTGGTGATGGTATTTTTCAGTCGTTCCGCTCGCGTTGTGGGTCGCGCCCACATTTTTTTGGCATTTTTGTTTTTTAAACTCTGTGATGAAATTCGCGAATAGGCTCTATGCACGAACGCTGCTGACGTATTTCCGGTAGAATCTCAGCCAGCGTCTTAGTACTTTCCGCAAAGTACGTTCTATAGCAAAGTGTACTAGTGGCAAAAATTCATACAAATAATTTGACAGCCATTTATAATTTAAGTATTATATAGTCAAGCATTATAGTGATGGGTTCCAGAAAGTTTAAATATCAACGGCAGGAAGACAGTAGTTCGGCTGAACATTGTTGTGTCCTGTTATGTGAGGCCTCCTCAAAGTTAAACTCTGTACTGACTTTTCACACTTTTTCTGTGGACGAAGAAACACGCAGAGAGTGGATTCACAACATCCAACGTGAGAGATCTAACATCACATCTCATACAAGGGTCTGCAGTCGTCCCTTTAAAACTGATGATCTGATTGAGCTATCGACCCCTAAAGGTGCTGAACCAAGGCGCACCGGGTTATGGCAAAGAAGGGAGGTTTACACTCAAGTGTTCAACTCGAGTCATTTGATTTATTTAACGAACGAAATGAACGAATTGACTCGGAAAAAGATTTGTTCATTTTGATGAACGAGTTCGAACAGGAGAGTCACGAACGTGCATCACAGAACAGAACAAGGCGGGCATTTGAGCTTATAAAACTTAAACTTTGTTATTTATTTTTTAAATGAGCGATCGTTTCGCTTGATAAGACCCTTATTCATCGTCTGGAATCGTTTAAAGCCCTTTGAACAGTTTGCAGTTTGCACTGAAACTGTCTTTTGGACCTTGGACAGTAAAGTGCATTATATGGAGAAAAATCCTGGAATGTTTTCATCAAAAACCTTAATTTATTTTCGACTGAAGAAAGAAAGACATGGACATCTTGGATGACATGGGGGTGAGTAAATTATCAGCAAAAGTTTTTTTTAAAGTGAACTACTCCTTTAAGAGCTTTCAGAAAGCACTCGGTTTGATGGAAGCTGTCGCAGCTTTATGTCGCATGGGACTGCTTCACATGCAGCCAGTTGAATTATGGTTGAAAGCACGTGTCTTTTGGCACGCTGGCTCAATGCACGTCTTAGACACTTCCAGGGCAGACATGCTGTCAAAACACAGGGTAGCCCAGGGAGAATGGATACATTGGATACAGTGGATACACAGTCCCCCATGGTGGCCCATTCTTCTGGGGAGGGATCTCCTCTCTCAAGCGAATGGCTCAATTTGGCACCCCAACACAGTTGTGAACCCTTTACATCTGGCTGTTCAATGGAGCCCATCAGTCTCAGTCTCACTTCTAAAACTCTTTTAATACAGCGCTTTTACTTGCTCACGCTTCTCTCCAACGAGTTGGAAACATGCATGCTCTCTCAGTCAATGAGTCCTGCATGGATTTCGGCTCTAACGATTGTAAATTCATGCTTAAGCCGAGAAAGGACTATGTGCCTAAAGTGTTCTCAACGCCGTTCAGAGCCCAGGTGGTAACCCACTCATCTTTTACCCCTCAGCTAACCCGCGCTGCCCTGTGTGTGCTTTGCGTATTTATGTCAAGTATACTAGACAGACTCTCTGAACAGCTCTTCGTGTGTTTTGTTGGTCGCCCTAAAGCCCTACCAGGATCAAAACAAAGACTATCCCATTGGATTGTGGATGAGATAGCTTTGGCTTATGTTTCACAGGATGTGTCGTGCCCCATAGATGTGCGAGCCCACTCTACAAGGAGTATGGCCTCCTCATGGGCATGGACAAGTGGTATGTCTATACAGGATCTCTGATCATCCACAGGATGGGCTTCACAGAACACTTTTGCCAGGTTCTATAAGTTGGGCGTTTCTTCACTAGCTTCTCCTATCAGTGCAAGAAGGCTGGCTAAGGTAAGCTTGTTTTTTACTGCTCTCAGTGATTATTGTTATTGCTACAAAATATGTCTTGGATTTGCTGTGTGCAGTGAAAATAGAGCAGATGTTAAACTTCGCCCCCTTCTCCTGGGTGCAAGTTCCTCTAAGTCCACTAGGGTCTTACGTCATGGCATCATCGCTGCCTAATACAACAAGCCCACAGTGCTGTCACTTTCTGTCTATGATCCCCTCTTAAATGCTGAGCGTTTAAGAGGGGATCATAAACGCCATGGTATGCATTGTAGCTTCAGCAGCTGATGGCCCCTAAGCAACCTGTTTACTGCATTGATTCCACTTACAGTGTTACACCAAGCAGCGGGTTCGTCTCTTGTTGATGCATTTGTTGTTATGTTGTCAATGGCAGCTTTTTTCAGATGGTTATAAGCGGTTATAAGAAGAGTTTCACAGGTTTCTATCTTTACTGTTGTGTCTTGTGTGCACACACATACAGTGGCTAAGGTTCGATTACATTAAACAAAATTATGTAGTAGCTGCTGCCGCATTGCCAACTTAACTTGTAACATAACGGATCCCCAAAGAATCAATTGTGTTTCTTGATCCTAGTAAGCTCCTCAACTGTGTGTGAGTGAGAAGCTGTTGTCAGGTATGTGCTAATTATGGACAATGGCTGTACCATGGGGTTACTGCTTATAATGTCTCTGCTTATGCTTAGCGTCAGCTAGTATATATATATACATATCAATCGTGACAATTCTTGAAATAGTTTTAGTATGTTATTGAATATGGCAAAGTTAATGTATTTTGGTCTGCTGTTGGTGCTGCAGAGCATGGACTTGCTAATGCTAATAGGTACACAGACACACCGCTCTGTGAGCATGTAAGATCTGCTGCTGCTGCATGACTTGACAACCTCTTGGCAGATCTAGGCAGGTGGAGCTGGGGGAGGTGGAGAGTTTCAGAGGAACTCTGATAGCACGCTGCAGGACTAGCCTATACAGCAAACACAAAACCAGACTAATTAAATGCAAGCAATCTCATTGGCTGCAGGATCAGCAGAGGCCAATCAACTTGTGCCATGCGGTAATGATGTGATTGCTTGCAGATTGCATGAAAAGGGCCATCAGCCTGCGCCATCTAGAGTTTCATAACTATTATTTTCATATATTAGACATTAAAATATATGCCAATATATCATACATTTTTCTTTAAATATTGAAAAATGTTGTTCTCTTTTTTTGTGATTTTTGTTTAAATTTATTGTCAGATATTATTCTTTCCCTATAGCTAAAGCACATTTGGAGTAAGGGTCAAATTAACATTCATAGAGGCCTACATTAGATATACATCTTTAGAGCACTGTCCTCTGACAGCAAGGAGTTCCCCGGTTCGAGTCCTGGCTGAGCCCGTTCAGTGTTCGTGTCATTGATTGTCGTAGGAGTGTGTGTGTATGTGTAAGACAGTGAGAGAGAGAGAGAGAGAGAGCATGTCCCAGCACTCTCAGTACTGTGTCAGGAAAGGCATCCTGTGCCGAAGCAAATGTGTGTGTGAAGTGGACCCTGCAAATGACCGGGAATAATGCTAGGAAGATGTATGGTAGCCTATACGTTAAAGCTTGGTCTGAAAGTAAAAGTGCACACACACACACACACACACACTTCTGGCTAAATCAAATGATTTCATATGAACTTTGATATCATGATATCCTGATAGATACCTCAATAAAACACACATACAGTATCATTAAACTGCATTATACACCTTGTGAAATTATTATTAATTATTAATTAGTGCTGAGATTATCAGAAATCCTTTTATTGGGCTTATTGGGTTTATTTGCTGCATTGAAATCCTCCCATGGAGGACCAAATGAATGTATATGGTTAAAACTTTATTAAAATTGCTTTAATAAATATCCACAGTGTACAGCACAACTCCAAACCCAGGAGTGAATATCCAGTTATTTAGGGGGCATTAGTTCTTCTTCTTGAAGACTTGACGGCAGACTTTGTCCTGACAATGAATCTCCTAAAAAAAAAAAGACACAGTGTGTTAGTTAGTATGATAACTATTCACACATACACTGAAACATTTGGTAACACTTTATTTCGATGGTTCACTTTAGACATTCCACTAACTATAAGTAACTTTGCAACTACATGTCAACTAGTCATTAGAGTATGAGTGTCTGCTTAATATCTGCTAACACTTTATTTTGATGCTCCCCCAAAAGACGTTCTACTAAGTAACTTTGCAACTACATGTCAACTAACTCTCATTAGTATCAGTATTCTGTTATGGACTGTTATGAACAAGTACTTTCAAAGTTACTTATAGTCAGTAGAATGTCTAAATTTGACAATCGAAATTAAGCATAACCAAACATTACTACCCAAAAAATGCCAAATTGAGATACTTTTAGGAAGTGTTCTTTTGCAGCATAAAGTGCCATGATATTACCATATTCATTTGGGTATGTAAAACGATATATCCTCTAAAATATATATAAAGAACGGTACATCAATATGTAAATAATTCATTACCATGGTATAAAAATACTATACAGATTTATGGTAACACTTTATTTTAAGGTGATGTACTTACACGTTACTACATGTACTTACTACAGTATATACTAATATTACTCAGTATTTATTTGAGTAAGTACAATGTTACTACTACATAACCTCAAAATAAATTGTAACCCGTATTTGTTTACTAATGGTTGTTGTTTACCAGGTAAAGCTGGCCTCCTTCAATCCACTGCCTCCAGCCACGGTTCTCCTTCTCTCCCTTCTGCACACAAATCAGTTTATCTCCATCCCACGTCACCAGGGTCTGGAAACAAATATTTCAACAGATGTAAAAGACGTATTGGACCCCCCCTGCACATTCATGACAAAAAAAAGCAATTATTATTTAGGTAAATTTATTTGCCTATCTAGAACTCAAGGGGCATTAAAGAAGCAAATACGCTGTATTTATCATTCATAACAATGCACTCAAAGATGTTTAGGTCTAAATTTAAAGGTACACTATGTAATTTTTTAGTTTAAAATGAACAGATTTTAAATAATGAGTGAATACATTGTCAATCCTTCTCCCAAAACGTGTTTTTGTCTTAGCCAGATTCACTATGGTAAGCCGTTAACACATAAGATAACCCGTCATTGGCTTTTCGTAGATGGCGAGAACTGAGTGATTTGAAATGCTGTATAACCGGCGTGGAAATGGCGTTTTTATTACTCAACAGGTGAATATTGTAAAGCATTATCTACTGTGAAGGGTCATATTCATCCGCAGTCATGCAGAGCTGAAGCACAACCACAACAATGTTCTTCCGCAAAATGCATGCAGTTTAGATATTTAACCACTAGAGGAACAAAAAGTTACATAGTGTACCTTTAAGAGTTATGCATTGGAATACATTCTGCAATCAAAATTTGTTTATTATTGGCAATTTTATTTCATTTTAATAATCTTTTTTTAAATGTCTTATTCAAAACACTTTCAGCATAAATCTGTTCATGGTATAAACAATTAAATGTATTCAGTTAGAAAAGGCTAGCTGTGGAATATTCAAACGTTTATGAGATTGAAACAAATTGTATTTGTTGATGATAAATATATTAACCTAATTATTGTGTATTTTAGTTTATTGATAGTGTTAAAGAAATCTTACCCGTTTCATTTATGTATGACTGACAAATATGTATCACATTAAGTTTTAGTGTTACTTTATAAGCAATTCAAAAACATTAATCTTAAATTTAGGCCTTTTTTTTTCGAGTGGTGTAATTAATATTCAACAATATTATTGACGTGACTGTGCAACACATTCTCATCCTTTGGCGTCATATAGGTGACGCCATTTGACACTTCGTCGAAATCTTACGCACATGGCATCCTTTAGCATCAATATAACGCACTGTTATGGGTAGGTTTAGGTCTGGGGTCGGGTTACGGTTATGACACCTTGGGGTCTGCATCTCATATTTCGACGAAATGTCAAAAGCGTCACATGTATGACGCCTTGGGACTGTACTGACGTGATTGGATGAGAACTGAACTGAACTTTTGCAGAGCTGCTTTATGAATGAAATGAGCTAATTTCATAATTAATTAACTTTACACAGTTATTGAACCAAACTGAATCCACACTGGACTGACTTCAGCTGAATAATGGCTGTTTACTATTGTCTTTTTAGATTTGCTTTACAGCAGAAGTGAACTCTTTTTGCATCATTGATCTTTTTTTTCCCCTGTTATCACTGTAAAGCTGCTTTGAAACAATTTGTATTGAATAAAGTGCTATATAAATAACGGTGACTTGACTTGACCTGTATAGCAGATTATCACGGTATTATCATCTGATCCACTGTGGTATATTAAGTATATAAGTATATTGTTTTCTCATTTCAGAGATGCCAGAACAAGAGGGACTAATGTGATCCTGTTTTTTAGACACCTACTTTAACAACTCTGTTGTCCAGGCCTTTGGTGGTCTCCTCGAACTCCTCTCCGATGACGAAGTTCACCTCGTAGTTTCTGAAGGTGCTGAGAGTTTTGGTCTCGAATTTGTCTCCATTCTGCACGATGACCTTAGTCTGCTTGAGATGCACTGCAATCTTACGGGTGGCAAAGTCAATGTCTGTGGGGGAGGAACAGAGTCATATACTAAAACCTCAACAAGGAAAGTTTGCAAATACATCAGTTTAAGCATGAATGTGTGAAACTATGGACCCTTTGAAAACAGAGGGTAGAAAAAGGGCCGATGATGCAACAGAATGACCTCACACACATTCACACACTGGGACGAAGGTCGCTAAAGCGCTCGGGTTCGCTCATCTCGCACCTTTATCAAAGCGATTGATAAGATACTGTAACCTGACGTGAACTTTGACCCTAGAACAAGCACTACTTTTGTTTATTAATTTATCGCACTTGTTAAGATATGGGGTGTTGTTTTGCTCATTACAACTCTAATCGTCCTTAATTTGTCTATTTAAAGTCTAATCATGTTAATCCCAATGAATTAATACATTCGAATCTGTTGCAAAATGAATATTTGTCATGTAAGACTGAATACAGAGCACTCGTCGTGAATACTCGTCTTCTTGATTCACACTGAGATTTCGCAACAACTGCACTTTCATTTAAGCAGGATTATAGAGAGCCTGATCCTCTAAGAACAACTTAATATTTAGATATAAGAGCCTAATCTGCATTGCGGGTGTGTTGATAACTTTATGATTCAGTTTAGTCGTATAGCAGAAGAACATCACTTACCTATAGCCTTCATAACATCTTCAAAGTTTTCATTGCTAACCATCTCCCACGTTCCATTGAAATCAGCCGGCATTGTGAAGCTGGATGTTGTGTGTGTGTGTGTGTGTGTGTGTGTGTGTGAGAGAGAGAGGCAGAGAAGAATAGGATGAGGAGAGCCACGGCCTTTTATAGCCGTGTGTGTGTGTGTGTGTGTGATGAAATGAACCACAGGGACAGAGTTCCCATGATAAGACTCTTTATCTTCATTAAAAGAAGGGATGGGCTTTAGAAAGGGGATGTACTTGTGTAAGCTTTTAATATGGTCTGAGAGAAAGATACAGACGAGCTGTGCAGATATTGCAGTTGTCATGAAATTTTAAAGCTGTGACAGCACTGTCCCACGTCTTACACTTCCTCTCTTACTGTTTTAATCAGCACTAATCTTGTATCATTTCTAACGCTTAAAACAATTGAAAGAACATTTCCCAAATCAAACGTTCAGCTTGACGAGCTCATGTCATCTGTTATTGGAAAAATGAACGGGGAAAAATCAAATATTAACATGACATTTAGAAAGTCAGCTTCTCATTTAACTCGGATAATTTGATTTGCAATTATTACTTTGTATTAAATCAGAAAAAAAATAGAAGCATTTTCCAAAGTGCTTTCAGACTTTTGGACACATTGGAATACATTTGCACGTAAGATTTGTAAAAAAAAAATATTTTATCAAAAATACAGGAAAAACAGTAAATATTATTAGAATTCAAAATAATCGGAATAGATTTTAGGATCAAAGCTGTATTTTCAGCATCATTCCTCCAGTCTTCATGATCCTTCAGACATCATTCAGATTATGCTGATGTGTGGCTCTATTGATTAATATCAATGTTAAAAACTGTAATATTTGTTGTGGAAACTGTAACGCACCGTTTTCATGATTCTTTGATGAATATAAAGTTCAAAAGAACAGCATTTATTTGAAACCTTCTGTAACAATGTGAGTATTTACTGCACTTTTGATCAGTTTAATGCGTCCTTGCTGAATAAAAGTATTCAATTATTTTTAAAATTATGCATCTTAGTGACTCCAAACCTTTGAACGGTCCTGTGTTTAAGTTCACAGATATAATTAACAATGTGCAATAAAATAGTAAAGTTTGCCAAAGAGGCATGTGTCACTTGCATGTGTATTTGTAACGCTGGTGTATGTGTAGGGCATGCACATTATGATAAGTTAAGATAGGTGTCTTTATACTGCATTTGATCTCTGTCACCACGAGACAAATCACACTCATTATCAGCTCTGGCGTGGAAACCGCAGTCTTTGATCAGGAAGTATCAGTTATCATCACATTAATGCAATCACTTTTCACATTTCACATGTATATTATTGCACATGTTAATGAATTACACTGTAATAATAATGTAATACTGTACGTTTGATTAAACTAATTTCAAGATCAGATGCTTTTTTGCATGTAGGCTGCTGGACCAAGTTTTGGTTACGCTTTATTTTTAGGTGTTCTTGTTATAATGTAATTATGCATTCAAGTACTGAGTAATAATAATGAACTACATGTATAGGGTTAGGATTGGGGTTAGTTGCATGTGATTATGCATAATTTATAGTTATTACTAACTACATGTAACATGTATAACAAGGACACTGTAAAATAAAGTGTTACCTTATAAGTTTATCATAACCCATTACTAGAGGCTTTCGTGATATAGTTAATCGGTGAAATATGACCCTCGGACAACACTTGTGTTTCATTCAAAGAAATCAGAGCAAAAATACATGAATAAATAAATAAATATTTATTGCTGTAATAGAGTTAAAACTTCAGCATGAATTTGATTCAGTACATTACATTATTATTTAACGGTCTTTTATGGGATTAGATTCCTGCCGAAAGTATTTTGTTCATGGATAAAAAAATCGCATGTAAAAATGTATTGCACAAACTGAAAAACATTATGCAAATTGATCAAAATATTTAAAAAAGCATTTAAATAAATAACAAGCATGCATCAAAACTTTAAACACATTAAAAAATGATATTGCACAAATCTTAAACTTGTGTTTGTGTTCTTAAAAGTTGGTTTAATCACTCTGTATTTTGTGCTCTCTTACATTTTCTGCTCATTTTTGACTCTTTTGTACACTTGTGCTGTTTTTCCTCTTCGCTCTTCTTTCCTGCATTCAAATGTTGCAGTTCGAGTTTCCTGTAAATTAGGGCGGGCTTAAGCCTCACCATTGGTCCACTCGTTCGAGATTGACAGCTCCTCCTTTAGCCAATCAAGCGAAGAGAGGAGTGACGTCACTCCAATGGAGTTACAAAAACCTGGTGGATTTGATATGCAGTGATTTATTTACATACTGAGGCCTTTTGTGTTTATTTACATAGGTTAATTGGGTTTTTTTTTTTAATCATGTTGCTGTATTCAAAATTAAGCTATATTTAAAACATTAATCTTATAGTATTATGCCATTGTGTAAATTCTGAATGATTCTGAACAGACAACCAAAACATACTAGAAGTTCTGACAAAATTGTACCTGCTGCAGTCGGTTTAAAAATGTTTAATTCATTTGAATTAATTGATTTAAAAGAATTGTACGAATGAACGATAAGTAATTGAATCAGCGTTTTTGAAAGAATCTATTGAATGAATGATTTAATGACAAATACATTTAACAGTCGCCTGTCGCCACCTACTGGTGTAATGATGCAATTAATACAATCTTTATCAAGTTTTTGTTGTTGTTTTTAAGCATCAAGTTACTTTGATATATTGATTTAGGTGATTTATTCTTTTTTAAAACCACCGTTGACATCACTGTTTATATCCGAACTTTCATCCCAGTACTGTAATGCATAGATAATTACTCACAGAAATAAGGTTTCATACTTATACATGAGTCTGCTCTCTCTGCCTCCAGGACCAACGCAGATCGGAATCAGTGTGATCGTACTTGCTGAAGGTTTAATAGACAGAGCCGAATCGTTGCCATTTATAGGAACAAGATCGCGTGGCGTTTGAATTGAGATCGCGATCTTTTAACGATTAATCGTGCAGCCTTTTCTGGTTTTGGGGTGAAGCCTAAAAATGATGTAGGCCTATGGCTAATTAATAGCCAGAATCATCAAAAAAAAAATTGTTAGATTTCAACTCGATTTTTTTAAAGTCAAGTTTAAAATAGCCTAATTTAAGTTGAAATGCCTAAAATTCAAGACAGCAACTAGATGTAAAACAAGTATTTCTTCTTTTTTTTTTTTTGAAATTTGCCCAAATTTCTGAAGAAAAAGAACAAAAGATTTTGGCATTTTTTCCTAATAGTCCTAAAACAAAATGTCATTGGGTTTATAAAATACTAGAGCAGAAGGGCCATGTTGCTTAAGAAATAAAATGTAGGGCAAATGTTCCCATCATCCTCTTGAGAGTTTTAAAAGCTTCTAAAACAACCTTATGAGTTAGTCCTCAAAACCACCAAGCAATTCTTATCCCATCAACCAAATTTCATCTTTAATGTGATCAAAGACAAGGTTGAAACCTATTGCACTTACTGATTAAAGAGGAACATTTCAATGCACTGATCAAAAACATGCAACTATAGAAAAATATAATTAATAATTTATAGGCTAAATTACATCTTATTAAAACTAAGTTTCACTAATCAAAACAACAACAAAAAACTCAGCTTAGAACTCCATCCTCAGAGAAAAATGAAACTACAGTTTGTCAAAATGCTTAACTTCATTTAAGCTATACATTACAAATTTGTTCTTCAATATTGATATTAGGAAGTGTGCAGGAGCAAAAGCCAGAGATAAGGAGAGCTGACTGTACGCATATACTTCAGGTCATGTAGGCTAAAGTTCAGTTTGCTGTCTGTGATATGTACTCTTGCACAATTCTTGTAAATAAAAATCAGTTTAAATAATTCCAATCATGCAGCTTCACGTGTTCTGCAATTTTACTGCATCGCTGAGTGTTGACAGAGAAGCACGCAGTTCAATTTTGTAGTATTAAAATCGGTACTAATGTACTAAGCCTACTTTCTTGTACTTTGTACTTGCTGCAACATTTGTCATTGTGAATAGTAAAGAATAAAGATAGGCCTACTATTTTAAGACTAACATCAGACCATTCAAAATCCTTAATAATGCAATGAGCATACAATTCCAAAGGTGTTTAAGACGGGCTATACTTACAAATGCCAAACCAAAGAACCAGTAAACCAAGATAAATATATGTAATTTCTACAGCAATCTTAAAAAAAGAGCTTTAGAGTTGAAATGCTAAATATTTTAATTTGCCAACTCACAATGACAATATTTAAAAGCACAATAATTATTCTGGCATTGATCAGAATTTATTAAAATCCCACTTTACATAAACACGCCAATCGCCATAACCTGATTAAGCTAATGTTCTGGGGCCTGTTTCAGAAAGGAGGTTAAGTGAAAACTCTGAGTATGTTAACCCTGAAATGAGGGAAACTCTGGGTTTTCTGTTTCAGAATGGGAGGTAAGTCAAACCTGAGAAAGCAGAGTAAGTCAAGCCCGTTTCTGAAAGAGAGGTAACTTATACTCAGAGTCAGTTACCATGGTAACTTACTCTGTGAACCTAACCTGGTCGGGAGCAGGTTTACTTCGGTAAACCCAGAGTTTCTTGCGGTCTCCTCCCCTTTTTTAAAGAGGAAGCGGTGTTTAAACACCAACAATAATACTACAATTTATTTAAACATTATTTAAGGAGTATATATAAATTGTTTGTCTATGGTTTAATTGACTAAATCTGTTTTGCAGCACTTTGCCAAAAAATAAAAGGATTAAAACGTTTGCAAAACTTTTATTTGATTACCACCGTTTTTGATAATATATTTGTATTAAATCATAAAAAAAAAAATCTGAATAAAAACATTTCATAGAACTCAATTATTTTAAAACATTTTAATAAGTTATTAATGATACAAAATAAGTTGTTAATCTAATTCATAATCAATTATTGAAATTAGTTGATTAGATAGGTTTTATTGAACAAATGTTTAATTTATTTAACTGTCATTTTAACTGATGATAATAATAACCGTAATTTAATAATGCAGTTTATATATTTAATAATTGTTTAATACCATAAACCGTGATATTTTTTGAGACGGTTATCATACTGTGAAACTCTCATACATTACAACCCTACATAGGAGAGTCGTTGAATAGAAGTACTTTTACTTGAGTAGATTTTTAGACCGGCTTCTTTTACTTGTACTTAAGTAAAAATTTGATCAAAGTAATAGTATTTTTACTTGAGTAAAATATTTTATTACTCTTTCCACCTCCGGTAGTTCTAAACAAATTCTACATAATTAAACTGTGGCATTAAACACTGAAGTGTGTCCCTACTATTTATGAAGTTTAGGCTTATTTGTCATAATTTCTGATGTATTGAGTAGGCTACTTACAACTGCCTGGGGTTCTGTTGGGACAGGAGGCTCCAAAAGACAGATATTACCATCAGAATCTGTTGGGACCAACGAAAAACCCAACCCAAAGTAAAATAAACGGAAAAATCAAAAATACCCCATATAAAAAATAACACATATGTAGACCTCTTACATTTTATGAAGGCTTGGATCTTCGGGAGTGACTGGCTCTGATGAAGGAATTCCCTCAGCCAGAAGTGCTGCTGCACTGTTTTATACTGGATGCTATTTAGTTATTTAATATGTCAAATGTTTGTAAAGTCAGGTAGCCTACACCCATGATATGCTTATGAGCACCTTACCTGATTGAATTATGTTTATATATTTTATTTTCAGCTGCTGCCACGTTCTTTTAATGCCTGCAGGATTGCACCTA
Organism: Rhinichthys osculus; assembly: GCA_029959095.1. Taxonomy (NCBI): domain Eukaryota; kingdom Metazoa; phylum Chordata; class Actinopteri; order Cypriniformes; family Leuciscidae; genus Rhinichthys; species Rhinichthys osculus. The sequence goes on from JARWKJ010000009.1 coordinate 35,344,055, forward strand.
TAGCCTACATGAAAATTAAAATTAGGTTTAATAACATAGGCTACTGTTCTTCTAGTTACACTGATATTATAACAGTTTGGTAAGTTACTCTAAAATAGTTATTAATTACTACTAATTACATCTTCAACAGTGTAATTAGATTAATGTAATAATTACTATCTTTAGAAAGAATTGGTCTACTTATTACTAATTACTAAATCCCATATCAACCTCAACCACTTGAACAATACAAGGAGAGACAAGAAACTGCACTTCTAATGCTTTCAAATTAACAATATACAATTGCATGAATTATTCTTGAATTGACCAAAGTGTGTAGAGGGAGAAGGTTACATTAAAAATATACCTTGTATTTTAAAAATGTATTTTAAATCCACTATTGTTTTATACTGAATTGTTCTATAGTCTCTATAGTATTTGATGTAATTACATCAGTTTTATTTTAAATTACAGAATTAAGAGTAATCCCTTTAATTAAATTACAATATTTAGATTACTTGGTAATTAATTACACCCAACACTGTATAACAGTAATTCCTCTTTTTGTCTGGCGCTGTTGCCATGGTGACTCGTAATATCTGCGCTCCATTGATAATGGCTTTTTATAGTTGTGGTGCACGCGCTTAATGCCGAGTTCAGACTGCACGATTTTAGCCCCGATTTTGGCTCGCCGACAGGTTTTGAGAAATCGCCGACAAATGCCCGAAATCACAGGCAAATCGGTGCTCGTTCACGCGAGTGACAATCACGCAGTGTGAATGAGCAAAGATGCGATCTGAGAGAATCGCCGACGCCCGTGAGATATTTGGCATGCTAAATATCTGGACCTGTCGGCGATTCACAATCCTGCTGTGTGAATGTGTTCTGACTGAAAACTACATCGGCGATGACCGACAGGCAATGAGAGAGCAAGATACAGGGAGGAGGAGGAGGAGGAGGAGGAGTTATAGAGCAGAATATCAGTATTTTAATAGATAGGCTTATATTTACAATTATATCAAACAGAAACAAAGCACAAACATTTGCATGACCAGCAGCAACAGCAGGACATTAGCTAAATTATTTATTTACCCCAACTCTCTTTGCAAAACACAGTCCTTGCTCCCCTCGTCTTCCCAACCATTTCCTGCATAAACTGTTTATTTATTTTTTCATTTTCGCTACAAATCAGTGCACAGACAATTTGTAGGCTATCATTTTTAATAACAAATTCAGTGTCGCGCGAGAACTCCGGTCTCACGCACGCGCGCGTGATCTTCCGTTATTTCCTATCACTTCTCGCGTTTGTTTGGTTGTGAAACGTCTCTGGTTACTCACGTAACCGTAGTTCCCTGAGAGGAGGGAACGAGACATTACGTATGGGGAAATCCATTTTCCTCGAATCATGAAGTCTGATAGAATAACTCTTTTGCTTGCAAATAGCCAATGGCGGTCCCGCCATCACCTGATTGGCTGACACTGCTCAATATAGGTGACGGCGGGCGCCAAAAACCTCAGAATCTTAGCTGAACGAGAGTAAGGAGACTGAGAGTCCCTCCCACACGGCAGGTTACGTAATGTCTCGTTCCCTCCTCTCAGGGAACTACGGTTACGTGAGTAACCAGAGACGTTCCCTTATCGAGTCGGTCTCTCGACATTACGTATGGGGAACAATAAAACCCCCGCCGCGTGGGAGAAACCCCGCCCAGCTCTCAGGAACAGACACCGGACCTGGTTGAAACATCTATTGGCACAGAGCCAACTCGGCATCTGCACCAACGAAGGGCCCTCCCATCAAGCTAAGCACGCTGAACTGAATGGAGGGAGATTGCAGCAAGTGATTGGTGCTTAGGAAAATACTGCCGGCTATGAATGCGGACATAACAAAGGGCACAATATAGTGAACATGATAGCTATGCTAATAATAACTCGCACTGTCTGACGACTAGTCGAACCGTGGCTAGAGCGCGCGCCATCGGGGCAGTCTAGCCTAGTCCAACGACAGCTCAGCTTTCTCTCCCTGCACTGACAGACATGTGGTGCGAATGAAGGGATATTCAAGTTATAGAATCTCGCGAAGGTATTACGAGACGACCAACCTGCCGCGAAACAAATGTCTTGAATAGACATGCCTTTCGCCCACGCCCATGATGACGCCAAACTCCTAGTGGAGTGGGCGTGCACCCCTATAGGGAAACGGCTTCCCGTGAAGCATAAGCCAGCCAGTGCACAGCCTCCACTATCCAGTGAGATAGCCTCCGTTTCGACAGCGCGCCGCCTCTTAGCACCCGCGTAGCAGACGAAGAGCTGCTCTGAAGTTCGAAACTGGCTAGTTCTGTTCACATAAGCACGCAGGGCACGCATGGGGCACAAGCGTAATTCTGAGACTCTGAAACACTGACCTCATCCGGGCAAAATGCTGGAATTGCAACCACCTGGGCTCTGATGAATATACGCAGTAGATAATAGCCCCATAATAGCATAGCACCTCAGTAAACAACAAACACATAGCCGTAGCTACAACTGTGAGTAGACGAGTTAGCACAGAATAGCCAGTTGTACTGAAGGAAACGGGGCAACATAAAAGCATAGCACATGTACGTAACAGCATCGGTCGCCGTAGCGACAGAACTGCGTAGAGACAGAAACTGAGATGTACAGTTCGATCAGGATGGCTAGCTGCACGGAAACGGGGCAGCATTACAGCATAACACATGGTAAATTGCACATCCGTGTACGTACATACATTCAGAAACTGAGTATGCACAGTAGATTAAGATAGCTAGTTTTGCACTGAAAGAAACAGAGCAACAAAATAGCAACACGCGTCCTTATACGTACATAAGTGCAGTGTAGTCGCTGTAGCGACAAACTGAATATGCAGTTAGATAGGATAGCTGGTTGTTGCACTGAATGATAGAGGGCAGTGCACATTTTAAACATCCGTGTGTATAATGCAGCTCAAGTTGCTGAAGCGACCGAAACTGCATGAATATGCGTACACAATGGTCCATTACATTGAAGGGCAGCATAACGCTTCAATATCTACACAGATGCAATGCAAGTCGCCGTAGCGACGACTGAAACTATGCACAAGCATAGTTACATTTTTGTGTACAAAAAACACAGCGTCAGAGGCATAGCGACATCGACTGTAAATACGTAGTTAATCGGAATAGCCGGCTGCACTGAGGATACAGGGCAACATATAACGGCATAAATCATAGACACATATCAATGTACATAACACAGCGTCTGTGGCATTGCGCAACAACTGTGACTACACAGTAAAAGAGTAGCCAGTTGCACTGAAGGATACAGGGCAATATATAGCGGCGTAATAGTTACACATATCAGTGCGTTGTGTGTACACAGCGTCAGTTGCATCGTACAACAATTGTGAATACGTAGTGATCAGAATAGCCATTTGCACTGAAGGATAGGGCAAAATATGACGGCATAGATCATAACACATATCAGTGTGTAGTGTGCACAAACACAGCGTTAGTTCCATCGCACGACAACTATGAATACGCACTGCGTAGTAATCAGGATAGCCATTTGCACTGAATGACACAGGGCAATATATAATGGCATAAATCATTACACATAACAGAGTGCGGTGTGTACGTAACACAGCGTCAGATGCATCGCGCACGAACTGTGAATACGTAGTAATCAGAATAGCCATTTGCACTGAATGACACAGGGCAATATATAAGGCATAAATCATAACACATATCAGTGTGTAGTGTGCACAAACACAGCGTTAGTTGCATCGCACGACAACTATGAATACGCACTGCGTAGTAATCAGGATAGCCATTTGCACTGAATGACACAGGGCAATATATAATGGCATAAATCATTACACATAACAGAGTGCGGTGTGTACGTAACACAGCGTCAGATGCATCGCGCACGAACTGTGAATACGTAGTAATCAGAATAGCCATTTGCACTGAATGACACAGGGCAATATATAAGGCATAAATCATTACACATATCAGTGTGCAGTGTGTACAGCGTCAGTTGCATCGCACGACAACTGTGAATACGTACTGCGTAGTAATCAGAACAGCCATTGCACTGAAGGATACAGGGCAATATACAACGGCAAATTCATATAGTGTGCAGTGTGTACATAAACACAGTGTCAGTTGCATCGCGCAACAACTGTGAATACGTACTGCGTAGTAACCAGGATAGCCATTTGCACTGAATGACACAGGGCAATATATAAGGCATAAATCATTACACATATCAGTGTGTAGTGTGCACAAACACAGCGTTAGTTGCATCGCACGACAACTATGAATACGCACTGCGTGGTAATCAGGATAGCCATTTGCACTGAATGACACAGGGCAATATATAAGGCATAAATCATTACACATATCAGTGTGCAGTGTGTACAGCGTCAGTTGCATCGCACGACAACTGTGATTAGGTACTGCGTAGTAACCAGAATAACCATTGCACTGAAGGACACAGGGCAATATATGTCATAAATCATTACACACAACAGTGTGTAGTGAGTACGTAACGCAGCGTCAGTTACATCGCGCAACAACTGTGAATACTTACAGTGTAGTAATCAGAATAGCCATTGCACTGAAGGACACAGGGCAATATATAATGGCATAAATCCTTACACATAACAGTGTGTAGTGAGTACGTAACACAGCGTCAGTTGCATCGCACAACAACTGTGAACACGTACTTGCAGTAATCAGAATAGCCATTGCACTGAAGGACACAGGGCAATATATAATGGCATAAATCCTTACACATAACAGTGTGGTGTGTACGTAACACAGCGTCAGTTGCATCGCGCAACAACTGTGAATACACACTGTGTAGTAATCAGAATCGCCATACAGGGCAATGAATGCTGCGGCGGGGGCTGGGCGCCAGCCACCGGGAAAGCATTGACTGCTATATGAAATGGTACACTGTAAAAATTGAACAGTTGGATCAACCTAAAAAAAATTACTTCAATTGGTAACACCTAAAAAAATTAAGTTTTCTCAACTTAAATTATCACGTTTTATCAACTTCATTTCACTAGGTCAATCACACTTAAATTATTTGAGTTCATTCAATCCTATTATTTACATTGGTCTGACTTAATTTCACTGCATTCCAACTTAAATGTATTAAGTTTTCCTACAGTTGGATCAACTTAAAAAAATTACTTCAATTGGTAACACCTAAAAAAAATAAGTTTTATCAACTTAAATTATTATATTTTCTCAACTTAATTTCACCAGGTCAATCACACAAGACTCAAATTGCTTTATAAATATTTATTGACATTAATTAATTTCATACGCCATCAGTATTTTTCATATTACAAACTTTGAGAAATCATTACAAACTGTTCATATTTGTTGTGCCAATGGAATTTAATTTACTGACACACTTAACATCCATTCCATTAACAGTCTTTTTGCAAAGTTGTCTTTGCACAGCATTATGCTCAAAACTGAGCCACAAATACATTTATAAAAATAAATATAAAAACATAGTGGTTATGCCCTATGCCCTAAAAACAATTAAAGGGATAGTAGGGATGCACGATGATATCGGGACAACATCGGTATCGGCCGATAAAAGCTTAAAATGACCATCATCGGCATCGGCCGATATGAATATTTCTGCCGATGAGTCTTGCCGATAGGGGGGCGTGTTTCCTATGCGCACGGGACGACCGTGAACGAAGCATGAGCGCCAGCAACTTAAACTTCCAACTAGGGGTGTGCCGTGCGTCTCACGGTTTTTGATCATGGACGATTAAAATGTCTCCACGATCTGCTTTTGAAGAAAAATCATAGTATCGTGCATTCTATCAGTTCAATTCTGGCGCCTTCATCTCAACATACTGTACAACGCGACGTACATTCACATCACATCACATGTAAACGCAGAGGTAGAGTTACACTCACGGGACACCGCAATTCACAAAAGTTCATTGTTTGCATGTGCGTCAAAGTCTTGCTAGGTAAACATGTCATTCACGTGCTGATGCGCTGTTCTAACATCCGCTTTTCTGAGCGCGTACACCCGACGCTCACAGGAACTAAAAGCCTGTCACAGCGCCTGCAGACTAATCTTTCGAGTCTTATTGCGCTGATACTGTCAAATACACACAAGGTTTATATAAACAAAGTTGGTTATGTCTAAAGTGAAAGCAAACAGAGAAAATCTGCTTGTCAAATGCGTGTATATTAGACGCGTCGCGTTACTCGCGTGCAGTTCTTAAAGAGACAGTAATGATATTCTGCCGCTTGACTTTAAAGAGATACTGCACCCAGAAATAAAAATTCTGTCTATCTAATGTTGTTTCAAACCTGGATTCATTTCTTTCTTGTGCTTTAATATACTATGGAAGTCACTGGAGTACAGGAACTGTTTGGTTAGCCACATTCTTCCAAATAACTTTTATAATTTCAACAGAAGAAAGAAACGTGAGAGAGTAAATGATGACAATTTAAATTTTTGGGAGAACTATCCCGTTAATGTTAATAAAACAACAAAACACAGAGGAAATCACTCACTGCTCTTGACTGAGAATATTAATAGAAGCTTTAATAAGCTTTTTTTGCAAAAATACAAATATATCGGTATCGGCATCGGGCAAAATTAGTTTGAAAATATCGGCATATCGAATATCGGCCAAAATCCTATATCGTGCATCCCTAAGGGATAGTTCACCCAAAAATGGCTCAAGTTGTTCCAAACCTGCATGAGTTTCTTTCTTCTGCTGAACACAGAAGAAGATGTGTTGAAGAATGTTGGTCACCAGACAGTTGACGGCACCCATTGACTTCCATAGCAGGGAAAAAAAAAAATACTGGAAGTCAATGGGTACCGTCAACTGTCTGGTTACCAACATTCTTCAACACATCTTCTTCTGTGTTCAGCAGAAGAAAGAAACTCATGCAGGTTTGGAACAACTTGAACCATTTTTAGGTAAACTATCCCTTTAATATATTCTTAAATTAGAACCATAAGTGTATGATAAGTGCTTTAGAACACCTTACAGGTAATGCCCTAAATTTAAAGTGAAACAATCAACTACAGATTCGAACATACAACTACACATTCATACTAGACATATGAATGAACAAATGGATAGTCTACAAACATAAGAAAACAAATGAAACATCCAACTAAAACGGAGACATTCTTTCAAACACAGACTAGACATATGCACATTCAAACATTACAGCAAGTTCACTGTAGTCTACTGAAAAGACTTTGAACTTTTGGTGACATCAAGCTGCAAGAGAACTTTCTGGAATACCTCATGTAAAACGAAGTGGTTTTGGATGAGCTAGATTGATGATGTATATCATCCCGAGAAGCAAGGGACAAGCTGCTGTGAACAAAAGTAGTTCATTCAAAACTTTAACACCCTCGATGACGACACCTATATCAGCCGGTGGTTCATGATGTTCTCCCCCCTCCTTCCAAATAACATACACCGCCATGGTGAGGTGCTCCAGCTCACCCTCACAATCATCTCGCTGGTTCTCCTAAAGTAGTGTACATAAAAAAAAAAAAATTTTGCGTTCATAACTACAAAACACAAATTTAAACTTTCTGAAAAATAAAATCAAAATAGAATATGCGGAATTTCAACTCACAAAGTACTCCTTGATGAGGTCTTGAGGATTTCCCCCCAGGAAAACGATGAGGGCCTTCAGGACACTCTTTTTTTGTGTGAATGTTTTCAGTCTGTGAAAAAGCAATTGTGAATATTTTTCTTATTTTTAAAATTCTGAGTAATCTGTAATAGAGAATCAGATTTCGCCGAGGATGGCAAAGGACAAGAAAATATAAACATTTACAAAACTATAAAAGTTTGTATTAATGACTGGCCAAAGTACATCACAGAAGTATACAAAAATCATTATTCAGATATACAAAAAAAACACTGATGTCTACGTTACCGTTCAAAATAGAATATTGTTTTCTTTAGTATAGGCCTAGCACTTTTTTAGCTGAAACCGTAGTCCTCTGTGGTTCATATAATGCAAGTCAATGGCTACCGTCTCTTTTGAGAGTAAAAAAAATAAATAAATGTATGTACACGTGGCTCCAGACAATACATCGAGGTCTTAGGAACTGAAACAATCAGTCTGTGCAAAAAACAAGAACATTAACATGCAACATTGCCATGAATGCACTCAGGGCCGTTTGCTGAGGCTGTTCACAGGTAATCACAAGAAATAATGTTGTAAATAATGTTCAGTTTTTTCCATAGAACGATCGTTTCGCTTCAATGAACCTTAAACCTCAATGAATCGTCAGGACCCACAGGTATTAATTTTGTTTTGCCTATATGGTTTTTTTTTGTGACTCTTTTTGACTTGCATTATATATTAATCACCATGGACCACAGTTTCAGCTAAAAAAAAAACTTCTTTACTGTTCTACTGAAGAAAAAAAGTCACCTACATCTTGGATGGCCTGAGGGTGAGTAAATTAACAGCATTTTTTTATTTTATGAGTGGACTATCACTTTTAAATTGTCCATTTTGATTGGGTGGTTATGACAATTTCAAAGCTATAAAACAAGTATTTAGGCTAACAATTAAATGTTACTGTTGAACATACTGTGACTAAAATAAGATTGTTTAGTTGATATTAATGTAAAACACACAGACGTTCCTGATCCAAAATTTGAAGAATTTCTGCATTACTTAAATTAATAGAAATTACTTACCATGTAACGTTATAGCAATCGTCGTCCTCAGTTGTCAAACATGAAAAAAGCTTTCGGTTCTAAGGGGAGAAAAATGTTTTAGTATTTAACTTAAGTGGTAGAAAATGATTTGCTACAGGCCAAGTAATTAATTAGTTTTGAAAATACTACTATTTCTACAAAAAAACAACAACAACAACAACATTTTTTTACTAAAGAAACCCCTGATATTTTTTCCTGGATGAAACACCTCGAGCTAGGCGGATGAAACATAAATAAAAATGTAACACTATTCGTTTTTATATGTTGTATTCATAAATATTTCTAGTTTCGTTTTATTCTCCCACAACTCGCACACAGAGTGAGTGCATTACCGCCCGCGCCCGGCCATCAAATTTAGTCCCGCGCCGCACTCGTTGGGAGTGCACGTCTCTAGATCAAGGGCCCGGCTCGAGGATAGTGACGGGAAATATCGGCCCGACCCGACAAGTTCGGGCTCGGGCAGAGAATCTAAGCTGTAGAGCTGATGTGATGACTTTTATCACAGACTTTCAATCATTTTGGGCGCAAAAAAGTCGATGAATAAATCAGAGCTGACGTTTCAAAGACAAATAAAAGAACAGACAAACATTACTTGAAAATCAAACTCAACAGGCTACTGCAGAAATTCAAATTCGTGCATTTTGTCCCGCTCCCCGAGCACTTCCCGCCCAAAGCATTTTTAATATCGCGCGCGGCACAGACGGTTAAGGAGGCATCAATTTTAAAATTATGTTAGCTGCTATACACATACTCCCAGTCCCAAGATCCAAACTGAACACATTTTTATAAAGCAAACGAGTAAGTTAACGTTAAATACAACATCCTGTATCCATAGAACATTATTCAGTAACGCTATTTCGCAAACGAACGTTCAAAAATTCGGTTAATTACGATTTCGTTAGTATTCATGTTCACAAACAACATTAATTAACTCATAAACAATAATTCACACGTCCAAAAGTTGCATATTCGAGTATATTAATTAAAACAAACTTCCAACCTACCTTATTCATCCGAGTGCGAGAGAAAAAGAAAATGGCGGTTGAGCAGAAGTTCCAGACAGGCTCGTGCGTCATGACGTCAGAAAAAAAACGTCTGACGCAGGGGGCCTTAAAGGGAAATTATACTTTGGGTGAAAGTGAGATATTTGAGTGTCAGTGAATTTCAATGCGTTCAAGTTGAATGAGTGTACAATAATCAATTACGATTAGGAAAGCAGAAAAACGAAGTACATAGACTCAAATAGTTCTAGTAATCCAACTTACACCCATATTCACTTTTTACAGTGATAGCTCGTCCGCGGCATCATGCACGGGGACATAGATAGCCATCTCCTCGGGTTTCCCCGAGCTTCCGCTCTGCGATGCGTCTCCCGTCTATGAGGCGGGTAATAATGTTGGGGAGAGAAGCTCTTTTGCTGAGACATGTAATGTACCTTGTTATTGAAACAGAACACAGCGGTTTCAGAAACAACACATTCTCGTCGAACTCTGGGCGGGAACACGCCCTCTTCGCACCGGTCCGACGAACACGTCCCGCGCTCTTTCCTCCCTGACACGCACATCAGGAGCGCTGTTTTTTTTGTTGTTTTTTTAGCGACTTCCTGAACTGCCTCTCGCTTCAGCTTTACGGCCCGCGCCGAGGCCACCTTTCCGACGGCAGCTCCTTGGGCGCTGTCCACTCCAGCACCATATCTGCCACCGCCTCAGTGAGAATGGCCATAAGCTCCGCATCCAAAGAGGCGAGGGCGCCTTCAGACGGAGACTCGGACCATTGGCGTCGTCATCGTCGTAACCGAACGAGATAATTCCCGTGCTTCCTCAAGAGGGCGGTAAATGGCCTCAAGAGTAACTCACGGGCTCTGCCACGTGAGGATGGGGTGGACCTTGGGCCGACGTCAGCGCCTCAACAGAACCCGCGAATGGAGATCTCTGCCGTCTCCCGGTCCGCGGCTCGAAGGCGGCAGACTGGGGAGAGGCAGGAGACACAAGGTCGTCGCTACGTGTAACGGCCAGCCTTGCACGAAGGATCTGATGGGAAGCTCCTCACAGGCGGGACATCCCGATCCCTCGAGTGCCGCCTCTGCGTGGTCCCGACCCAGGCACAGCACACAAGTTGTGTGCGTCCGGGGATTCAATGGGTCCACCACACGGGCGACAAAGAGACATAATATAATCCACCGGAACGCGAGAGGGGAATTAAAACTCCTTAATATACTCCGCTCTGAATGCGTACATCAACGGTGAAAACAGACTCGAGTGAAGAAAAAAGATTCTGAGGTTTTTGGCGCCCGCCGTCACCTATATTGAGCAGTGTCAGCCAATCAGGTGATGGCGGGACCGCCATTGGCTATTTGCAAGCAAAAGAGTTATTCTATCAGACTTCATGATTCGAGGAAAATGGATTTCCCCATACGTAATGTCGAGAGACCGACTCGATAAGGGAACGTAGTTTGCGGACCAGGCAGAAGTTGTCGGCGATTCTTTCTTTTGTAAACTCATGCAGTGTGAAACCTCCTGTCGCCGATTCATCGTGCAGTGTGAACACAGCAGCAACTGAATGTTACCCCAGATAGTCATGCAGTGTGAAAACAACAGTGACCCGATTATTTTGAAAATCGTGCAGTCTGAACTCGGCATAACTCAGAGTCAGTCAACTCAGAGTTGATTGAACCAACTCATTTCAGCTGTTCTGTAACCGAAAACTCAGAGTTTCCCCTCTCAGGGTAAGTCAACTCAGAGTTCAAGTTTTAACTCAGAGTTGGTTGAACCTCCTTATTGAAACGGGCCCCTGGTTTCTAGAAACCTAAATAAAGCAAGTGCCATGTGAATGAATTAATCAGATTCTTGGGACAAGTAAACACCTAAATAACGACTGTAACAGAATAATATTAATTTATATCCGTCTACATAATATGCACAAATCAAGTAACAGCATATATGGTGTTGCTTACAAATTAGATAGCATTACAATAACGACAGAGCATCTAATGTTTTACCAAAATATGGACTTGATCATTAAATTGTGTACATGTAATCAAGAGCAATTATATTTGTTAGTCTTCCTGTAGTCAATTTTATCCCTTAAAACACATCTTTATTCAGCAAAATTACATTTAATTTTTTCCCTTGAAATGTTTTTTTTTTTTTTTTTTGGTGTAAAATGGCTTGAATGTAACGCTACACGCTTGTCTCATTTAATATGAGGTTCTATGAATATGCAAATGAGCCCCGCCTCCACTCAGCTCAGAGATCCACTGGTTGACGATCACACGTTGATCTGATTGGTTACAAGGTAGTTTGTGACGTCAGAAACACCAGCGATTTCAAACCGTTTTTGAGACCGTTTTAAGGAGAAAATACTCAGCAATGGTGTCGACTTATGCTTTAAGACAAACTATGTGCAAATTCATATTAAAAACTTCACATAGACAACATATAAACATTAAAAACTTGATTTTCACCACAAGAGGACTTGAAAAGAATTAACCCTCTATGGTACGCAATATGATATCAGTGAGAAAAAATGTATTTGTTATGTTTTTCCTGCTTAAAATTGGACACTATAACAATATCAATAAACATTATCATTATTTTTAAATTTATTTATTAATTAAAAGTTTGTTGCCTCAGGGCAACATTGTACCACAATGGACAAATTGAAACATTTGACATTTTCATAAAGAAAAAAATTATAGATTTATTGAAAACATCAATTTATTTAACTAAACACTTGAACAAACACATTTATCAAGTTTTTAATGAATTACACATTTCATATTTAATAAAAAGTAACATTTATTATCCAGCTGTTGCCCTCAGGCAACATTGTACCATCGTGGAACGCAAGTACTACAAACCACCATATCAAGTCATCATATCAAAACATTACAATCGGTGTAGTTTCAGGGTAAAACATTAACAATCACCATAACCTTTTCCTAATATGAAGGCCAGGCCTGAACAACAGCAAGATCAAACATGTTGAAGACCTCCCAGGCCGACCTAATGACCCGTGTGAGGTCAGGGGGACTGACCCCCCCAAGGGCCCGATGGGAGCACCCCAAAATCCGAAAATCCCAGAAGCAGCGCCGCCTTCATCCTGTGTGGCACCACACGCCGCCGTCCCACTCACCCACTATTTGTCCAATTACCCACTATAGTGGCCAAATGTCCCGTTGACCCCACTGAACGGTCCCAAGCCACGACCCCGTCCCAAAAACCCACTATTAGTTTGATTACCCACTATAGTGGCTAAATGTCCCGTCGACCCCAGCTGAGCACTCACAAGCCACACGCCCCGTTCCACGAACCCACTATTTGTCCGATTACCCACTATAGTGGCCAAATGTCCCGTTGACCCCACTGAACGGTCCCAAGCCACGACCCCGTCCCAAAAACCCACTATTAGTTCGATTACCCACTATAGTGGCTAAATGTCCCATCGACCCCGGCTGACCACTCACAAGCCACACGCCCCGTCCCACGAACCCACTATTTGCCCGATTACCCACTATAGTGGCCAAATGTCCCGTCGACCCCCGCTGACCACTCACAAGCCACACGCCCGTCCCACAAATCCACTATTTGCCCGATTACCCACTATAGTGGCCAATAGTGACTGTCGAACCATGCTGAGTTTTCAGATTGTAAAAATGCAGATACATTTAGATAGTTCAAACTCTTTTCCTTACAACTGAACTATACTTGTATTCAAACCTAGTATGCCTTCTATGGCCTTATGTGATTCCATTACGGTACAATGTTGCCTCGAGGCAACATGCAGTTTTATGTAATTCCCTATGATACATTTGATGATATATAATGTAATGTTTTTGAAAATACTTCTTTACTAACCAATGAACGTGACTACGATTTTTTGTAGTTGATTATCTGGCCAGAAATTTGTGAAAAATGCCCTTGTCAGTGGAGAAAATGTGGAGCCATGTGACATGTGCTGAAAGAGGAACACAATGGACCCCTGTGGGTCATGTTACCACTCTTTTGCATTTTCATTGGTTAGTATTTGAGTTCCCCTCCCCTTAGAGAGCATTGACAAATAAAATTGTATTAGTCTATTTTAGCTTTTTTTTAATAAAAACTATGTTGCCTGGAGGCAACACCGTACCATAGAGGGTTAAGATTTGCCTTTCATTTGTCCTGGATCAGCTTATTTTAACATTTCTAAAGCAAAACAGGAGTGAAAATCAAGTTAAAGAAAACCAATCCCAACTCCAACCTGAAACAGTACTTTATTCATAGGAGGTCATCCATCTCCCACTTCAGCGGCCAACAGACTTAACATCCTCGGTGTATTAAAGAAGCTCTTATGAAAAAGACATCAAGCAAAATGCCAATTGACAACTGCATTACATAAACTGCGATGCACAATTCAAAGACTGTGTACAAAAGTTCATTGCTGTTCATAAGTTAAATCAGAAAAGGAATTAATACTGAAAGTATGCAACACAGATCACTAAAACATCTTCCCAATATGAGAAATCACAGTACTTTGCTGGAAGTACTCATTTTGATTTACTGTACTTAGCAAATAGGTACCAATTCATATTTCATGGCATGTCAATTCATTTTAATTGAATACAACAAAAGAAAATTAATGCTTGACAGAGGAATTTAAATATACAATGCTTTGCTACAGACTGATTCTCAGAAACCTGGAAATATGGTCAAAGAAATCCAAACAAACAAAGAGGAACCACAAAAGATGACAGAAAAAAAAAGTTTGTACATTTTGGCTCAACAATCCCTTTAACAGTGATAATACAGAATTTTTGTGTCCGAGTCGAAGGCGACTTGTTCATTTTTAGTAAAGGGTGTTTGGACCTAAATGCTCATGTCGACAATATGACACTAGAATCCTAGAACTAAAAAAAACAAAAAAACAAATGCAAGTCTGAGAATATGGTAAACGTAGTTGACCCCTGAGTTTCTAATGCAGACTTAGTGTATAAAATACCTCATTACAGTGTGCCTTTTAGTGCAAGCCAGCAAATATGCTCAATTAATCAGGAGGTATATTAGGATAGCACCCAAGCAAACAATGCTTCTCTACGCAAGTCTTTCCTGTTGGCCGAATCACAGAGTGGGGCTGGTTTGAACAGCCAAACCAGTAGATCAAATACATCTTATTTATAATTCATTAGTTTTTGTTTTGTTTTTCATAGAAAATATAAATATCCCTGAATGGAACTGATTCACAGTATATTGAGGACTCCAGTGCTGCTACCATAGTTTTTAATGTTGGGACAATCAAGTGTCTTCAAGGTCTCCAGTTAGTGTCTTTTAGCGTGGCTCGACCGTCCGAGTCCTTCATTCGCTGTCTTGGTAATTCACAGTCCGCTTGCCTCTGTTTCTGGTCCGGATGCGTGTGGCCCGTCGGGGCTTCCCGTACGACACGTCGCTGTCCTCGTCGGAAGCATCCCTCTGACGTTTCCTCGCGGTTCCTCGGTTCCTCAGTCTTCTCTTCGGACAGCTCCGTGAACCCGAGCTGGCGTCTGATTTAGACTCCTCGCTCTCGGAGTCGCTGGCGTCCTCGTTGCTCCCGTTATCGCTCTCGCTTTGTTTCCGCCGTCGCCGGGTCGCTTTGGGATTCTTCTCCTGAGGCGTTAGTTTTCGGCCGTTCTCCGATTTGCATCTAGTTTCCGAGTCGCTCCCAGAGTCCGAAGAGCCGCTCAAGCGCTTGAAGCGTTTCGCACTCTTTCGTTGAGGTTCCACGCACTCGTTTTCATCGCTGGTCCTGCTACTTTTATTGTCCGTGTCTTCAGACTCTGAGGAGACGTCGCGTTTCCTTTTGGAGTCGCCGCCTGAAGGTTTCCTCGCCCGGGAGTCGGGCCGCTCCTTGCCCTTTCCGTTCTTTGATTGCATCTCTATCTCAGGACTGAACTCTGCATCCGAGTCCTCCATAATGTAGTTCTTCTTGGGAAGAGATCGAAGTGATATTCCCTTGGATGAAACTGTAATGCAAGGCTTCCTCCTCGGATGAGTCTTCTTGTCCTCCTCTGATACGTCACTCTTTGGCCATTCATCGGAGGAAGAGCCCACCTTTTTTTTCCTCCTTCGGCCTACTTTTCTTTCGCTATCCGAACTGGAGGCATCCGACCTTTCGCCAAGTCTTTTCCTGCGAGCGTTGGACGCCCGTTTTCGGTTTCTGGGGGACCTTTTTTCTTCTGCATCATCGCTTTGATTCTCATCCTCTTCTGATTTAATAATCTTCCTGTGTGCGTCAGACTCTTCCGAAACATCGCTGAGTTCCTCTGAGTCCTGGGTTGTTGACATAAATGCATCTGTGGCAGAGGATTTTTTGTGGGTAACTTGTTTTGCGGCAGAAGCTTGATCTGAGCTCTCTGATGATGCTTTACTTTTCTTCAGGTCTTTCGCAGACACCTTTCTTCCGTTCTGATGAGGGTGCTTTTGAGTTCTGGGAACCTGGACCTCTTCCTCAGAGCTCTTTTCAGGATCCTGCTTGCTTTGCCGAGGTTTCTGACGTCTGTTTCTGGAGCAATTTTCCTCTTCTTCGGCATCAGTGTCATTCAGTTTCTTTATTTTACTGACAGAGGCTTTCGCGGTCTTCCTGGTGTATTTCCGCCTGACAACGAGGTCCTCGTCCGACTCCCCATTCACACTTTCATTCCGACTCCCCCCGTCGTTTGAGTTGTCCTCACTGTCCTCCCATTGTAGTTTGGTACTGTGTCCATTAACGAAAGGAGACGTTTCTAAAAATGGAAAAATTGAAGAAAGTAGTCAACTTCCCCTTCACCATATATTGACCTTTCTTTATTTTTCTTTCTTTGTCAGTGTCTCATTAGCATTCAAGGGTTAGTTAATCCAAAAATGATCCTATTATCCATAATCCATTACTCATTTTCATGTCGACTCAAACACATAAGACATTCATTCATCTTCAAAACATTCACAACCCATTTTACCTTAATGTGACTTCTGAATGGAACAACATTTAAGGATAACAAAACTGGACTTTTGTCCATCAGGAATTGACTAGATTGTGAAAAGGAGGCATCATTACCAGAATGGGGAGTTTGCAGCAAATTGTGGAAAAGGTTTTGTCCTAGTGATCAGGCTATACAAGCTGAACAAGTTATTATGACTAGTTACAAGTTATCATCATTAAGATGAACTCTTTGGAAAGTGAAAAAGAGGGACGAGTTGATGGATAATCATTTTGATTTCATGCTGACTGTAGAGCTCAACCATGAAGGCGACACCACCAAACATACCCTTCTTCTCTACTGCTGATCGTCTGCATGGTCTGCGCCCAGCAGGTCTACTCTCCTCTTTGCTGTGAGAAGACGAGTCACTGTCCACACTGACGCCACTTTTCTCTTCTTCACTAGCTGAAGCATCACTTTCATTCGACTCTATGAGAAGAACAACATTTAAAAGAGTTTAAGGTACATGAGATATTTGGAAAGAAGTAGTTTTTACATAAAACATTTCAAGGCAAGCGATGTAGATGTTTATACCCTGAGAAGCTTCCTCTTGGTCTGAATCAGAGCTGCTCTGAATGACAGCAGAGCGTTTGCTAGCACGAGTTGCGGGACGGTTGCTGCCTCCACGACCCTCCTCGTCCGAGCCGTCACCGTCTTCCAGGATATCCATGAGTTTCATCTTGTTGACCGCTGCCATGGCGGTCTTGCGGGTCCTGGGCCGGCGACTGACCGAAGAGGACGACTCGTTTTCGGAGGTGTCTGAACCTTGCGAAGGCTCCTGGTCAGAGTCGCTGCAGGGTCGTGGTCTCTGACGCTCATGTGACCTGCTGTGCCCATTCATCTTGGCATGGCTCTCTAGGATGCATAAGACGCGTAAGATGCATAAAATTTGTATGTCCAGCCAGTCACATTTTTTCACTGAAAGCCCTTGAAATATCTACCCAACTGCACACATTGTGGGGTCTCACCATGTTTTCGTCTGGATCCTTTTTTCTGTGCAGCTCTTCTCGTGGCTCTAGTCTCTCGTCTGAAGCCACGAGACGAAGATAAAGGTTCTTCATCCTCTTCCGACTGACTCAAAGATTGTTTGCTGTCATGATCAGACCCTATAAATCAAAAGCACAAACTTAAGAAACTATGGAATGAACATCAAGTGCAAAAGGCCTCATGTAATAAAAGGAATAGTTCATCCTATAATCAGAGATTTACCTATAATCCGTTTTACCAGTACTTAGACAACCGATAAGTAGAACATAGTAAATATTTGTCTATGTAATATCCGGTCAATTGATAAATGGCTCCACCTGGTGGGTCTCTAAAAATATTGCCTGTCAAAGCACAGTGCATTCAACAGGAACAACGATTGTAGGGATGCAGCGATATGAATATTTTGGCCGATACTGATAACTCTTTATATTTTAAAGCCGATAACCAAGGCCAAATCCAAAATTTTATATAATGTTTGAGAGCCTGGTTACAAAAACAAAAGTCTCACCATTAACAGCCATGTCCCAAACACACAATTATAATATTCTCATTATAATTTTATGTGCTGTCTCTCCTTTTTTAAAGTGATTCAAATCATATTTCAATTAATTCAAAACTATCATGTTGAACAGTGCATCTGAAGTGCCTCAGCTGAAGGAAATAATCCATTATTTATTGGCTTTAATATATGGGCCAAATTTTCTTATCGGGCCGATAACGATAACATTAAAAAGTAACATATATCGGCCGATGCCGATATGGTGGCCGATATATTTTGCATCCCTACACGATTGGTTGAAACTGTTGATCCAGTTCACAAAACCAGGCAGAATGTTTAATTCACAACACGACTGATCTGGTTTTTGAGTTCAACTGACTGACAAATCTGGTCAGAAAGTTTGCAGGTCACTGGAGGTGAAAACTGTAAGCAGACTTAAGTTAACATTATTCACTGACAAAGACAACTTATGAAGCTTCTGAATCCTCAAATAAAGCAATAAAAGTTTCTACTTTTGTGTCACACAGAAGAAAGAAGTTCAAACAGTTTCAGAACATCTTCAGATGCATAAGTTCACTATGGTGGCGAGACCATGAGCTTTTCATGCTTTATTTTAACTTCGGAAACTAATCATTTTTAAGAACGGTCCGTCTCACCGGATGAAGATGAGCCGCTCCGTCTGAAGTTCTCCTTGGCTTCATTGACTCTGCGGCGCTCTGGTCCAGACACTTTGGCTGAGGTAGATTTGGCTGTAGACTGTTCTGTATTTTCCTGAGTCTTTAAAGTAGCCCTCTTTTGACTAGGGCCACGAGGAGAAATAAGGACAGGTTTATTGTCTTCTGCATGGCAAAAAAACAAAACAGAAGAATAAAGGAGAATCGAATAAGAGAAAACACGTGGAGGCCTACCGTGCGGATCCTTGGTGGGAAAGAGCCGAGTCCTGATGCTGCAACTTCTTCCTGAATCTCTGACTGCGGCGCAACTTCAAGCTACTTTTCACGGCAGTCTTGTAGTTGGAAATGATTTTGCGTATATTCTCCTCGAAAAACGCTGACAGTCGCAAAGTCATGCTGTAAATCTGTAAAATAGCGCACAAGGATATCAATGAGCCTTTAAGAATTACACAAAAAGACAAGAGGAAAAAAGACAAAATTAGTCGAGGCATGAATGCGTTACCTTCGACCGTTTGTTTGGCGTGTAGGCTTTAGCATTGGCGAAAATAAGCCTGGTGTCCTTGCAAAGGTCTATGGGATTTTCATAGCGGTCTTCTTCCAGAGACTGCCGCACACTTCCAAGGTCCATAGGCGTGTCGATGATATTACAGTAATCCTGGAGACATGGTATTATAAGGCTAAATTATTACTATTAACTATCTTTGGACTAAGAGGTGGCACTTCCTAACACTACAGAGAAGTGACACCTTTGTTTTCACATATACATTACTTAAAACATAGATGCTGAATCCGAACCAGACGTGGGCCATGTCCACATGGACACGGGTATTTTTATAACCGAAGTTTTTCCTACAGCGTTTTAAAAAAAAATCCCGTCCACACATGCTCGGTCTCCGTCTACATGAAAACGTAAAAACACGCAATCAAGCGCGGTCAAGAGCATGCCACGCCAGCAGGCGGCGATATAAACCTTAACCGTAAAGCCACGTTGGCCAATCAGAAGCGCAAATCTGATGTCAAACACAGCTGATAACGGCGCACACTCTGACGTCGCAAGGCAAAAACCCCGGTTTCACTGTCTACACGACAACACTGTAACCGGCGTTTCTGAAAATCCTCACCCTGGCAGGGGCTTTCAAAAATGTTCGGTTTCAGTGCGTTTTCGTGTGGACGAACGGCCGAACCGCGTAAAAAAAGTCACGGTTATAAAAATACCCGTGTCCGTGTGGACAGGGCCGTGGTCTGACAAAAACGTGATTTTATTATCTTTTTTAATTCAGCTTTTTTTTTTTTTATGCACCTTACTCGCATTCAAGTGTGGATAAAATTGCATATTCATACAATAAATATTGTGGGGGCCATCAAAGATATGAAAATAAAAATTGGCTGGCAACTTATATATATATATATATTAAAAAAAAACTTTGTCAGGGAAAGAGGTAAGTACAATCAATGGAATATTGTTATGGAAGTGGTCATGTTTTGGAGACTTACCGGATAATCTCCCTGATCTACAGGATCCCGGAAAGGCTCTGAATCCTCACACTCAAACATGTAGTTCAGTAAACGTTTGCTGGAATCCTTCCATGCGTCCCTGTCCAGTACGACCTCCACTGATGGCTAGCAAAAATCATAAAGAAAGCATCTTTAACGCATTCATTTTTCCGTCTAAACAAACTTCTCATTTACTGTTTATTTACAATGTTTAACCATGGGGCCTATACACTACGATATTAAAGGGATAGTTCACCCAAAAATGCAAATTCTGTCATAGTTTACTCATCCTCAAGTTGTTCCAAACCTGTATGAGTTTCTTTCTTTTGCTGGAGAAACCAAACAGTTCATGGACTATTTTTAATATTTAATCTTTTTTTTTCCATACTATGGAAGTCAATGGGGTCCATCAACTGTTTGGTTCCCCATTTTCTTAAAAATATCTTCAGCAGAAGAGATAAATTAATGCATATTTGGAACACCTTGATGATAATTTTCATTTTTGGGTGAACTATCCCTTTGACAATGTAATGGAATCTCTGTTAAACCATTTCTACGAATGTAGGGTACATGCTGTCATATTACACAACTCTACTACTGCACTATTATGCATAATATATCTCCCACTACCTGGCGAAGTCTTTGTCCAGCAGAGGGTCCAGGTGCATCAATGTCATCCAGGTCCTGAAAGCCACGTGAATTAATCTCGTGTTTTCCAGGAAAGCGAAGAGAAAATACAAGTTGAACAAATACACTCACCTCATCGTCAGAGTACTCCATGTTCTCAACAGCGTTATAGATCTCCATAATATCTGTACAGTGAGGTTTACTGTGGCCAGAGAGGGGGGGGGGGGGGGGGGGAGTTACAAAGCTAAACATTACAATATCACAAATTGATGTTTGCCACAAATATCCAGGACAAACCTTATGAACTTCAGAAGAACATTTGTTATGATTTTTGCAGACTCTGCAATCTTGCTGCGGGGCTCATTGAAGGTCTTGGCATTTTGTTCAATGTGTTTAACATCCCAGATCAGTGCAGACAGCCTCCTAAAAAACCCAAGACATGTTAAAGCAAACCAAAAGCAAGAAACACACAAATATGGGAAATTAGAAAATAAAACCGTCAAACTCTCATTTAATCAGCCATATTTTCCAATTTCTTTCTGGATATTTTGAATAATGTGCACACTACTCTTTTCCATACAAATAAAAGGAGTCAGTGCAACAGAAGCGCAAACATGCGTGCTTGATGTGTGAGGACCAATGAGGTTTGCTCTTGTGTTTCAGGCAAGTATGCTTGAGCTGCCACATGCAAAGTGTTATGTGCTCCATGCATGTGTATTGATGCATGTCCATATATGAATAAAAGCCTATAAGTTACAATACCCATTAGGTTACAAACCTGTAGAACTTGTGCTTGAGCCGGAGTTTGATGGTGTTCAGGTCAGTGGGATATGCAATGACAGCACAATATGTAGGATACTGAGCAAGGTCGACCGGACCAGAGAAAGGTGCCGTGATATCTGTTCAAAAGGACAGGAATTGACATTGATGAACCAGGGCGTAACATTTAAAGGGTTAGTTCACGCAACAATGAAAATTCTGTCATCATCTACTCACCCTCATGTCGTTCCAAACCTATAAGACTTGACTCGTTCAACTTCGGAAAACAAATTAAGATATTTTTACAATTCTCTCATCAACATTTTCAAGCTTTAAAAATAATCCAAATGAATTAAGTGGTATAATCCAAGTGTTCATCAGATTTATATAGGCTTTTATTCACCTTTAAACATTGATCAACGCACATCAAATACGGTAAATGGAAGCTCAAAACACGAGTGAGAACCATTGAGGTCTCATCAGACTTGGATTATATCGCTCTATTCATATGGATTACTTTTATGATGTCTTTATGAACTTTTTGCTGCATTGAAAATGTTAACTACATATACTTTTTTAATGGATGAAGAAGAAAAATTATGAATAACAAATTGTCCAACAAAGGTCTTGTGGGTTTGAAACGAAATGAGGGTGAGGTAAAATGACAATTTTAATTTTTGGGTGAACTAACCCTTAAAGTCCTTGTAGACCATCTAAATCTGATTTGCTTAAAGGTACACTTTGGAATTTTTTTGTTCAAAATGAAAAATAAAAATACATCAATCCTTCCAAAATATATTTGTCTTACCCTGATTACCAATGACAAGCAATTATAAGCGTTTAGATTTTAGATCTGACAGGATGGTTTTTACAGGGAACTGCGAACATGTCACTCGCCCGTGATCGTTTCGTCATATCCGTAAATAGAGAGAAGTTGCTCCGGCTACTTTGACGTGTGTCTGGTGTGTGAGTGTCAGAGTTTAGTCGTCACATCGAGTGAGAAAGCTTGACGTGGAGGAGGTAAATCTCCAAACTCCAGGGAATCACCCGTTTTAAACAAACGCCGAACAGAGGAGCGTCTGCTGGTGAAAAGGGAACGCGACAGAGCTCGTAATAAAACAAGAACCAACATTGGCTTGGCTTTTCAGAGATGGTGAGAACTGAGGGATTTGAAATGCTGTATAATCGATGTGGAGATGGTGTTTTTATTACTCAACATGCGAGTAAGCCATTTAACTGAACAGATAAACTGCCACTAACAGTCACGCAGCGCCAAAGCACAACCAAAATGCATGGTTTTGTTTTTTTCAACCGCTAGCGGAACAAAAGTAACAGTGTACCTTTAAAGAAATGCCACAAAATTGATAAAGATAATGTAAAGAATAGGGATAACTGCAAAATCAAACGCACCCACAGTCACAAGCTGTTCTATGCCTGCAATGATGCGTGCGCTCTCTTGGTCTCGACCCCTGTCCCCCCATTCACCCCCCTGAGGTTTATAGAGGATATCCATCATCTCCTCGTCCGTCACCGGCACCCCCGCGCCCTCCGACTCCGGCTGTTCAGCTGCAGCACGGAAACAACTCAATTCATCAAACAGACCATTTGCTTTATTAAAACACAATAACAAAATGACCTTTCTGTTAGAAATGCAGGAGTAAACAAACACACCAAACACCCTGAATTTAGTGCGACGACTGCTGATGTGCTGCAAAAATCGTACACAGTGCATCTGGTTTAAGCTAAAGCTTAAGTGGTCAGAAGTACCGTTTTCAGGAATGGCTTCCACATCCCATGGACTCAGCTTTTCTGTCTCGCCATTGTCCCATCTGCAAAATCAGAGAGTTAAAAATCACAGCCAATGCCTAAGATCTATGCAACAGCTCCCAAGAATTCAAACAAGGTTTGGGCTTACTTGACTTTGAAGCACTGAAAATGGCTGTCGGGATACTCGGACTGATATGGTTCCTGACAAACTATGGTCCCAAACCACCAGGCGTCATCGATCACGGAGCGAAACCGATCATCTAGGGACACAGAACGCACGTGACTGAATTGATGCAGGGTACCACAACAAGCTCTCAGGTCATGCCTCCTACTTACTTGACGTCCACACTCTGCTCCGCGCCTCGTCGTAGCTTTGACGCAGCACCAGAAAATCAATTACATCCGCCATATCATGATATCTGAGGAAAAACGGCACCAAAACAAACGTTTTTGCTTAAGAATCAACACAAAAAATCTGAAAGATAACTTTAATTTGATATCAGATCTTGCCCACAGTGCTGGGTAGAAACTGATTACATATCACCTGGATTACATAATTCAGATTCAACATTTATTTTCTCCTTTTTCTTCCTATTTTTATATCAAAATGGTATTTATAAGGTATTATAATTACCTAAAATGTGTAATGTTATACAGGTGAAACTCAAAAAAATGTGAATATTTTGCTGATGGCATACATGCCACACCGCATTGAGGCGGTAATTCATGCAAAAGAGGCCCAAAACAAGTACTGAGCACATTTGCATGATTATACTTTTCAGAGGGCTGACATTTATGTATTTAAAATCCTTTTTTTTTATTGATTTCATGTAATATTCTAATTTTGAATTTGGGGTTTTCATAAGCTGTAAGCCATAATAATCAAAATTATAACAAATAAAGGCTTGAAATATCTCACTTTGCATGTAATGAGTCTACTAATACATTAGTTCTGTAATTACGCTACTAACCACACTTTTCATCAGGTAATTTGTATTTAGTAATGGACTAAAATGTGCATGTAATCTACCCAGCACTGCTTGCCAGCACTTACTTTATGGAAAAGGTTCGGTCTGTTATTTTGCCTGTTCCAGGGTCAATCTGGGTCAGTTTCAGACAACATAGGGTTGGAGGGGAGACTTCATACTTGATCCCTGTTATTTTCACAAACTCTTGGTCCTGGTAAAAACATAGGATTTATATTTTTCAATGCCAAACTTGCTGAAAACATTAAAGGTTATCTGAGTTGCATGCATTTTTTTGTTTTATAAAGTAATGTTCATGGTTAAATACAAGGAAATAGAACCTTAAGACAGCATCTGTAGCCTGTTGTCGGTCACTACAACAAATAAATGCAGACAAATAAAAATAGCCTTGCCGCACTAGCTATGTTGCGAATTAAACTTTGCATTGGCAGAAAACATTTGCGGACAAAGCATCGTTTCCATCCCATGTGCTCAAGGGAACAAAACCTTTACTTCATGGGATTGTGGCACAAAGTATCATCATTAATTGAATAATACATTTGTTGGAACAGGTGAAGTCGGTGAGACTTTCCTATATAATAAATGACGTGAAATGCAATAAACGCCGTCATGTTATTTGCGTTCGGATGCTGGTGTTTGGGAACGCAATCGTGCAAGACAGTTCTGGGAGGTAATTATACCAAATCATTCCGATTGAAGACTTTCAGGCATTTCAGGACGACTAAAACAGTATTTTAGATGGTGCGCGATGAGATTGGTTCACTGGTATTACAATCACATGATCTGTTGAGGCAAAGTCACATGAGTTTTATTTGTTGCGCACCCAGGAATCAATTCGGCGAATTTGTTTCCCCTCGCAGTTTATGGCCATGTTTTCTTACCGAATAAAAAATTGAGTGCATACGTTTTTTTGCACTTTTTAAGATTTTTAGAGCATTTTGGCATTTCCATCCAGTATAATTTTTTGCAACATCACAAAATTTGCATAAAAATATGTGGATGGAAACATAGCTACCGTACTGACAAGTGATGCATGCATGTGCGCATTCTGTTCAAATCAGATCAACGCAAAGTTTTACAAAACACTTGTACATCTGTTCTTATTAGATGCATTCATAAGGCCGTGTGTCCACCAAAGCGTTTTTAGCCAGCTGAACACGCCTAGCTGTGGGCGCCTGAGAGCGCTTTGGCAGCGCAGCTTTTTTTTCAGTTGAGACGCTTTGCTTGTTATGATACGGAATATCCGCGAAAGTGTTACTAGTATCTCATTTCACACATATTTAGTTTCTGTGCTGATTCTATATTAAAGGTGCAATGTGTAAAAGTTTTGAGTATCTATTAATAGAAATGCAATATGACATCCATAACTATGTGTTCAGTGGTGTATAAAGAACTTTTTTTATGTTTTTATTACCTTAGAAAAAGGCATTTATATCTACATAACCGCGGGCACCCCCTTCTATGAAGGTCGACATATTGTGACGTCATGTTTCTACCGTAGCCGACAGCGAACAAACAGCGCTACAGAGCGCGCTTCGTCACTACATTGAAAGAGAAGCCGCAGAAAGCTAGAAGCTAGCCATAAACACCGTGAGTAGTGACTTTTCCCTTGTCAGTGGTGTAAAATATGTAGTTGGACTGTTTCATGTAACTTAATTCTTCTCCCTCGCTGTGTTATGGCTTTGCTATGTGGGGATAAATGTGCTGGTTAAGTTCGTGAGACAGCTGATTAGTACTCTTGTCATTGACCGTAAAACAGTTACAGGAATCACCAACCCGTCGATCGCGGTCGACAAGTCGATCTTGAAAGCATTTTAAGTCGATCGAGTTTCCAAAATCAGAGAAAAAAAGCCTTTGTGTGTAGTAAGTGGTGTCTAGGGGATGCGGAGGCGCGCGCGCTGTTACAATCACGTTATTTTTGCCGCGCGCACCTTTGGGCTCATGCGGACGCGTCGAGTTTAAACAAGGCTTTACGCTTTAACCAGCTCAGCCACAGTAACAGCTCATATTAGCCAGCTAAACTTTTACTACCCTGTTAGAAAAAATATATAGTTGCATAGTTTCATGTGGTTCTTCTCCCTCGCTGTATTATGGGTTTGCTATGTGGGGAGAATGTGCTGGTTACGTTCGTGAGACAATCAGCTGATTACTATTATTATGTTATATATTAAGACCCTTGATCCTCACCTGACTATGGCTTTGTAAACTTTATCCATGATGTGGTTTATAATGGACTGTGGTACATAAACAGTGACAATGTTACACACTCTTGGTTTACGCTGGCTATTCTCTGCTGTCTCAGACGACGATGTTTGTCCCGTTTTAGCCACCGTAGCTTCTTCGAAAGGGAGGGGTGAGCAGTGGGCTGAGCCCTTAGTGCAAACTCGCAACCGAACCGCTAGATGTCGCTAAAAATCATACACGGCACCTTTAAAATGACGAAACAACGTAACGTATTTTCTCTGGGTCTTGTTTTAAATTATTTTGTTCCATTATTATGCTTCTTGTTGTCCTCTGTTAACGTTGTACACGCAGAATGTGGCGTTTGGTCAGTGTGGTATTAGCCCGCCCTGCCTCCACTCTGATTGGACGGCTAGGTAAAGAGTGACAGTGATGAGCGCTGCGTTTTACCCAAAGTTGAACATTCTTCAACTCTCGGCGACCCGTAAAAAACGCTCAGCGCTTTGTTACGCTCATGCCGTTTTAAAAAACGAGGCGCTCCCATTGAAAACAATTGGAGAAATACGCCAGCCGCATGAAAAACCGCTTTGGTGGACACAGGGCCTAATCGTAAAAGAGTCAGTAAAATCCCAGTATTGTTTTGATCATACTCTTAACTCCATCTTCTTCCATGGCTGTCTGTCTAGGTTAATGGGGTACAGTTTTGTCCTACAGACTGTCTCCACATACGCCTCATGACCCTGACAAAAATAGATGACCTGTGAACAGAAAAAGAGACCGTGGATTTAGACATGGATCAGTTATGCTTTAACACAGACGAGAGGGATGTATTCTGTACCTCGTCTCCCATTTGAGGGACGAAGGGGGACTTTCGGGGAATGACGTCAGTAATCCATGCTGGGGGACGGAACTCATTTGAGATCTCTCGGTTAATGGGTGGCCTCGGTTTTGGTGGCTAAGGATAAGAAAATTAATTGCATTGAATTTAAAATAAGTTTTTCAAATCATTCTTTCATGAAGACAAAAATTAAGAGCTAGCCAACAGTTAAAATGCTTCTCCAGAATTACAACTAAGGATTTCAAAAAGTACTTCACAGTACCAAGTTGATATTTAATTTTAAAGGATCAAATGAGAACTTGTAATACTGACAGTAAAGGCCCCGATATACTTCAAGCTAAATCGAGTAACTAACTGGTGTGTTTCGGGAGATCGAAACAGCTTGCCAAACGAACGTGACATGACTTGTCTGGAGAGCAGAATCTGATGCTTTCTTAACTGCCGTTCTCTAACCGCTGTTCTTTTTGTTGTGTTTATTTTGTTACTGAGAGAGATAACATTCATCTAAACTCTGCTTTCGGCAGTATGGGCGATGGGACGTTCGCTAACTGTATACCTCTGGTCACAAATTTCCAACTTCTTTTTTTTTTTACCCCATGCAAAGAACGAAAAAGTACTTCGCCGTGAGTATATCAGGGCCTTACAGTAATGGATGTGCTGAATGGCCCTATTGACACCTTTGGCATTTTGCTTTTGGCCTTCTTGTGCTTTCGGGGTGAAGCCGTCTGCTCCTCTTCATCTAGAGTCTGCTCCTCATCGGCCGCCTCTTCGTCCTCCTCCTCCTCTTCCTCAGAGCTGCTGATCCTGCGGCTAGTCCTCCGTCGGGAGGATGGAGACGCGGACCGTCGCAGAGTTATTCCTGCATCTGCCATCCAGTCGGAATAATCACTGGAGGAGCGGCTTCAGTTATGAACAAAGACACAACGTACATCTTACCCGCATGAATATGTTAGCGATGACAACATGAAATTAAATTACTATATGGAAGACTTATCAGTTTAAGGGTGTAGCTTATTTTGTCACCAAACAGAATCCCAAAAATGAGCATTTCCACGTCAACCTTCTGACCTGATTTTGGATTCACACTGTTCCTTTGAAAGTGGACTCAGATTAATTTAATCGAATTTCATTATATAACCAGTTACTTTTTGAAACAGTACATCTAAATGTGTAAGTGATAATCAACAGATTTTAATGCACGACGTGGAGGCAAAAAACAGCCTGACGTGAAGCGGGGGGGCTTGTAGACTTCTAAGATCTAACTATTTTTATTGGATTAACAGAGGAATTATTGGAAGCAAATTTTATTGCAATTCCGCTTGGTGCCACTTGCATATTACACACTTCCATTTTTAAAACAATTATGGTGGCAGCAAGAGTACCTTGAACTATCACTCCTCCATTCCTCTTCATCCTCAATGGACAAATTAACATCACTGCCCTCCATTTCACTGTCCTGAACCAATAACACAAACGCACATCATTATTGACATGTCTGATATATCAGAGTTATAAAAAAAATAAATGAACAAACGCTCAACCTCAGAAGATGCTGTCTCCTCCCCTTCCTCACATGAGAACTCGATGTACTCTTCAGCCAGACTCTCTTTACGCTGCTGGTTTTTCTGCCGCTTGCGTGACTGCGCACGTTTGAGACATGGTCCTTCCTCATCAGAATCATCCTATGGGCAAAATCATCTCACCTTAATGACGTTCACTCAGT
This sequence comes from Rhinichthys osculus, assembly GCA_029959095.1. NCBI lineage: Eukaryota > Metazoa > Chordata > Actinopteri > Cypriniformes > Leuciscidae > Rhinichthys > Rhinichthys osculus. Next base: position 35,373,290 of record JARWKJ010000009.1, read on the forward strand.
GTTGACATTAATAACCGTAACGCAGTTCATAAGGAAGAACCACCCTACCCTGAAGCTGGCGTGGGTCACTCTTCTTCTCTTGATGTTGTAAAGGCTGACCTCCTCATCTCCCTTGGCTGTTCTGAACGACTCCTGCGCCCTAAAGGAAGAAGCCATTGCATTGTTAAACAGCCTGTCTGAATGCTCTGATATTGGGGCGGGAGGTTGATTTTAGTCATTTTTATTGTCCGATAATCGACATGGAGTTGCTGCATCGTGTTGTTGTTACGGGAATGCTTCCAGTGTCTAAAGCACGTGTGAAAACACGCCAATTCTATTGGCTGACAGAGGTCAGATGACTGAGCGTAGCGCATCAAGACCATAAAAGATCACATACGTCATGGATTACCATGTCTTCAGGAAGCTACTGTGATTTTTTTGTGTGAAAAACATGGTCTATTTTGTGTCATGTTAGAAATTGTAACATGACAAAAAGACAGTTCAAAGGCCCTTTCACACCGGACGAGTAACGAAAAGTGAAACGAAAAAGCGAATAGTTTGCGTCAAAACCATTCACATCAGCGGCGACTCGAATTTGCAAAATTTAGAGCTTCAACATTTCCAAAACATTCGCGCCGACTTTGGTGACCACTTGGCTATGGCTCTGTTGCAGGACAGCAGACCTGATTTTGCGGGACACGAGGGTGAGAACTTACTATTATTATACTAGGTAAATACATATATATTTTATATTAGATGTCTTTTTGCAGTGATGTTAACATGCTTTAAATTGCTAATAGGCTTTATAAAAATGTTAATGACGGCGCTGTGCACGTCACTATTGTCTATTCAATCTAAATAATTAAGTAAAAAAAATTATCCCAATCGCTAAAAAGCACATTTCCAAATAAGCACATAAATTCCATTAGGAAAGTCTAAAGATCAAGTGGATTCTTACCGGATTCAGTACATCTTGAATTTATATTCTTTTGTGTGATCTGGCAGCTTCGAGTAGGGCCTTCTCATTAATTATGGGACATTACATATTATGTCAGTAACTCCTGGCAGGTGTAGCTCACTTTCACCAGGAGTTCACTTTTTAAGAGGTCCACAGTTGCGCGGTTCCTCGTCTCTGTCCACGCAGCAGTCATCAGAGAAAACACCCTCTCCACGAAGAGGAGTTTGTTTGTTTTCCCGCTATGGCTAGAACCAATAACGCATGTTCTGTTTTCTTATTACATTTTTTTATTGTAGAATTGTAATTTAATGTATTTGCGTTTACATGCAATCAAATACACTCCATTAGTAAAGGGATTGAAGGCTCAAATGGCCTTCATGTAAACACCCGGTTGGGCTCAATGCCTCAATCCGAATGAGGACAACGTCCCACCTGTCCTTGTTTCAGATTCTCATCCACAGACGACTCGACACCAGCTCGACACACAAGCAATCAGAAGTTCCTTCATTGTTGCTGTGACGTTACCTTTGTTTCCTTGTATGTGATTGGCTGAAACCTTTTCTATCGCCTCAAAAGTAAAAAAAAAAAAAAAAAAAATCGACATTGAAGCAAAAAAAATAAATATATGAATATAGATATATAGATATTTGACAAAGGATCTGCAAATGACCTTTCCAACGCGACTACGCAATGCGTGAAGTCGTGGACACGCATCCAGGGTTTCTGCAGGGTTTAGTCAGTCTATGACCGTTATGATTGACCTACACGAATTACGAAAAATAACTTCCTTTCAAAAGTCTTTTTTATTGACTTTCATTAAAAGTAATAAGTTTCATTATTTAAAGGTTCCATTTTCTTAAGAGTAACAAACTGAAGGCTCCCTTTTCCTAAGTATCAATAATACAGGAACAACACTACGGCTGTCAACTTTAGTCGTTTAGTCGACTAATCGGTCGATGCCGTCTTGGTCGAATGACATTCTTATTGGTCGACCGGTTTTGATTTGATTTATTTATATTTTTTAATAGAAAGAAATTTTCAATGATTTACTCCTTGATTTGTATTCCTTTATAAGCAGTTATATATATTACTGTATTCTAAATATAATTAGCCTATGGTTTATCCCCAACTTTAAATGCTTTAATTTAGGCTATTTTGTAACAGCGCCACAGTTTAGCACACACACATAGAACACTCGGTGGCTGGCTGCGCTGCTGCTTCGTGCTCACTAAGGTAGTTAGCTGTATTCATTCAGTTAGAACGCTACTTGTTTCGGTTTTTATACACTATATATTTTTATCTCGAATCGATGCGGCGTGGACGCACTCGGAAAAAAAAGAGCGCGTCGCACCGCGACCGCGTTGCTTCCATCATGAGCGCGGTGTGCGCGCCTACATTTGAAATCGAACTTGAGCGCGCAAAAGACGTGAGCAGTCCCTTTAACGGCTTTATCATGCTGACTCAATAAATAGTGTTTTCTTGATATGTTTTTGTTTTTATTTGTACACTTGAAGTATTTGAAAATAGCCTAAATAATGTAACAAAACGAAAATAAACCTATATGCGGTCCTACAATACAGCCTATTATAATTAGGATTGTTTTTTAGGCTCTCTGTTTGTCAGCACTGTTTCATCTGCCTTTAAACTGGTTTAAATCACTGAGACATTTGTGTTCTTCGCTGAATTCAAGCGCTTCTCACTGGATCTCGTGAGTCGTGACCGAGGCCGATTAGAGTAAACGCTCTACTGAGCTCGCGCGCTGCCGTTTGGACTTTGAGCCGAGCGGATAAACAGTCCGTGTGGCGCGCGCGGTTCAAATCAGTTTCGTTCCGCTTTTGGCGAATAAACATTATCGAACATTTATCGAACTCTTGATATCGTTTTATAGAGAAAAAATTATAATCGCGATAATGAATGAATGAGTATATCAATTTAAGACGTGGCTAAATGTAATTTATGACCTTGTATGGAAAATCCGGACGTTTTTATGACTTTTTATGGCCTAAAATTCGTATTATTAAATTTAAGACGTTTTATGACTTTTTATGACTCCGTGGAAACCCTTCGCATCGCAGAGCTAGTGCAAGATGAGTATGTGTGTTTAAACAGTATATCATTTATTTTATTTATTTTTTTAAAATGACCGATGGTTTGGCTAGATAAGACTCTTATTCCTCGGCTGGGATCGTGTAGAGATCTTTGAAGCTGCACTGAAACTGACATTTGGACGTTCAACCCATTGGTCCCCATTAAAGTCACTCTATGGAGAAAAATTCTGTAATGTTTTCCTCAAAAACCTTAATTTTGACTTAAAGACCCACTCCGATGAAAACAATGTTTTTCTAGGTGTTAACATGTTCTTGTGGCATTTTTCTGATGTTAGAGGACATATCTTGAGAAAAATCAGCTCAAAGTTGTATTTCTGAGTATTTCTACATTCAAATGGCTGTGAATCAGTAGCAGACGCTAAAATGCTGGCTAAAATCGACTGGAGTTGTGACGTAGTAACTCCACTGGGCGTCTCCACACGCGACGTCTTGGAGTGAAATAATGATCGGTGATCGGTGATAACTTTGATTAACTTCGGATAATAATAATTAACGTGTATATAATACTGTTGCCCCACCGGTATTGGGGATGTAAGCTAGCGGGAGAGACAGAGCTCTCAGCAATGGGCAGGGGGAGGGTCGTCTCCGTGCCAACGGCTCCGCCCACAACGCAGTGGCGAATTGCTAATGAGCTACTGCCGCTCTGCTGAAGCGAAGTCCCAGAAAACGGGACAGGTTTTGTGATTTTGGCTAAAAATGGCATAATCATAATTTAAAGACCACTGGGAATGTTTAAAAATAGCTCAAAATATGATCGGAGTGGGACTTTAAGAAAGAAAGACATGAACATCTTGGATGACACGGGAGTGAGTAAATGATCAGGAAATTTTAATTCTGGAGTGAACTAATCCTTTAATGTGTACACAGATTAAAAAAAACTGAAGAAAATAAAATGTAATTAATAACTGACCTGTAGCCACTTGTCGTAAGATCGGGTACCACCACCCTGCGCCTCCAGGCCTGAAGGTCCCTCTCTGTGGCCATCTGACTGCGGGGAGCATTCTGGTGCATCTGACGAACTCCCTCCACCTGTCCGCTGCGCCGCAAACCCACGTTAGGTGGAGACTGCACCTCCATACGCTCGTTCACCGACACTGTGCAATCAAACACAGCAATATTAGATGAGACTTGGTGGAGATTCAATTGCAAATCTACTTGAACGGGTGTTGATCTAAGAGTACAATGCTGTGATTTCAATGCCAAGATGTCAATGTATAGGCACCTCTGCGGGGAGTCCCTGGCTCTAGCCCACGGGCCGCAGGAACGCCACCCTCTCCCTGTACTGAAACATGTCTGTCATGATGCAGCTGAAGCTGGCGGATGGCAAAATCCAGGGCGCTGGGACGACCCTCCTCACTCTCCGCAGACTGTTGACTGATCACCTGCTCCACGACCTCACCGTCACCTGAAACACGATGAAGGTCCATTTTCAAAGGTGCAAATCAGAAACGCTCCGTGATCATAATGTTTTTAGTGAAGCACCGGCAACCGAAAATATATAATAGGCAAAAAAGATTTTTCGGTAACACTTTATTTTAAGCTGACATACTTACTATAGAAATGACAGTAAATTCTGCATTGCTCACATTACAACTAAAGTTACAATTATAAATTCTGCAAATTTCAACCATATAGTAAGTATATGTAGTTAATTAAAAATACTCCTTACTTATTTGAGTAATTACACTGTAACATCACCTTGAAATAAAATGTAACTGAATTTTAGGATTTGGCGAAAATCATTATACTTAAGCGCTTCTCTGATGGTGCGCAAGATAATAAACAGGTAAGACCAGAAAACGTTTCTTTTTTCTCAAATTAGTATTTCATGTCCCCATCATTATTTATTTATGTACCGTAATTCCTCAAATAAAGGCCGGGGCCTTTATTTACCTGAACTGCAGATGGTAGCCGGCTTTTATTTGAAGCAGGCTTTTATTAGAGGCAGGCCTTTATTTCTAATTCGCAATCCCCGCCCGCCCGCCCGCCAGCCAAGTTTCCATGGTGACGCGTCATGCTTGGCACGTTTTCACCACAGCCAAACTAGTGCTGTATGACAGATGTAGCGCTTTTATTTCTAAATATTAACAAACTTGCTTACCATGTCATCAACTATCTTCTATTCTGACTCTCAAATCCGTGTAAGTGAGTTTGTTTTGTCGTTTAAAACCCTTTATAAATGATCTTGATCTGTAACGTGAGATGGGCACCGCAGTTCGGAGATTCCTGTTGTATTTGTTAAGTTACAGCGCGTGAATTCTTCAGTTTCTCCCGAAATACATGAGGTAAGTGGCCGGTGAACTGGGAGAAGAATAGAGTAAACTTTATAGTTACTTACACTGTGTATCTGATATGAATAAAACACGTCGCCAAATATATTTGAATGGATTGTTATTGCTGCTTCCATAGACACCATTGTGTATTTTACAAACTATAAATTTATTGTTTTGCTATAAATCATATCTATTTAAATGTCTGAAACCTAAAATAAACATGTGGTTAAAAACACTGAATAGTTGTGATATATGACAAGCGCTGAGCGCGTCCGTCTTTGAGTGTACACTCATTTAAAGTGTACCTATTCACACTATTTTTTCCCCGGCCTTAATTTGAGACCGGCCTTTATTTGTCCGCGTTGACCACGCCCCCGGCCACTATCAGAGGCCCGGCGTTTATTTGAATACCGGTCTTTATTTGAGGAATTACGGTATGTTGAAAGCAGTGTAATAAGTGATATTATGACTTAAATGTGGATCTTACTCGTTTGTCTAGGCTTGTCTGCTTGCTAGGAACATATTTTTTTTTTGCGGAAGATTTGCAGTTAATGAGCTAATAAAATATTTCGACCCAAAACAATATTTTGTCTAATTATTTAGTAGTAGCCACTCTGCATTGTGGGTCCTGATTCTGAACTTTAATTTCAGTTGGGTAAAATTTCACTTTGGTGCATCACAATTCTTATAATACATTAGAACCGGTTCTGAAACTGGTTTTTCTATGCCCTGTTCACAGTGAAGTACGGATACATTACAAGGATGTTATGACAACAGTAGGGAACTTACTTGTTGCGACATAACCCAGTTGAGGAACTAGATGCTCATCTGCAATGTTTTCTCTTCCTGGGACCAGTCTCTGGAATCTGGGAGGGTGAGGGTTCCCATCCACGTCCACCAGGAAGGGAGGAGGCATCAGGTGTGGGGCCTGCTGGGTCTGCTCATCCAGGACAAACCCATTCGAGTCCCGGATCAGTGGCCGATAGTCAGTGTGGAAAAACACCTGGTCTGGAAGCTACGGATCGTTTTGGAAAAATACATTAAAAGATGGAGAAGTTATATTTAGGAACTTGAATAGTTTTATACTAGCCGTCTTGGTGCAATAGACGTCAATTGATCAACTTCATACAAACCTTTTCATAAGGCTTAGAGGTCCCAAAGCCAAAAATAACCAGATGTCCATGAGAGTCCGTCATTGCAAAGCGATGCCCATCAGCGGTGAACTTACAGTCAAACACAGCACCATGTCCTTGACCTTCAATCTACACCACAGAAAACAATTAATAACATTAGGACAAAAAAAAAGTGAATGTCTAATAAATTAATGATAGGGCCTACAGTAATATTCTGCTAAATAAATTGCCAGTTGCAATTGTGATATTTTTTTTTATCTAAATTGACAGTAAAGATAGCAAACACTTAGAAGTTACAAAATGCTGTTCTTCTAAACTTTAAACTCTCCAAAGAGTCCTGAAAAAAAATTTATCACGTTTTCCACATACATATTAAGCAACACAACCGGTTTAAAAATGGATAACAATCAGAAATGTTTCTTAAGCAGCTAATCATCATATCAGAAAGATTTCTGAAGGACCACGTGACACTGAAGACTGGAGTAATGATGCTGAAAACAGCTTTACATCACAGGAAAAGATTACACTTTACTATGTGTTCACATGGAAAACAGTTCTTTTAAATTATAATAATATTTCACAATATTGCCGTTTTTACTGCACTTTGATCAACTAAACGCAGCCGTGGTGAGCAGAAGAAACTTTTCAAAAATGTTTTACAAATCTTACCGATCCCAAATTTTTGAATGGTAGTTTAAATAAAAAATTGCATATAGTTTCAATATGATTAAATGTTACATATGTTTGAAGCTTGTTATTCGCCATAATGGCTATTCATCAGAATAACCATAGCTACTCAAAAAAAGACAATATATAAATGTATTTCTCACTAAACCAGCATGACATTTGTAATACACCTGCACTGATTCAAATGAGTAGTTTTTAAATGTATTATATAGAAGCTCCATTTTATAAGGTTAAAAGTCGCTAAATAAAATGAATGGTTATTGACTATTAGGGGGCAGCCCCAGTGCACACTTGCTGTTGCGGCTGTACAAGTTCGGGAAACAATACTGAAAGATCATTGGAATACTCTACCATATTAAAGTAATGCATGGTTTTAATGCCTCTGATGAGGTCCCATATGAAGACGTTCCCATCATGGCCTGCAGACAGCATGATGCGGGGGTCATAGGGATGTGGCTCCAAAACATACACCTCTGCCTCGTGACCCTGCGAGAAGGCGGAGAGAGATTCCTTCAGCTCTATATAGCAAAAACAAATCCTATAAGCTTCACCTTTACAGCAGAAAATGCTCTTACTTTAAGGATATGTAGCAACTGTCCAGTGTAGGAATTCCACACTTTGAGAAGATAATTGTTGACGGCAGTGATGACTGCGTTATCATGGCGGTCCCAGGACACCATGGTGACTTTGGGTTTGAAGAAATTTTCATCCTCTGTTAAAGGTGCAGACCTTCAGTAAACAAGGAGGAAGAAACTTCATTAGCAGATCGAGTCACACTCGTTTTGAGTTCTCCAGAGGTTGTCCATACCCTGGAAGAGTGGCGGACATGTTCAATAAAATGCTCTTCCACTGGTGTCTCTGATGCAGGCGCCATATACGAGCAGTGCCGTCTCGACTGCCACTCACAAACCTAAGAGATATCGCAGAACGATAAATAAAACAGGAAGAACAAACTGAAGTACAATGACAGTAATGCACCAAAATTACTGTACAGAAACAGGTTATATTTAGCAAAAAGAAAAATGTAATAAACAATAAGATTATTGGCATTTATTTAATGAGCATTCACATAAAAAACGAGCTGCATTTAAACCACATAAATGGCGGTCTGAAGCCCTGTAATATGCAATATAGCAGAGGTGTAAAGTCCAGGTTCAGAAAGTTAAAGTCCTCCTCAGTATTTTCACCTGGATGTGCTAATTAGCACAGTTTTTCAGCCAGGAGATTGAACTAATTAGTGTAATCAGCTAGCAAAGTTCATGGGTGGAATAAATTAAACATATGGCGGGACTTTTACTTTCTGACCCCTGGCGTTCACACCTCTGCATATTTAGCTCATAAAAGCTCATCTTTAGAATTATTTTTTCCAGCTAACTATCAAGCTAGGGACACTGGATGGCTTTCCTGAAGTAAATGTAACGGTACATGACTGTTTACAAGTTGTTTTATTCATGCCTTTCCGTGGTTGAAACACCGAGCGAACTGTGATTGCATAGATAGATCATAAAAAAGCCCAAAATCCAATCTCGATTAAATTAGTTTATTGTTGTTGTTATTTATGGATTTTTCTATGGTTGTATCAGTTACTGATACTTTTCCAGTGATATCTTTATTATCATTATTTGTTGTTGCTTTTACTATTGGTATATCTGTTATACTTACAGCTACTCTGGTTTATATGCTTCCATTCCCACACTTATATACACTCACACACACACACACACATTAGTATGTTTGTCCTGTTTATTTTGTATTTAGCACATATATATAGTGTAACAATTTGTGTTTGCATAATTATATATAAAAAAGATCATAAAAAAGACTGCATAAAACAGCATAGACAAAAAAAAAAAAATCTTAATACATAAAAATGTTTTAAAATGCTTTAGTCAACCCAGCCCTAACATACACACAGCTCACGTTCACTTGTTGTAGCTGATCTACTTTGAAATAGGCACTCATTAGAGAAAAGCGCTAATTAAACCATTTCAGTCAATGGTTTCGGCCCTCCAAAACAGTTTCTGCCTTAAAAAAAACATTGGTTTTATTAAACCACCAATATTACCTCTCTCCTGAATGACAGAACTGGATGCTGTCCACCTTGTCCTACAAATGAAACCCAGTATTGTGAATCAGGACACACCATAATGAGATATTCCCTCAAAATCTGTTGATTATTGACCTATTCCTAAAAACCGGGCGCTCTTACGGTGTGCGAGTCAAGCTCAGCTAGTTTTTCAGGACAGCCGCTGCCCAGGTAGTATATCCTGATGACATCATCTGTGCTTCCTGTTGCAAGGAACATGCCACCTGTACAAAGAGAAACAAATGCACACTGAGAAAGCCTTACGTAAACATACACTCGTGAAGAGAGAGAGAGAGAGAGAGAAACCCCTCCAGCAGTAGTTCGAACATTCGGGCCCTCTCACCAGGGCTGAAGGAAGAGCAGACTGTCTGAACACCAGGCCTCGGCTTCTCTGTGAACTTGTGTGGACGATCGCTGGCGGACATTAAAGGAAAGAAAGAAGAATGAACATCAATCTCTGACTGGCTTCTCATATTTTCATTCTAACTTGAATAACCCTCACCTGAAAAAGCTATTATTCACATCCCACTGCCAGAAACACACCGTTGCATCAGTTCCTGTGGACACCAGGTACCTTCTGGAGCCCTTGACAAATGGAGAGAACTGCAAGGAGAAAGAGGAAGTAGGAATATCTGTTAGAGCAAGCGAACAACATGATGTAGGGCCTTATAATTTCCGCTATCACGGACGGAATCGGCCAATTAACGCGGAATTTTACTATTTGGAATGAAATTCTGTTTTAGTGTGGGAGAAGAGCGTATGTCTGGGAAAAATGCAGACGGGGGAAGCAAATCTGGGCGACACAACCCCCCAGTTGTTTCATTTCAGCTCCAATGACGGCATCAAAACAATGAAAGCATGGCGAAGCGGCTCTCCACGGCTCTGCTTTCGTCGGCGAAAAAGTTAAGAAACTCGACGCTAAGCCCTCAGTACCAAGGCAAGCAGTTCGCATGTGACTTTAATGAAGTGTTTCCCATACATAGACTAATTCGTGGAGGTGTGCCACAGAATCAACACCGGCCGCCACATATTGCGTTTAGTTCATTTTGTTTAACACCATTTAAAACACGCAGCGCATCAGTTGCATTTCCTTTCCCTGCTCTCTGCCACTCACGTGTCTCTCTCTCACACACACACACACATACACCCGTCCCGTGCACGACTGTCTATGAGGTGCCGGACTGGACAAAATTGAAGTGACACTGCGCGAGAGAGACCGAGTGTGTCCGACAGTGCGAGAGAGAGAGACAGAGTGTGACTTTTATTTAAACTTATATAAACTAATATAATTTATTTTACTGGACAGTTTAAAGCTCATAACCATATTTTGCTGTAACTCGAAGTACTTAGAGTGCAGTGTTATGTTGCATCATGCAGTATTTGTGCTGAAAAGTAAGAGTAAATGTCTGTTGCCTCAATAAATTTAAGGTCATTCCTATTTTATTTGTGTAGTACATTTTAATCATTAACAATAAAAGCACACTCTTTTTTACAACTAAAATAACAGTAAAAGGTAAAAAAACCTGAATTCCCAAAAATTAAAACGGATAAAACGGAATTTGGGAAAAAATAAAACGGCTTTTATAGGGCCCTAAACATGCCTGTATAAGCAGCATTCAAACACACCCTTATTGATAAAGCGTACAGTTGTAGCATTTGTTTGTCTATGAGGTGTCTCTACCGAGAACGCTGTGTTTTGCCCCCAGGAAAACCACCAGTTTACTAAAGAGCAGCCTTGATGCATGCTGTCGTCAAGACGGAACCATTCTTTTCCTATCGTCACACTCAATTATAGCAAAAATCATACGCCGCTACGCTATTTCAACGTCATTTTCAGTTTGGGTTTCAATCCGATCAAGTGTTTACATGTCCTCTCGAGCGGATAGAAAAGGAATAAACCCCCCCTTTCAATCGGATCGAAATGTCGTTGGGATCGAGCTCACTCGGATCGAGTAAGGCGTTTACATGAAGCTTTCAGTCCGATTGAGCAGTCAACCCGATTACTAACGGAGTGGTAGCATGTAAACGTAGCCACTGAAGACTGGAGTAATGATGCTGAAAATTTAGCTTTGCATTACAGGAATAATTTTTTTTTAAATATGTTTTTATAACATATTAAAATAGAAAAGTGTCATTTCAAACTGAAGTAATATTTCACTATAATACTGTTTATTTTGTTTTTCATCAATGCAGCATGAAGCATAAATTACTTCTCTCAAAAACATTAATTATTCCATACTTTTGACCCATAGTGTGTGTGTATGATACACTGCTTATCAATTCTGATTCTTATCGATTCCTAATTTCGATTCATATTTAGTCTTATTGCAAAACATTTAATTGTAGCTGAATATAATGAGCAAAAGTCAACAGGCTAAAGAACACTAACACAAGGAGCGTTTGCCTGTGGTTTAAAAATACCATAGATGAACAACTATCCTAACTAGCGTATTTTCCGCACTATAAGGCGCACTTAAAAGCCTTTAATTTTCTCAAAAAACGACAGTGCGCCTTATAATCCAGAGTAGGGCTGGGCGATAAAACGATAACGATAATTATCGCGATATAATTTTTCTCGATAAAACGATATCAAGAGGTCGATAAATGTTCGATAATGTTTATGCGCCAAAAGCGGAACGAAACTCATTTGAACCGCGCGCGCCTCACGTACTGTTTATCCGCTCGGCTCAAAGTCCAAACGGCAGCGCGCGCGAGCTCACTAGAGCAGAGCAGACGCGTTTACTCTGATCTGCCTCGCTCACGAGATCCAGTGAGAGAAGCGCTTGAGTTCAGCGAAGAACACAAATGTTTAAAGGCAGATGAAACACCGCTGACAAACAGGAGAAACACTGCGCGCAACAATACAGTCAGAATCTGAATTGATACTGAATCCATTTAGCCTACCATGGATTTACTGTAAGGTTAGCCTAGTAATATTAACTGCACCATGAAATGTGGGATATACATATTGAATTGTATAATATTATTAATGTAGACAATGTATTAAATGACTAATGGAATATAATTAGTATTTAATAATGTATTTAACTGTTAGGCTACTGTTTTTCATACAAATACCATAGAAACCATAAAGTTACATTTTGCCATGATAGTGAGGTGCTATAAGTTAGGCTATGCCTGGTTTTATCTGTGGTTATCATGATCTAAATGCATGGTACTGGATGACCAATGCTTAATTTGAATAAAACTCAAACAGTCAGAATATTACATTTTACCAAATAAAAATGTGTTTTTTTAAACAGATGTTACTGTTTTTGTTAATGAACATAAATTTAACACAGTAGTATTAGCTTGAGTATTAGGATGCAGATTTACTGTCAACTCACTGTCAAATATGCATTTCGAGACAAAACATGTAATTTGAATATTGCAGCATGCACTGCAAACTGTGCTGAAGAAATATTTTTCTATTCAGATATTAATTTTGTTAAGGAAAAATGACAAATGTTTGAATGTTCTACCTCAGATTTGTGAAATGTTCACCTGTTTGGCAAGTGTTTGTCATGATATGTTTTGACAATAAAGAGTTAAAACCACAATTAACGCTCTGGTTTATACAACTTTCACTAAGGAGCAAAAATCTGCCTTTAAACTTGAAAGAAATAAAGATTTGACATTTATCGTGATAATTATCGATATCGACTGATATATAAAAAAATATCGTGATAATTTTTTTGGGCCATATCGCCCAGCCCTAATCCAGAGCGCCTTATATATGGATGGTGAACACACGTTCACCAAGACGGGGAGACAGCGCCGGGCGACTTACGCCACTATCTGCCAATGGATCGTGGATGCCTGGGCTGATATATCAGTCTCAACTGTGATCTGAGCTTTCACGAAGGAAGGAATAATCTCTTTATTCTGCCAGCTCACATACCCGTATTTACTTCCTGTTTTCGGCCGAAGTCCACAGTAATCGATTGTCGAGTTCGCGCGCGCGATCAAACCTCCTCCGTGTGTTCAACATCTGATCCGGATGAACTATCCATTTGAGCTGATATTCTCAGAACACCACACAGCACCGTCATCGGCTGACAGCTGACAGTCTGAGTCTCCACTGTTGCTTAGTTACCAATGATCGCGCGCACGCACTCGACAATCGCCTACTGTGAACTTCGACCGAAAACAGGAAGAAAATACGGGTTTGTGAGCTGGCTGAATAAACATCATTTTTATTCATATCTTTCACATTTACTGCAGTCAGATTCACCGTGTTCACTCACATGGCTGTGCACTTGTAATGACACATTAAGGTTGTTAAGAGGCTAAAAGCAGGTTTAAAACTTGTCCCGTTTAAGTCAACAGGGTGCAAATTTTAAAAAGAGGATAACAAGTGTAGGCAACACCGGTTTTTGTCGTTGTTATCTGTACTGACAGCACTCCAAATTTACAACAAAAAAAAGTTAAAATTGACCGGAGTTCTCCTTTAACGTTTGAACAACGTTACCATGGGAGTGAACGGAGTTGTCAGAACGCTTAATAAAGTTTGACTTTATCTGACTGTTTTGTTGACATTCCCTTTAGCACATCTAGTGGATGCATAACGCAAACCCAGTCAAACGTTTGACTGCAGTATCTTATGCCCCTTATAATCCGGTGCGCCTTATATATGAAAAATGTTCTAAAATAGGTCATTCATTGAAGGTGCGCCTTATAATGCGGAAAATACGGTAATATAAATGTCAAGCATTATTAAAGACAAGTAAACACTCAGTAATTTAAAAAAGAACAAATAAAAAAATTAGCAAGTGCAACAAATAGATACAAGATTTCCAGGTACAAAAACTGTAATCAAATGTAAATAACACTGCACTTTATAGTTCCAAAAGTTATTCAGTCAAGAACGAGTGAATTTTCTCTGTCTTTTTTGATTAGTGTTATTATAGAGACGGCAGCGTGACTATTAGGCTGCTGTCACTTTAAGAGTTGCCCAATATAGTTACACAACACACGCCTGCAACACTGAAAACAGCGATCGAGTCGTCTCGCGCTTGAATGGTTTAAAGAAATTTAAATGGTTTATGAAATTTTAATTTTATAACAAGTATCCGATTACTGACCTCAAGTACTCGATTCCAGAATTGGAATCGATTTTCAATTTCCAACCCTAATGATGACGAAGAACTGCTATGTCACGTGAGCTTAGCTTTTTAAGCAACGCAAGGGGTAGAGTTATGTAAATGTTGGGACGTGGGTGCCAGAACTGAACTGAAACAATGTGCACTGTAGCACGATACTACAATCTCTCCTCAAAGGCAGATCGTGAAGCCTTTTTAATCCTTCACAAACGTAAAAGGTGATATCACATGATCGTTCATACAGCGCTCTCACCTGTAAAGAGGTAATAGATCCACTGTGGCCCTGCAGGACCGCCACTGGGGCACAAGTACGAAGGCACCAGACTCGAATGGATTTGTCGCAGCTCCCGGCCGCAATAAGGGTGTTCTCAAAGTTAACGGCGAGGTCTGATATCTCAGCGTAATGTCCTCTGAGAGTGGAGTGAAGACTTCCGTCAAAGGAGGACCAGATCTTCACCAAGGCATCGTCTGAACCCTGCGGGTCAGGAAACGAGCAGGGTCAAGCGTGGGACATCGAAGACCCAGAGCCGAGAACCCCAAGAGATTTGCAATTACGCTCACCGTAAAAATCCTGGAACCCGTCCGATCGAAGGCGATGCAGTACACGGCCGAGAGATGTCCCAGGATCCTCCTGTGCATCCTCATGTGCTGATAATTGCTGACAGGGTTGATGGAGCTGAAGCGCTGGGCTCCGGTGAGCTCTCGGCCTCGACACACCTCCACTGCAGTGACAGAGACATTGAGAAAGCTCAAAATGCATTAAACGTGGATCAGGGATGGCTATGAGCCAAAGTGAGAGGGAAGAGTCAACAGGCCAGTGCTGCATTTATGCCATTATTTCAGTTTGCGGTGTCAAGTTTAATCGTCTTACATCAACGTTCATGGCGTGAGATACGATGCATTAAAATGGAGGCCATTAACACACAGCAACCTTTTTTGTACTAATGTTTCTTTTTCCCCACTTCTTTTATGACAACCAATCCATGCATAAAAATACTAATACTGTTTTTTAACTAGTGGTTTTATTGCTTACTTAGCACAAAAATGTAGGAGAATGTTTTCCGTGGATTTTCACAAATTGTTTTGTTTATGGAAAAACATGAAAACATAGTCAGTTAATTTGATTTAGTTGATTAGTTTTGCCGCATTTAGATGTTTTTTTTTTGCCATTGATCCCTTATTTTCTCCTTAAAACTGCAGTGAACCAAAGACAGTCTCAAAAACACGGTTTGAAATCGCTGGTGTTTCTGATGTCACACACTACCTTGTAACCAATCAGATCAACGTGTGACCAGTGGATCTCTGAGCTGAGTGAGTGAGTGGAGGCGGGGCTCATTCGCATATTCATAGAACCCTGTATACTAAATGAGGCAAGGGTGTCGAGTCAAATTTATTCAAGATATTTTAAAGGGGTCATGAACTGGCTTTTTAAATTGTTTTATACTGTTGTCTGAGGTCAACTTATGACGTTCGCTTGGTTTTTACATTCAAAAACATCAAAATGAATAAGTAATAGGCTATTTTCTACCCTAGTTTTGAGCCTAGCTACAAAAACGCTCAGTTTTTATGGGTGTCTCGCATTGAAGACTTGGAAGTAAACGCCCACTGCTGTGAGTGGATAACAGTTTTGCATATTATAATGAGGTAGGCCTATGTCATTTAGCTATGCGTGTAATGCGCGAATCGGTGGGCAGGGCTAAACCGGCCGTGTTGAAGTAGGCGTTGATCTTCTGCGGGGGTGGTGTTTTATCCTCTTTGTCGTCATAGTTCCCCACTTTGAAAAACGTTTTTTTGAAAGTCGTTTGCTGAGCCTGGTGTCAATCAAAGCTTTTATTGGACCAGGGTGTCTACAGATATAAACAATTTAAATTTAAGACTTTAAGACCTTTTTAATGCTACTTTGAATGAAATTTAAGACCAAACCTGTGATGGAAATACACATTATATTACAAACGTATATGTAATATTTAATGTTTAACCTAAGTAATTGAAGTAATTTAATATTAACTACTTGTTTATTTCTCATGTGAGTTTTTTTATGTGTGCTGCTCATTTGTTTTGATTTCTCACTATAAAATCTCTCACAGAGTATCAACAGCACTAACAGAAATACATTATCTTTATCAATCTCTGTTTATGTAATAAAATCAAGATCATTCTTACGATTCGATGCTTCACTGGTTATTTGACGGACATTGGATGCGTCAGACTGGAGAAATTTTAGCGGTAATGTGACCAGAAATATTTAAGACCCATCGAATCTGAATTTACGACATTTTAATACTTTTTAAGGCCTTTTATTAGGAAAACTTTATTTAAGACATTTTAAGGACCCGCGGCCACCCTGTGGACTAACAAGGACGTTTTCAGTTCTGAAGCTTACAGGATATTCTTATAATATGATGACCTCTTAGATGTCAAAACCTCAAGGAAAATTTGATTTCTCAGTTCATCACCCCTTTAAGGCATGAAGAATTTTTTTTCAAGTAAAACATTTTTTAAATGTAATTTTGGTGATCAACTATGAGTTTTAAGGGATACAATTATTGACTACAGGGGGACTTTAAATATTAACATTAATTTAGTAAAGAAAAATAGTGATGGTGAGTCTAGGTATAGCCTAATTGTCCATATTGTTGTAGTGTTTCAGTTTGCAATATTTTATTTATTTATTTTTATATAATGTATTTATTTTGTCTGTGTTCTTAACCTCTGGAAAATTCGATGTTAAGGCCACTGGTTCTTCGGCCTGATTATGTTTGCATTGATTTTTCTCTTTTAAGAGTTTAAGTTTGCTGCATAGGCTATTCATTTATTCGTTTTTTGATGCCCTACATTTTTAAAATATTTTAGTTAAATAAGATAAGGCTGTTATTTACAGGTTATTTATTTTGTTTGCATTCTGATCTCAAAAAAAGTTTGTGCAATGTTTGCCGGTGTCGCTGCGGCAAGCTTATGATTTCTATTTTAAATGCTCGTTATTATGGTTTAGTATCTCTCCACAGACTTAAATGAACTAGGTCTAGAAAATCTTTAGTCGTGGGCTGAAATCAATAAATAACTTATTCAACAAATAATTAATCAAATAATCAAATTATTCAACAAATAATATTCTTATTCAACAAATAACTTAAGTTAAAAATAAAATAAAAATAAGTTAAATTCACCATGCAAATCAAAAATGGCTATTCTTATTTTTATGGAATATTGTAGTGTTTATTATAAGTGATTAATCCAGGGAGGGGACACATCACTACTTTTTTCATGTACACTTGCAAAACAAAAAGAAAAAGCTAAGGAAAAATAAAAGCTTTCCCTCCCCCTCGCAACAGCAGCATCTCTTCTCTAATGCCGTTCTCCGCGTGAGCAAACAACAACTATCCAATCAATTCCCGACGGACACAATTAAGTCCTGCCCTACTGTTTCACTCAAGCGTATGCATCACAATAGGGAAGAAAATATGTTTGCAACTTCCATTTCATGCCAATAAAAGACAAAAGCAACCTTTATTTTTTCCTCTGAGTCAGTTAAAATTCAGCCAGGGCAAGAACTTTGTGTTACAGGTGAATAACTGAAGGGACTCACCAATATTGGCATCCCTGCAGCTTAAAGGCCTCTCTGGTGGTCTCCCTCTGTGAAGGGCCGCGAACGTGGAGGCTTTCCATCTGCTGCTGCAGTCTAGAGAGGTGGTGGTGACATTTAGACTTGGATAACTGACAGACTCCCACCAAGGCCAATGCGGTTGAAAGCTCAGCCTGATCTCACCTTTTGACCGCCGCAGTAAAGAGTGTTTCCCGGCCCCCAGGAGAGAGTGCACTCCTGGCACACCTGACGGGACCTCCCGGTCCAGAATCGGACCGATCTGCTTGCATATCTGCAAAAGGTGATCTGGTGCGATATGTCTGTTGGCAGCAACCTAACAAAGAACAAAAGATCTTTACACCATTGTGGACGCAATAAAGTCGCTTAGTTTACTTCTGTCACGTTTACTAATGACATGCATTTCCAATTGAAAAAAAGAGTGGTCACTATATTAGGTGTCTTTAACTACTGTGTACTTACAAAAATAAAAAATAATTGTTAAGTACAACGCACTTATTGTATTGATGTTGCATTGAAAAGAAAAACCCACTTGTGCTGCTATTGAGGCAGATACAGGAAAGGTTTGCTGGTATGGGTACGGACAGGTTTGCTGGTATGAGTAGGTTTAATAGGAGTGGGTTAAAAGGGAAGGGAAGGGTCAACAGTGTAATTATAGATGTAATTACAGAAATTATTTACAGATGTAATCATATGCACATATACTTGTACTTTAAATACAAGTACAATGTTTAAAAACATGTACACAATAAGTGCATTATATCAAATGAATAATTTAAATCTTAGTACATATTAAACTATATAAAGTGGGACCAAAATACAAACATTTAATATTGAATTATTTGTAATAGCAATACCTGTCCTTAACACTAAGTATATTACTCTTTTTTTGCACCTTAGGTAATCCCATTTTTCTTTTTTTTTAGTGGATGGATCTGATTTCTGGCTTCTCAATGTGCTTTTAACCAATCAAACTATATTCTTCTATACTCTTTTTTTGCACCTTAGGTAATCCTTGTTTATTTAAGAAAGCTTTTGGTTGATGGGTTTTAACTAGTGTCACTTTGATTTTACATATGTACTGTATATACATTTTTATATTGTTTATATAAGGTTGTGTTTTACCTTTCTCGTGTAAAGCACTTTGTGATTTTATCTGTGAAAAGCGCTTTAGAAATAAACTTTACTTACTTAACCAATCAAACAGACAACTATATTCTAATTTTAAGTAGCTGTCTTGTTAAATTATGTCAATTTAAACGGTTAAGATAACTGACTGTGGTCGAGACCCCTCAGGAAAACATAAATAAAAGCCCGTCTCATGCGGCTGAGTGCAAGGAGTTTATGCAAATCGTGTCCTTTTATCGGCCAATCAGAGCGCAGGTCACATGCAAAATAAAAAGCCGACAGCGAGTCCTGATATCTGATTGGACGATTTAATATCGTGACGTAGCCACAACCCGACGAGGCCCCACCCTAACTGCAATACAGCACTAAATAATAGGGAAGCAGTCAAAACACAGAGAACCCCCAAGAACTGCTCGCAATAATAACGCTATACGAGCAAATCAAAGTTGTCAAAGATAATACGCATGTATAACAAAACGGAAGGAAATAATTCAGATGCCTGTCATTTAAAGTCGAGCATAATTCGGTCACAAAACACACACGTGTGAGAATTAAACACACACCATGATGCACATGCTCCAGAAAAAAATCAAAACACTTAACTTACCAAATCTTCATAAGATCGTGGGTGTTCGTTTCCTTCCCAATCCAGCCGACGTGGAAGGAGCTACCAAAAAATAAAATAAGCCGGGTTAATGAGAAATGCGAAAGGAAAGCGACTCACGCCAAGTTGTCTTAATAATAACATTAGCGGAAAATGTAAACAAAGTTGAAGGCAAGAGATAATGAAAAGTAGCATATCGCCGAATCCATGTTTCAATCCAAGAGGGAGCCAAACAACACACAGACTGATGGACATGAAGTACTCGAGCAACACACCTGGTTTTCCTCCAGCTCACACACGAGAGCCTGCAACAGATGAGAACGAGCTCAGTTCAACACGAGCATCGTTTAAAACACACAATTCTCGCATTAAAGTCTCGACGGCTGAAGTCAACTCACCTCGGCCGCTTTCCGACACGGCCCCGTGCTCAAATAGCGCGATATCAAGTAATATAACTCTGCGAAAGGACACCGTTTATTATTGGATTTGCGACACAGAAGCTATAAAGTACCGGTTATTAATATTCCTAAATACTACTTTTTTGTGGCTTACCCGATTCAAGGGGCGAAATACTCCCATTTCTGGCTGCAGGATCGGCCATAGCTCAAAGAATACGGTGTTAGGAGACGAACTTTATGTGTAGTTTGTAAATTATATAATTATTTAATGTCGATTGTACGCTTCGTACCCCTCCACGATTGCTCCCGCTTTCTGTTCGGCCAGTTTTCGGTCGCCATTGGAAGTATGAGGCCTGAGCTCATCGTAGCTACTTCCGGTTGAGCACCGGAAACAGGGGGAGGGGGTTCAACCGCTCGTGTTCTCCTTCAGCAAAACAGAAGCCACGCGGAGGTTTAAAAACACAAACGTTCAATGTTCATGTCGAAACGTTTATTGTCGTGTCGTTAAAAGCAAACCCTTTCCTCGAAGAACGACGAAAACGCGCGTTCCTGTTCGAGGAAGGTCGAGCGGCTCGTTCATGACGTCACGTTGAATGGCGACAGTAGAAACCGTTTATCTTTTGTCTATAAAACAGTCTGAGAACCTGATGGTTTGAATATTTAAAGATATGCAAACGACTAACATTCACCACCCCTACTTATTACATGCTTGCGGGATGTATATTATATGAAATGTGCCGAATGTACTTGATTAACACACATATGCCCACTGACAGAAACGGCACATATTCTGAGGTAGAACAATGCAATAATAGACCAAACCTTTGGATCTTTTGTCTTCTGATTTTTTTAATTATTATTATCAAAAAGCAGTTGCAAGTGTATCAGTGTCCATGCATGAAAAAACAAAACATCAAATCAAGGGACTTATTTTCAAGAGAGCAAGCATACTATTCTTGCAAAACCTTTTACAAAATAGGCTTGTTCGGTTTTTAAATAATAAAGATGTTACAGGTTCTATTGCTGATCATATTCATTCATATTGTTATAACTATATTATTATTGCACATATATATAAATTTGAATGTATAAGTATATCCAACTTTACCCACATACAGACCGCACTTTCATGTAAAAGCGATACTATATGCCAAATCTCAAATTCTTGATTGTTTATATCATTTCAAAATGTAAACTATATGTAAACCCAGCAGTAATCTGTTAAATGTGACTATAAGGCACTTATCTTCATAGATATTACAATCATTAACATTGTGTTTTGCTGTAAAACTGCTTTGAAACAACAGAAGATTGTGAAAAGTGCTATAGAAATCAAATTGTTCAGATTTGGAGACATTCTGGTTGTCAGTCACATTTACTGTGTCCTTTGTTACTGGGTAGAACTACACCTGCAATTACTCTGCTACGAGTACTTGAGGAAACGGACTGACATACATCCACTTAAATCACATTATGTGGTTAAAACACATCATTCTGAGGTTTCAATTGTTTGCAGATGCCACTTACTTTTATATTTGGGTGTCCTTGAGTGTCCACATATGGACCCAATGTGTATACTGTAGTGAAACTCTGTAGTTACACTTTTATAATGTTGTATTTTAATATGATTAAATGAACAAAATACATAGCTAGTGCAAAGTGTTGATTAAATGATGATTACAATGCTGTCGACCGGACGTGTTTATGAATATTGGTCACATACTTTCAGCCTGACTTTTAAGACACTAAAATAAAAGCTTCCAAAAATGTAGACCCCTAATTCCTAAATTACATGGATGTTTTATCTCCTTATCACAGAAAACATAAGAAACTCTGTTTGGATTCACAAACAATGAAATTGTTTTCATTGTTTGTGAAATGTTTTTTCTTTATTATAAAACCTGGCACAATCTAGAACACACACACACACAAATGAAGAGATGAGACCATAGAACATCCCCTCACACACACACCTAGAAATTCCCATTAAAATGAATTTAATGTCATATAATGGGGCCGTGTTCTTTTTCTTCAAATAAAAATCAACCAGTGGCAATGCAGATATTAAGATATATGCAGAACAGTGAAATAAGGATTCCCAGCCCCAGCTTCATCAATGAAGAGTTTATAATAGATATTATAGAGTTTATAATCAGGTCTGAGTTCAGATTTATTTCCAAATTATTGGAATTTGTCAAATTATTTTATGGACATTAGACTGAAGACTGGCTCCCACATTTTGACAAATTTATAAATATATTCATATAAGCTCCCAAAAAGCAATTCCTAGCCAATGATATAATATGAAATATTACACAAACTATATATATATATACATACACATTTAAAATGCATGCCAATAAAGAACGACTTTTCTAGCTATTCCTTTACACCTGGATTTCATCTGTTGGATATTGAATCTTTTGTTCTATTATTAATCATAGAAAGGAAAACAGTAGGGCAAAAAATCATGGTGAAATAACACCCATTTTATTGGCATATCATACCACTCATTACAGAGACAGCTACATAAAAAAAAAAGGAAATAAAAAAAGAAACTGTACATTTAACCTAAAAACCTTGAGTGATATAGCTACTGCTGGCATGTTCACGTGAAAGAAATTACAGTAATTTTCTTATAACATAAGCTACAACCTGCATGTTTAACACTGTAACACAGCTCTGTTATTAGCTTTGCTAACACACACGATTCCATTTTTCATCCTCTTAAAGTACCATCACATACTGCATATAGAAATTATGAAAACCTTTTCACAGCAGCTATACAACAACGTTATTGCAATGCTATCACCACACAGAGACAAAAGTCAATGTAAAACACAAATCTGATGAGTGTTCCAGTACTAGTGAGCAGGATCATTATTCAAAGCGGTTGATTCATAAAACGGTTTGAATAAAGAGGTTTCAATTTATAGAATACAGCTTACAATAAAAACAAACAAACCATAAAACAAAGAACCCCCTTCCCCATACAACACACAGACGTCCGTCACATTGCCTATGGAATGATAGTGTCTCAGGCAAACACTCCCAGTTTCAAGAAATTTCATTTTTAAAGTTTTAAAAATGGCACAATCGCATCATCTGTTGCAACCTGTTCCCGCTCCCCTCCCTTCTTTAAAAACAAAACAGAGTCAGAAAAATAAAATAACAACAAGTAGTCATTAGTTGTTTCATGACTGCAAATCTTCTTCAGGAAAAACTGGAGTGGGAAAAGATGGGATCCCTCTAAGGCTTTTCTCTTGAAAGTCATCTATAAAATGAGCTTCTAATATTGAACTACTAAAAACCTGCCCTTTTTTTTTGTTTTGTTTTTTAGAAAATAGTCAATAAAAATATTCCTCTGTATTGTACAAGAAAAGAGGTATTGGAGCTCTGGTGAAATGTAATCTACGTTATTTAGCAGCTCCCTCTTTCTGGTCGGCCTCCTCTTCCTCTTCCTCGCCGTTGTCCTCCTGTAACAAACAAACAAACTCATAAATAACCTTAGCCACAGATAAAACCCTATATTCTCCAGCACTAATGAGCAGGCGATATCACACAGGACCTCAGTGGGATGCATTCATTAGAAATGGACTCACTTCATCAGCTTTGGTCTCTCCGTTCTCCGCCGGGGTTTTCTCGTCCTCGGGCTTCGCGTCCTCTTTCTTCTCCTCTGGTTTGGCCTTTTCTACATCCTTGGCCTTCTTGCCCCTCGCAGGCGCCGCCTTCTGTGAGGTTCCAGAAAATACACGGTTAAGCTGTTGCCCATAACATTCATAAAGCTCGTTTCGGTAACTGACTTACCTTTGGCTTGGGCTTGGCCTCAGACTTTGTCGTTTGGGGTTTCTGTGAAACAGAAGTTCAGCGTCAGCCATGTGCATCACCAAAAGGGAATTGTGTAAATATGAAATCAGGGGGACTGACAAAACCAACTTACTCCTTGAAGTCTCTCAGACCGTCTTTTGGGCTGTGGGGTTATTGGATGAGGACAAGATGGGAAGGCAATAAAAGAAAACAGGCATTAAGTATCAGAGTTGTATGATAAACTGTGTTATAGGGTACAACGGGGCTAAAGGCACATTTTATTTGATTTTCCTCTAAACCACTAGATTTTTCACTAGATTTTTTATTGGTCTAGAGGAAATCTAGAGATTTCCTCTAGACCACTAACTTGCCGCAGCACTTTCCAAAACATCCGCTTCTCAAGATAAACGTGGAAATTTGTCAGCGGAAAGTTGATTTGGTTTAATATTTATTGATTTTTTTTTTTTTTTTTTTAGATTTTAGTAGCAACTGATATTGGCTAAAATTATTGAATATATTTTTTGTGACAAAGGTCTTCTTTATGATTTTTTGTTCAAGGTAATTAAAGCAACAGTTTTTTAATAATGGAAGAATATGTAAAAGTATTTGGGGTAAAAGGCACAATTATAAACATGATAATAAATATCTATCTGACTTTTCCATGTGTTGACATGGTTAGATTCAGATATGAAATGATTAATCACATCCAAAATAAGTTTGTTTACACAATGTGTATAATTATTTGTATATATAAATACACACATGCATGTTTATATTTACGAATTTTTATTTATATATACAATAATTTATAATATAAATATATATTTTATTTTTTATATATAAGTCATCAATAAATATATATACACATGCAAATATTTCTTAAATATATACATGCATGTGTGTGTATATTTACATACACAAAATAATTACCGGTATACACAGTACACACACATATTTTATGTAAACACAAACTTTTATTTTGGATGCGATTAATAGTTTCACAGCCCTAGTTGGGTGTCCACCTTAGAGATAATCACCATAATTTCAATGAAACCATATTTAAAAATGTGGTGATAATCATATAATAAAATATGATTGATTTTTACTACTGTAAATCTATGTTAAATTATTATGGGATCTCCTTCAATGCTTTCAGAATCGTTACTTTTTAGACTAATTTTGTTTCTGTATTCTTAAAATATATTTTAACATAAACATTTTAATGACAGTATATTTACTGAACAAAAATAAATATATATATATAAAAACTAGTATTAACTTAGTATTTATATAAATAATGTGTGTATTTTGCCCCATGCTTGATCAGCCTTTTACTCCACCATCTCATACATTTAGAAGTAAATGTAATAAATAATTTAAATAAAATGTATGATATATGTACACAAAATCTATTGCTCTATAAATGTTCAATACATGCATGTATATATATATATTCTGCACTCATACACTATGCGAGTAGTGAAACCCCCACTGTTCTCAAGGTGTGCCTTTAGCCCCGCTGAACCCTCCACATGTACCAGTGATATGGACTGAGACTCACCCCGGCTGCTTCAGTGTCATTGTTAGCCTGTAGCAGAGGAAACACACGCTGTTAGTATGTGTACATGATGGCTGACTGAGGGGGAGGTGTCGTACCCCCCACACCCCCTCCAAGTTATGTGATTATGTAATCTAAAAGTGCATGTGGGGGAGGGGTCCCGTGCAGCGTCATACATTCAATCCAACTCCTTCATCGTACGAGTTAAATCCGTCGAGAAAACACAGCGAAATAAAAGTAAACAGAACTACCAGACGGCGTAGTTTACGACAGCGCGCTTATTTACGGGGCGTAGCTAACGTATTATTATCGCTATTAGCGATGTTTTTAACGACAAATGTCCGTGTCGAAGGGAGGAGGGGAACATTAGCTCCGCCCCCAAGACACAATCCACGAGCAAACACGGTAAAATCGACACATTGCGCCTAAGTTTGTGAACATAAACCAGCTTTGGCGTCGAGCTTTCCTTTAGTAGTTAAATAAAACGCGAATAAAGTCGGTGAAAACTTTCTTAATGCACTTTACAAAGTCCGTTTCAAAGGTCAAATGAAAAATACAGTCACGCAAATACTTCGTTATGAAATTAACCTGAGCTAGGATAACAAACTCATTTGAATAAGGCGTGAAACGTGTTTTAGTAAGGCAGCCATGACTCTCAAGACTAAGGTGTGTGTCCTACTCGAGGACCATGGATTCGTACACAACTAACGTTACACATGTATTTACAGTTACACAAGGGCCTAACAAAGACCCCACGATGTCCTCAAACACACAACTTTCATTAATTCGCTTGTATATGGTTATAAAGATCGGAAAACACCGCAGTTAAAAGGGAAAACATTAGCAGGACAAGCTGTTCTCCATGAGGAATAACATGCCCAAACATTACGACGTTACACCCCTTTGTGTTATTATTACTTTGCGTATTTTTTTTTTTTTTTATATCTTTAATGTTAAAGTTAAGGCGAGAATGCGCTTTATAATGTGTTTTTTTTTTTTATTATAAAAAAATAATTAAACATCCACTTGCAGTCGACACACTCTAAGTAAAAAGGCGCCAGATTCATGCTACCGACTCGCCTGCCCTAGATTACGAATTAACACATGCACAAATGCAGTAAACACTCATATAACTTCACATAAAGCGTCCTACCGACGTGCATATTTAATTATTGCATGCTTTTAAAATCACACATTATAAAACAGAATAAAATATCCAAAAATGTTGAACTTACTTTGCTCCTTTTCGGCATGGCTGCTTAAAGCTTGTGTGCTTTTAGAACAAAAAGAGGAAAATAAATTAAAATAGCTTACGCACTGGTAAGTAAAGTGTAAAAACCAGGTCTAGGAAACACTGAAGCAAGCATTAATGTTCTGTCGGAACAGAAACTAGCTGAAACCGGATTGGATCTCCCCTTTCTATATTCTTTCCACTGTAGCACTAACCTGATGCGCGCTACGCTCCGCCCCTTCTCGGCGCTGATTGGCTGAAACGTCCTGGCAACCACATTTCAAACCAAAGCAAAGTGCCCGTGTGGATAGGTTGAGATGTCAATCACAGACGTGCTTGTATCTGTACTTTAGGCGCCACTTTCTGCATTTGTTGTTTCAGTAAGCAACTAAGCATGTAAATATATTTTTAGTATTGGTTGCATAATGAATTGGTTATAGATATTCATGCTTTGCAGATAATTTAATGCATTTAAAGAAACACGTCGCTTCTTAAGAAAGAAAAAAAACTATTTTTGTCTTATAAACATTACCTTTTCAGGTAGTTTAATGTTGCATATTTTTAGATTATATAAGCATATGTTAAACATGTAACGTGAACCGGTTAAAGGCAGTGTTTGTATTATTGGGGGAGGATCAGGGTGATGAAAAGAAAATGGCTGCCGGGTTTAACTGGTTCCTTGTACTGAGCTGTGTGTTTCTGTGCAACCTCGTCAAAACACTCCTGCCATCCATTTCTTCATTTGTAAGTATTGATTCAATGGGGTTTTAGGGACGCTTAAGCACATCTATATTTTCAAAAGTATATTCGTTGTGATGTGACGCCATTATAATGCTCGGTGTTACAGCATGTCTGCTACCCCTACAGGAGCTTCATGTAGTCACAGCAAACAAAAGCTGCTCTGTTAAACTACCACCATTCTTTAGCTTTTACTAAGTAAAACTCATTCATTAACACCAACTAGCGGTCAGTAGTACTAGGACAAAACAAACGTTTGATGTGGACGTATTAATATTTTCACAAACCAATAAAAAGTGCCATTCTTTCATGAATTAGGCAAAGCCTTGTTACTTGGATGTACACACACTGAATGATCATTTATTAATGTAACATGCCATTTCATGTAAATGGTACTCCAACATGCTCGTACCATACATGTCCAAAAAACAACATACCATATCCAAAAACATGCTAATGTCTGTTTTTTTAATGTTTATATTGTTGTCATTTTAAAGTCATATATAAAAGTGATATAGAGATATAAACTGTGATGGGGGGAAAAGTCAACTGTGAGATAAAAAGTCGCAATTACCTTTTTATTTTGTTATTCCGTGGCAGAAAATGAAAATGTAAACTCAGAATTCTGAGAAAAAAAGTCAAAACAGTGGTATATAAACTCTGAATTGCGAGGGAAAAATCACAATTGTGAGATATAAACTCGTAATTGAGAGATGGGAAGAAAGTCAAAACTGAGATATAAACTTGTAATTGAGAGAAAAAAGTCAGAATTGTGAGATGAACATTGCAAAATTACCTTTTTAATGTTTTTATTCTGTCGAAAACGAACTTCCATAGCCTTCTTAGATCTTCATCAGTAATAACAATAAATCTCCCTTTTGATTCCCTTTTTTGGGGATATTCAGCGTAAAATCTTTGAGTACATTTGAATGCATGTAAAATTAATGAGCACATGTAACATTATAAGATTTTGTGTTTGTTCTCATAGCTGTCAAAGATCTTCCATAAAGATGCTGATCAGGAGACTGAGATGAGGACGGAGATCCAGAACATGAGGATGGAGCTGTCCAGCATCAACATGATGGACGAGTTTGCCAGATACGCTAGACTGGAACGCAAGATCAACAAGATGACTGATCAACTGAAGACTCTAGGTAAACAACCTCATGAAGTTTTTATTTTGTGACTCTTTATAGGTGCATGAGCAGCAAGATTGAAGTGAGAAGCTAATGATTGCTTTCTAACCAGCACAACACCGAAAGAAGCCCACAAAACAGCCAAAATGTGTCGCAACTTGTGTAATATTCATATATTGTAAACAAGGAGCAAAGGGCAGCAAGTGTTAAGATGTTTACAGCCAGCGGCACACCTGATAAATGTCAAACTAGCATGAAACTCTCCAAAATGGCTTTGGTGAGCGAGTTTGTTTGATTGCCCTTGTCCACTTTATAGTAGGGCGAAAACTGAGGAACCAAAAGTTTCTTCACTTCACAGGCCAAGTGTGGAAAATGGCAGGTGGGTTTCAGATAACGGCTTCAGTATTCATGAAGGAATACAAATGGCTCAGCTGCTACTTGTCGCTGTCCTTCATGTCTAGTGTAGCCACAGTTATTGGAGCAAAGCATGGTTATAACTTGTTAAAGGGTTAGTTTACCCAAAAAATCAAATTATATCATCAATTACTCGATCCAGTCCCATAAGACTTGTTTATGGAAGTAAAATAATCCCAAATGTTTTTGAAACAAAAAGCCTGTTGAATTGTACTACTTGAAAAAAATATGCATTGCATTAACCCTGCTTGTATTTTAATGCATTGTATTTTTAGGGCTTGTATTTTTATAGGCTGAAATTTAGCATGGTTGAATATTCAAGCTGTGAATATTTCAAATCAAAACATTTCAAACACATTTTCATTAGTAAAATTTCAATAATCCATATTCACCTTTCATATTTCATTTCCCAAATATTCAAACTGATTAAAAATACAACCTATAATATTCAACAGGCGGTTTTCGGTCCATTTCATTTCGCTTTGCAAATTCGCTTCCACAAATTCAGTGGTTCAAATTCGACAGTAAATTCAACGTTGACATCCAGGAGCTGCAGGAAAGTAGTAGATTACCGAGCATAATCTCCATCTGCTGTTAGTCGACCACACCAGCAGGGGGTGCAAGCGCGTGTTGTTGACGAAGACCAGAGCAACAGTTAGACTAGAGCAAGCCATTCATTCATAAAAACTCAGCATGCATTATGTTTTTTGTGACGATTATCTGGGTCAGTATATATGCGGAAAAGATGATAAAGGCACAAAAGCTGTTTTTATGTTTCATTCATTGTTACTTTCCCTGTGTAGCCTTATGTTATCAGCCTTTTCTACAGTGAACGGGATTATAATCTGTTTCCCTCAATACATCATCATACTCAAAGATTCCCCGAATTCCGTCAGGACTTAAGCGCTTAACGTAGCTTAATGGACTACAGTGATATAAAAGACCAAACTCGCACCTTATTTGGAAAGTATGTATTGTACATGTACTGCATTAGATTAAACTGGGAAGTAGCACTTTCATATTGTTGTTCTATATTGTTAGTTTAACTAGTCGCTTTGGATAAAAGTGCCAGCTAAAAGACTAAATGTAAAATTGGGTTGACATTCGCACATTTAGGGACCGTCTCTAAAGTAACAAGTCCTATAGGCCTAAACGTTTCTAACTTCAATAGCAAACTTCAATCTATTTGAATAAATTGCGCATTATGCCTGAGCCTGACACCTACATGAACACTTTACAGTTGGTTTTTATGACTGTAAGTCGTTCTTTTCAAATGTTATTTAAGTTAGAAACGTGTATACCAATTTCGTATGTAACTTTAGAGACGGTCCCTAAATGTGCGAATGTCCATTGTCAAACCAAATTTATGCCAGTATATCACTGGGAAACGCTCAGCATTAAACTTTGCGCGTTAAATTCATATTCTGAGTCCATCTGCTAGCCTGCGAGTTTGGTCTTTTATGTCCATTAAGCTACGTTAAGCGTTTTATATGTCCAGCAGGGGAATCCTGACATATTGAGGGAAACCAAACCCTAGTACTGCATGCAGCACATCACTGCAATATAAGGTTAAGGCAACTAAACAACCAAGAGAAATATGTCAAATGTAACACTGGATCTGTACATCCGCATCGGGGGAATAACATTATCGTTCATGGTAGAGAAAGATGCATGTAGGCTACACAGGAAAAGTAATCGTGAACACACGTCATAATAATCACAAATACACTTACATTTTTGTAAATAAGTTTTTATGAATGAATGGCTTGCTCTAGTCTAACTGTTGCTCTGGTCTTCGTCAACAACACGCGCTTGCACCCCCTGCTGGTGAGGTCGACTAACAGCAGATGGAGATTATGCTCGGTAATCTACTGCTTTTCCTGCAGCTCCTGGATGTCAACGTTGAATTTACTGTCGAATTTGAACCACTGAATTTGTGGAAGCGAATTTGCAAAGCTAAATAAAATGGACCGAAAACCGCCTGTTGAAGATTATAGGTTGTATTTTTAATCAGTTTGAATATTTGGGAAATGAAATATGAAAGGTGAATATGGATTATTGAAATTTTACTAATGAAAATGTGTTTGAAATGTTTTGATTTGAAATATTCACAGCTTAAATATTCAACCATGCTAAATTTCAGCCTATAAAAATACAAGCCCTAAAAATACAATGCATTAAAATACAAGCAGGGTTAATGCAATGCATATTTTTTTCAAGTAGTACAATTCAACAGGCTTTTTTTTTCAAAAACATTTGGGATTATTTTACTTCCATACTTGTTCATCTCCAAAACACCAATGAAGAGACTTTGAATGAATCCTGAGAGATTTCTGTCCCTCCATTGAAATTGTATGAATTTAGTAGTTTAATCCAAGTGTCCTGAAGAGATACAGTCACTTTGTGCTTGGGCTACACTATTTGGGGAATAAAAACTACCGGTAATAGCATTTTCTGATAAAATTGTGTGATTTAAAGTTAAATCCAGGTTTGTTGTGCTGCACATTTTGGCCAAACGTTTGTGATTATATATCTGTAATAATAATAAAATAATGAATGAATTAAGATACATTTAATTGGTTCTTGTGCATTAAGCAAACATGTTTCAGTTTCTTTTTACCATATTTTATGTGATCTACATATGTGCATTGATGTTTATATGAGAATAAAAAGACTAAATTTACTCTGTTCATCATATAAAGTGTTTGTGTCTCTTCAGAAGACCTGGATTAAATCGCTTGGTATTGGATTTCTAAATTCCACCCATTTAGCTTGATATTGGATGGCATATGGATTTGTTTTACAATGGCTTCATGAACTTTTTGAGGGCGTCAAAAGTTTTGTTGTTATGGACTTTCAAAAGAGAGACAGAAACCTTGGTCATTTGTGTTTTGAAGATGGAGAAGTATACCGGTAAGTCTTATGAGTTTGGAGTGACATGAGGGCGACATATGACATCCAAAGTCTAAAATGGTTTTGATCCGTGTGTGTGTGTGTGTGTGTGTGTGTGTGAGAGATCATTGTCTACATCTGTAGAGCCTGACCATGTAAACATGGACAGGGATTCACACTGTTGGCCTCCAAAAGAACAAAAATGCACCTTGAATGTAGCTCACGTGACTCTTGTGCTATGAGCAACAGACCAAAATTGACATGAAAATTTTTAATCTCATGGGTGCCCAATCCTCCTCCTGGAGAACTGCTTTTCTGTAAAGTTCAGCTCTGATCAAACACATGTGAAGCTGCTGATTAAGATCTTCAGGAGTGCTTGATAATACCAGCAGGGTTGGACGGGTTGGGACGGGAATAAAAATTTGTTTTAAAGCAGGGTTTAGGGAAGAGCACTGCCCTGCAGAGTTTAGCTCCGACACTAATGTCTTCAGACAGAGATGGTCTTATTATTGGCTCTACCATTGGAGAAAGTGTAATGGCCAACTTGGATCACGTGTGCCTAGATAACCAATCACATTACATGGGCTGTATTTAAGTTTTTTTTTATGCCCTTCCCTCCCTAACTTCCCTTCAGAGTTGCTAGAAAATGACTGTCAGGTACAGGGTTTGACCGAAACTCTGCAGGGTTGTGGCCTTCTGGGACTGGATTTGAAAAAGATTAGCTTAGGCCTTTTGTTTATATTCTTTGTTTTTTTTTCTTCTTCTTTACAGTCAAATCAAGAACTGCCCAACAAGCCAAAATGAAATGGATTGTGAATATTGTATTTTACATTTCTCAGGTGAGTTAGGAGCATTTTTAATTTGCGTATTAACCCGATGAAGCATACTGTATCATATTTGATATGCAAATTTCAACCTGATTAAAACTTTGCTGATAAACCTGCTGTGCACAATATAAGTAAAAGGCCGTTTAGTGTAATTGTAAAAGCGTCCACTTTCAGACCATGCTCCATGCCTATGTTTGCTATGAAAACTTACTGTAGTGGTAAACACAAAAATAATTTTATATATTGTTAGTAATATTTTTCTAGATGAACATTTTCTGGACTGAAGCAACTTCCATACATCATGTTTTAGAAAAATCGTGTAGAGTGACAACTGATATTTATTATTTATATGCATTTTATGTTAGTAGTCTACTATACTGTTTTAAAGATCTCATAGAAGATTCTCGACTAATTAATACGCAAACATTTTTAGATTTTGTCTAAAGGTTGAATGAATTCTTCAATTTCAAGAAATTCATTTTTTTCTGACTCTCATTTCATATGTCAGGCTTTACAGTGTTAATATGATGTATGTATCTGCATTGTGCATTTCTCTCATAATGGCATGTTGCTCTGTTTTCTGCTGTGTGTTGTTAGGCGGCCGTCATGATCTCACTCATATTGAAGTATTACGCAGATCCGGTCACAGTTGTGCCCAGTAAATGGATTGCTCCGCTGGAGAGACTAGTAGCCTTTCCTTCTGGAGTTGCAGGTATGTCCCAGTATTTGATGGCCACTTTGATGGGATAGTGGGATAAATTATTGATTTAAAAAGTCTTTACCAAAGTGACATCTAAATATATTCATGATTTACATGCCATATGGATAAAATAAATGTAATGGCATGGAGTTTAGAGTGTTATAATGTGTTTTTTCCCCTGATTTTTCTCAGGTGGTGTTGGAATCACATGCTGGCTAGTTGTCTGCAACAAGGTGGTGGCCATCGTTCTACACGCTATCAGTTAAACTAACCGCTTCATATCAACACCAATACACACACAGTCACTGGATTTTCATGAGTGGCCTAAACAAGAGCAGGGCTCAAGACATCTGGCCTTATCTCAGTGATTCTTTTAATTAAACGAAAATACCATTCACTGTTCCGTTAAACAGTTCAAGTCTGTGGTAAATGTACAAGTTGTTGTTTAATGACATTAAAATGTTTTATTTGCATTTAGTTAGAAAATGCTGACATGTGAACATTCCTAACAAATGGCAAAACACTGGTTTAAGCTTTATGATATAAGTTGATACCATCAAAAGATTGTTTATTTATTACTTGTACCATAATTGTATATTTGGGCTTGCTTTGGTGTTACAGTTTTTTTTTTGTGTGTGTCAGTGTTACAAATCTATTTATTGATTGTATTTCAAAAAAAATGTCCATGTATTAATAAATGTGAAAATGAGGTATGTGAGTTTTATTGCTTCAATTGCCTTTATAGTGGCAAGTATTTGTTTAGGAACCCTTTGGAAATAACTGGATTTCTGCATCGATTACTGGTAACGCTTCCTTTTACAGTCCTGTTACCCATGTACTTATTATAGTAATTATAACTACTGGGTAATAACTAGGTACTAACC
The DNA here is from genome assembly GCA_029959095.1 of Rhinichthys osculus. Lineage (NCBI taxonomy): Eukaryota > Metazoa > Chordata > Actinopteri > Cypriniformes > Leuciscidae > Rhinichthys > Rhinichthys osculus. Next base: position 35,407,534 of record JARWKJ010000009.1, read on the forward strand.
CTGAACCTAACCCATGTACTAACCTTATATTAGCCAGTACTTTAAAGGTAAGTACACGTAAGTACTGTAAAAGGAAGCGTTACCCGATCACTCATACAATTTGTTCTGTTCTGGCTAAACTAATAACACAAACAATTGAACCTTTTACAGTTTTATTGGATATACCAAGTAATCATTCCCAGTGCAGGGTGAAAAAAAGAATGTGAATTTAGTAACTTCTCGATCCCCCTTTAGCAGAGAAGGCATTCTTTAGTTGGTTTACTTGTGTGATTTGTTAAAGTTTTTTTCTTAATTGTCCAAAGAACATTTTCCTAGAAGCTTTGTGGCACATCCAGATGATCTTTGACAAATGCTTCTATGTTTTATTTTTTGGCAGCAGTGATTTCCTCCGTGTTATTTATTCATGAACACTATTCTTGTTCAGTTTCCTTTCTTTTTTTAGACTTTCACAGTTCGTAGAGTTTTCAGGAGGTCCTTGGTCGTCCTTGGGTCTCCCCTCTTTCAGGATTGTTTATTTCATTCAGGAATTAATGAACACCTTTAGCAATAACTTTGCAGCCTTTTCAAGTTTTGTGCATCTCTCAAGCTTTTGGGATCGAGGCATGGTTTGTGTGTTTTGAGTAATCAATGCAGACATCCAGATATCAAATTGTTCAAAAACCTGTTCTTGCTACTTTATTTGGTTTGTTTGTATAATGTAATATGCTAAAACATGTCATTGTAACACCCGGTTCACACATGATCTGTTTGCTGTATGTACAGTCCTTGTGCACTTCACACAAAACACGGGGTTATACTTTTGTAAAATACACAACATTTTATCTCATAATTTTGAGGAAGAAAAAAAGAGCAAGAACTGATTGTACAGTAAGTCGCTGTTTTTAGATCCTGCTGTGCCTCGTTCTAGTTTTGTGTCACTGACACTCAAAATGTCAACGAATAGCTGTTATTTACCAAATACATTCAGAAAATGTAGAATAAAAAATGTTTTGAACCATGTTTTTTTAAGAATAAAGATTATGTGGACACAGGTTTGAGTCTGGGCTGCCTTGTTGCATTCCCGTATCCCGTTGTCATATCTTCAGTTATGTCTCCATGTCTCAACCCTTCACTGGTCTGTCTAATAAAAAGAAAAACAAGAAAGCAGTGTTATTAAATGTTGATAAAATGTTCATATTCAAAGACATTCTTTGGAATAATGTGTACTGTTGAAGACCAAGAATAATAAGAAGGTTCCATTTTGTGAAATGGGCATCTTATTTTATCCATTGGGAATTGATTGGATCATGAAAACAGGGCATTACACAAATATGCAAGAATGCAGCCAAACCAATTGCAAGTTTGATAAAATATTGCTTCAATAGCTGTTTGTGAGGCCTTGGTGACATCAGCATCAGGAAGAGCAAGTTATTACATTTGAACATGCAATAGAAGTGTTGGTAACACTTTACAATAAGGTTCATTATTAACATTAGTTAACTACCTTAGTTAACATGAACTAAGAATGAACAATACTTCTTCAGCATTTATTAATATTAATTTCAACATTTACTACTACGTTCTAGGGAGTTGTTGGCTGAGTTTTGTTGGGTGTTGTGGGTCATTGTAGAAGAGCATTGCTAGTTTCTTGTTGTCCAGAGTCAAAAGCACCCATCCTCAAGCCTCTGTGAAGTTCTGATCCCCCACGACAGAGCCCAGGACAAAACTTTAATGGGTAGGGTCTTTCTTCCTAGATAGCCGAAACTTTACAAGACCTCATGGGACCCCCTCATCACAGGGCCCGGGACCACATTCCCACTTGTTTCCCTCAACAGTGATAACTTTCCAGTTTGAATTTGTAATTTTGAAAATGATAAGCAATATTAACAGTGATGATTAGCAGTATATTAACTAAACTACTGACCCGTTTTTAAATAGCACCAACTCGTAGCCCCAGAGTTGCAGTCAACATCATAACATGAAGGTAAAATTCACAACACTTTTGTGTTGTTGTCAATGCAAATTGCACGTTTCTTGAGAAACAGCATCTCTGCCCATATATGCAGGTCGTTACCCTAACTTTAGCAGCTCCTGATGTGGACAGACAGCTGAAATCGCCAATCACTCAGACAGCACTGGGACAAACCGGGACCAACGCGCCAATGATGCTCTGCGGACAGAAATAGACACCAGAGTCCAGACTGAGACCGAAGCGCGGTGTCTGTGCTTTCCAGCCGAAGGGGGGAGGATCTCTGTGTCTTTAAACACTTTTCCCTGATCATTTAACCTCGCACTCCTACAAAATGGTCATTAAAGTCTTCCTGGCATCCTCCTCGGGATCGACGGCGGTAAGAAACCGGACAGTGTGTGTTATTGTTCAGTCATTCAACAGGTCGATGAGCCGAAGCGCGTTGAGCTCGATTGTGTTTAATGCAGATTGCGGAATGAATCAAGCGATAGTCCAAAAGCGTATTTGCAATAATTTAGCGTATGTATTTTAAAGCCTAAAAAATGTTTTGACTCAAGCATGTTTAAATAATCCCGAGTGACCTACCGATGCAGCTCCGCCAGTTTCCTTAAATATCTCTGAGATCACATTCCAGAAATCAGCATGCTATTCCTTTAAACATGAAACTTCCAGAACTGATTTGAGTTACTCAGCAGGACGTGTTTATTTATTGATTTAAGTGTTTTTAAAGACATAGCTTAACAGTACTAATGATCTAATCTCTTAACTTTATCACTAACAAAAAATGTAGTCATGTTTTCACTTGTTAGGGTTTAGCTACCCACCGTGTAAATTAGCGTCCATGTCTAATGAGGGAGTGTTGTTACAACCTAGCCTAATGTTCAAGTCCTCCTGGGAAGTCGGTATTTACGAGGTGGGAAGTCGTGTTTATGACGGCAGGTGTCTCACTTTCGTCCGAACAATATAAGATGGCGGTGTGCTTTCTCTTCATTAAAATACACAAAAATCCTGCAAGTTTTTTAAACTCTACTTCTAGAAAATGAAGAACATGTGCATCAGGTGTGTTTTGCTTTTATGTTTTTTATTAATTTATGAACTGCACTTTCGTTACTTTATAATTGCTATTATATTGTGTAGGCAACTTGCTTACTTCGCTGTAAAATGACAAGCCTGACAATATCACTGATAAATACCTTTTAAGGTGCTGTTTGTAATTTTGTGACTGTACTAAAGCATAAATATACCATAATATGTTTGCAGATATTTAGGAAATATGTTATTCACATACTCGTTTCTCTGAAAAACAATGCTACAGCCAGTTTTTTTTAAAGCTTTTAAATGTGCGTTTCGTGTCGAAATATATGTTTTTGTTTTGGTCTGTGCAGGTTACCAATTTACCCAATAGTCTTTCGCCACCACAGGTTGCCAGTTGGCGGAAAACACAGCGTATTGCGGCCATGGAAGCCAGCGAACAAACTGGGTCAGAGATGGCAGATTCTACCCGACCTAAAAAGCCTCCGCACCCATCTAAAAATATCTATGGACGGGAGAATATTAAAACGCGATATCAACTCATCATAAATCAATAAATCAACTCATTAACTTAATGTTGAGTCTCCTCGGCTTTCATTGTCAATTGTGCTTGTTCCTGTTGAGTGTCCTCAAATTGGCAACAAGCGTGAGTGTCGAGTCTGATGAGGAGGGGGCGAAACAACTCTCTCCAATATTTGGAATTTGGACTGCAGTACCCATTTCAACCACTAGCTGTCAATCTTACATACTGCACCTTTAAAGGTACAATATGTAAGAATTTTGTATCAAAATATCCAAAAACCACTTGCACAGTGTTATATTTCTTTCAATTGTGTACTTACATTATCCTAAATGTTTCCAAGAATTTGTAAATTCAGAGAAATTCACAATTTTAAATAGTGCCCGTCCATGTTACTTGTCGCCTGTCAATGACGTAATATCCGCGTTATCCCTGGTTTCCGCTTGTACTGCCATAGTAACCATGGCGACAGATGTGGACACCTGCGTAGTGCGTCACGTCTAGCGGCACACTGTTGTTGTTTCGTTCAAACATTATGGACCATGGCAAGCAGACTTTGGGACAAAAGGAGAAATAAAACGAGGATCAATATCGGCGTGGCGTTTTCGAGATGCCCGAGAGCTCCATGTCCGCGACAAACTTCGACTTGACAGAGATGCCGCTCTAGCATGTACTTTATTAGACAGGTGAGCAAATGTAAATAAAACGAATCAATGTTATATAGCTCAACATCAAGCATAGCGTCAGTTCTGTCAGGTCACGTTAGTCAAGCTCGCATCATCTGACTCTCAGCTGATCCACGTCTACCTATAGGAATACGACGCCTATCACTGTACACATATATAAGCTCCTTCAGTATTATCAGCAGCTGTCGCGTTTCTCAGGAGCTAATTACCCTCCTCCATCCCCAGCTCCTCCTCTCGTCAGTCAGGATTTGGTATTCTGATTACCCCTGAATCAGAATCAATTCTCGAATTATGTTGTACTTTAAAATCTTGAATTATTGATATCTGCATACATTCATGTTGGTTCTGTTCTGTTTACCCTAAGGGGGTTATTGCTGCTCTTATCCATGCGAGGCTGCATGGATGCGCAGGGAGTTCTCGCCCAGAACTGAACCATACCGCCAATCCAAACTGTATGCTAATTGTCAATCATATTTGACGATAGTGGTCCTGACAGAAATGATGAAAGAATTAGAATATGATCAGTATGTTATTCTAATGTTGATCTAGCTTACTGCTAGTCTCATATAGCAAACAAACTAACGCATAGAATAACATTATAACTTTCAACACACACACAAATGCAGTTTAGTATGATAATGTAACGTTAGACCAAGATTTTGTAAAATAGGTTGCGTCGCTTCCGGTTCAGATCTTTTGTATGTGAAGTCCCCCTGTAGTCAATAATTTTATCCCTTAAATCTCATCTTTGATCACCAAAATGACATATAGCGGTTTTTCTTTGAATTTTTTTTCTAAAAATAGCTTGAATGTAACTCTACTACACCTTTGCCTCATTTAGTGTACGCGGTTCTATGAATATGCAAATGAGCCCCGCCTCCACTCACTCACTCAGCTCAGAGATCCACTGGTTGACGATCACATGTTGATCTGATTGGTTACAAGGTAGTTTGTGACGTCAGAAACACCAGCGATTTCAAACCGTGTTTTTGAGACTGTCTTTGGTTCACTGCAGTTTTAAGGAGAAAATACTCAGCAATGCTGTCAACTTATGAATTTGCACATGGTTTGTCTTAAAGCACATTAAAAACACCACATAGACACATCAGTTCGTTCTCTCATAACACTTTATTAACACTTTCTCTAACAAGCGGATGCAATGAGACCAGTTTTCCTGTTTTCATGTGAAGTTCGGCATAAAGCCTATTTTGGCAAACCAGCCTATAGCCTACAAATTATAATCCTTAATTCTGAAAACTTTTCTGTGTTTAAAAAAAAAAAAATGTATTATGGTTTATGTCAAATATTTTTTTTTTTATCATCTGACATCATTACTGTATTTACATGTCAAATGCATTATCTATTGCAGTTTACAATGAACTGCTATCTGGAATGTGTGATGTATGTGTTTTGAATTTGGAAGAATTTGAATGTTTTTTTTTTTTTCTAAGTGTCTTGGGATTCACGTCAATAATCTGTTATTACTAATACCACAGATCAAAAAGAAACAACAAGATGTTGTCGGGTTCCTTGAGGCACTTAAAATCGATTACGCACAGCTTGACATTGCTTCAAATGAGGACAACCGGCTGTGGATGAGAGAAAACGTCCCTGGAGAAAAGAAGCCCACCACTGGAATTCCTCTTCCTCCACAGATTTTCAATGAGGAGATGTATTGTGGGGTAAGAACCTGCTACAACAGAGGCTCCTATAAAACTGCCCTTCTAAAAGACCTAATGAGTAAACATTTTCACAAGTCGTTTATCCAGGTTAAGAGATGTAAAATCCACTTTATAAGACAGGCAGCAGAAACCCACCAAAAACGTATTCAAAAGAACCAGTCCTAAACTTGGAAGAAATTTACCATATGCAAACCATGGTTTCCATTGGGAATTTCCTAAGGGGCTGTAAAATGGTTCAAGCTTTTTTGAGGAAAATAATGTCTGTGGTTAACAGTATTATAAATTATATTATAAATTAAACTCAGATTGTAATTCCGTTGTGTTTGCTGTTTTTCTTAAGTGTGATTGTTAGCAGTTTTAGGGAACATTAGGGATTTTTTTCTTTTCTTTGAGGAACTTCATGAATTCAAATGAATTATCCACCAATTTACCAAAATGTAATATAGTTATGAATCGCAGTGAGATTGTGTTGGAATAATGACTAAAAGTTAATGCAAAAGTTGGAATAATGACTAAAAGTTCTCCTCTAAAAGTTATTGTACGGCTTCATGATATTTTAAATCAAGTCATATGGACAACTTACTTCGACTACATTCATTTTATGGTACTTTTATGGTACGTTTAGCAGATGTGGTCACCATCCACTAATGTTTTATAGAAAAAAATAAAACATTATTTTGAATTCCATCAGAAATGACAGATTAATTGCTCGATTATTTGCTTCAAAATGCTAATGATGGTTTCCTATCCTAAATTGCAGGACTACGACACATTCTTTGATGCCAAAGAGGACAACACAGTCTATGAATTTTTGGGTCTGACACCTCCACCAGGATCTAAGGTTGTTGTTTTTTTTTGTTTCTTTCTGTGTGCTTCCTTTTCTTGATTGATAGAAAACCATCTTAAAGCCAATTTTACAGCACCGACAAACAGCATCAGACACTTTTTTCAGGTTTTGCTGAATCAGTGTGTTAGCTAGCTCTCATTGTTGCCGATTGAACACGTTGAATTGCCGTTTGTTGGTCTTGAAATGACTGAGAAATGACTGTAAACTGGTGACTCTCGGCATTGGTCTGCATCTGTCGGATCAGTGTGAATTGGCCTTTAGACTGCAATATCTTAAAGTGATACCAGTAAATGAAAATTCTGTCATTAATTACTCACCCTCATGTTGTTCCAAACCCGTAAGACTTTGGATCACCTTCATAACACAAATGAAGATCTTTTTGATGAAATCTGAGAGCCTTCTGTCCCTCCGTTGAAAGCTACACAATTACCACTTTGACCCTTAAAAAAGTTCATATAGAGATCGTAAAACTAATCCAATGAATTGAGCGTTTTATTAAAAAATTTCTGAAGAGACATGAACAGATTGAATTTAGGCTTTTATTCACATATAAACATTCATCAACACACACATCAGTTGTGGTAAACGGAAGCTCAAGCATTGACGTGTGAGAACCAATGAGGTTCAGTCTTGTGTTACGCAGCACGTTTGAGCTTCTGCAAGAACCAATGAGGTTCATTCTCGTGTTACGCAGCACGTTTGAGCTCCTGCAAGAACCAATGAGGTTCAGTCTTGTGTTACGCAGCACGTTTGAGCTCCTGCAAGAACCAATGAGGTTCATTCTCGTGTGTTACGCAGCACGTTTGAGCTTCAGCAAGAACTAATGAAAATGTATTGAAGGTAGTAGTGTAGCACAGCTCTTCAGCAGTGATGTCAGCGTGTCGGCCTTCAAAAAATCTTAACCCAAAGTTCTGTCTGTGTGGCAGAACTTTATACATGAAGACAAAAGGGCTACATACAATAGAAAACTGTTAGGACCTCCCACAGGAGAACGATCTACACTGCAATCTACTCTGAGCAATGTTGCTTCTTTGTCATTCACACCCATCAGTTTCTTTGGGCCATACGTCTGTATGGGCCATTTGGTTCACACCTTTACAGACACAGATAGAGTTGATTGCATCTGAGGCACAGTGACAATGTAAATGCATCTGAGTAAAGATGACTAAAAATACACATAATCTTTAAAGGATCATTCTCGTGTTACGCAGCACGTTAGAGCTTCAGCAAGAACGAATGAGGTTCATTCTCACGTGTTACGAGGTTTTACGCAAGAACCTCAAGCTGAACTTTTTGAAGCGTCAAAGTTGTAGTTGCGTAGCTGTCTATGGAGGGACAGAAAGCTCTAAGATTTAATAGAAAAGATCTTCATTTGTGTTCTGAAGATGAAGGAAAGTCTTACGGGTTTGGAACGACATGAGGGTGAGTAAATAATGACATCATTTTTGGGTGAACTATCCCTTTAACAACTTGGCCAAATAACAACCAAATCTTTTTTCACTTGTTCCCAGTCATGTACACTATCTGCCAACTACCCAAACATCGCCTTGGTACCGTTTTAGGCCTCAACTATCTTCAGATATTTGAATGAATGACTTTATTAAAAGTTTTAGTAAAGCAGAATACAGAAGTAGAGACAAAAGAGAAAGATATTTGAGACAGTATTCGCCCAGAAATAGTACACCCAAATCGAATGTTTTTCCTTTGTCCACCTTAATGTCACATAAAACATCTAACTTAATGCATAGAAATTCTCATTAAAATCTAATCAAATCTCTTGAAATGCAACAGCCAGTAAAGACATCCCTGGCTCCTTGGCATCCTCTGAATCAAGCACAACAATTACCAGACAAGTCTATGGTGGTGGATGGATAAACATCTGTAGAATTACATTTAATCATGTAGAATCACATATCACTGTAGAATTCTGTCTTCTTCCTCTCTTTTTTTAGCAACTTTGGTGAATGTTCCCTTGCTGACAGTGATTGAATTGAATCTCCAGTTCTTTAATAAAAATCTCTCTTGGTGCAGGAGGCACAACAAGCTGAACATTCACAAAAGCTTCATAATGGATCTGGCACAGAGGAACATCTTGGTGATGACACAACAGTAATACCCAATTGAATTTCTTTCAGTCTTTGGTTTATATATTTAACCGAAATTCACTTCCAGTGCACTTCCAGACACACGTCTTTATTGTATGCCCTTCGTCTGCTTTATGATTCTGCTAAGTTTTTGTTCACCAGTCTATCACAACCGACACTCTCAGAAAAAAGGGACACTTTGTACTTTATTTACCCCTAAAGGGTGCATATTAGTACCTTAAAGGTACATATTAGTACCTAAAATGTACATATTGGTGCCTAGATGGTATATATAAGAACCTTTTGAAAGGGTACCATCCCAGTGACAACGTTTGTACTATTTTTTTTTTTCTGAGAGTGTAACTTAACACCATGTTCGGATAAGTATACTACTCATACTACTTCAGCAGTATGTAGACTGTTGAGGGTACATTTGCAAGAAGTTCCTGCATGGCTAACATTTGTATGGACCCTTTTCACATTTCCGGGGTTCTTAGAAGCGGCAGAAATCACAGTTGTGTAAACGTTTATAGTGTTGAACGGGAGATGACAGCAAATATATTTTTTGTATTTGCATCTGCTCTAAAAGCAAAAGAAAGATTCTGTGATAGCGATTCCACGACTTTACAAAAGAGGGAAAAAATATAGAGAGATTGATTACATTGGTGAGAAGAGAGAAAGGTGTTAAATTAGCCGTCACTCCCTCAGCCGTTGTATTAACACCCTCGCAGCAGTGTTAATTCGTATTTTGTCATTTAGTGTAAAGGTTATATAACACAAAGTATAGCGTTATAAACGTGTATTCAATTAGTTTAAAATGAAAATATGAAAGGGGTCATGAACTGAGAAATCACATTGATCTTTTGACATGTAAGAGGTCATTGTACAGTGATAGAGTCGCATTTACACATTTCCGCATGCTGTTCCTCTTAATCCACTGCATTTTTGTAGAGTTATTAATCACATATAATCAGGCATGCTTTCTCACCTTTTCAAATACTTCAGTCAAAACTGCAATTTGAATTACTTTTAATGCAGACATTTTGCTCAGAATTTTTGTTTGTTTATTTCTGATTGACAATAATTTCTAAGTTACATAGATATGACTATGCAATTACAACCCTATGTAATTGCAAGTACTTACAAACTATGTAATTACAACTCTATGTACTTGTGTTTGTTTGAGGAAAATGTTTTTCTTTCAATGTTGTCTTGGAAAAATATAGATGTGCTTTTGAGGATTTTTCAACATTTCAAACTTTTATGTTCATTTTGTTTGGCAACATTGTCTAACAAACAAAGCCTCTTTTCTTTCTTAGTACTGTTTCTCAAATCCCATTGGCGATTGTTCTTCCGAAAACCCAGTTCATTTACTCATGCCTGTTTTCATCCTGAGGGACCTGTTGTAAAACTACCCATGATCCCATGGTGCCTTTTGCCAGTGCCTTTGTCAGTCCTTCAGTGTCATAACAGTTTTAATTTCCCCTTTCCTGGGATGCTTTGTTTGTTCTTCTAGAAGAAGGAAATCAAGGAGGCTGAGCAGAACGGAGACGCACACACAGCAGAGCTGGAGGACCCGGGCGAGAATGTAGAGACGGACGCTCAACAAGAGGATGAGGAAGAGGAGGAACCCGCAGAAGAAGATGAAGAGAGTGTAACTGACTGATAAAAACTCCTAATTAACCCTCATTCCTCCTCAAACATCTTCTGCTCTCCCATGGCTGCTCATTCTTCTTCCAAATAATCCATAATAATACCTTCATCTATTAACCTCAAGGTTTTGTTTTTTCATGCAGGTTCTGTAATCTCTCCTATGCAACTGAAATAAACATCTAATGTCCTGCTTCACCATCTCCTCTCTTCTAGTTTGATTCCTTACTAGGGTTTTTCTTGTTGACAACGTGACTATTGTGTAGTAAATATGTTTTTCTGCCTCATGTTATTTGCTCATTTTCATATTTGTTGACTTTGTTTTTAGAGAAAGGCAGCTGAGGAGGAAGAGCAGGTAAGAAAAAAGCTCTTAAACAATTCTGCATGGCTTAATCATTGTAGACGGACAGTTAGATGATAGATAGACAGACAGACATATAGATAGATAGACAGACAGACAGACAGATAAATAGACAGACAGACATATAGATAGATAGATAGATAGATAGATAGATAGATAGATAGATAGATAGATAGATAGATAGATAGACCGATGTATAAATAGATTGGCAGACAGATAGATAGATAGATAGATAGATAGATAGATAGATAGATAGATAGATAGATAGATAGATAGATAGATAGATAGATAGATAGATAGATAGATAGATAGATAGATAGACATATAGATGGATAGATAGATAGGCAGACAGATAGGCAGACAGACAGACAGACAGACAGACAGACAGACAGACAGATAGATAGATAGATAGATAGATAGATAGATAGATAGATAGATAGATAGATAGATAGATAGATTGATAGACAGACAGAGAGACAGACATACAGACAGACAGACAGATAGATAGATAGATAGATAGATAGATAGATAGGCAGACAGACAGACAGACAGACAGATAGATAGATAGATAGATAGATAGATAGATAGATAGATAGATAGATAGATAGACAGATAGATAGATAGATAGATAGATAGATAGATAGATAGATAGATAGATAGATAGATAGATAGATAGATAGATAGATTGATAGACAGACAGAGAGACAGACATACAGACAGATAGATAGATAGATAGACCGATGTATAGATAGATAGGCAGACAGACAGATAGACAGACCTATAGATAGATAGATAGATAGATAGATAGATAGATAGATAGATAGATAGATAGATAGATAGATAGATAGACAGACAGACAGACAGACAGATAGATAGATAGATAGATAGATAGATAGATAGATAGATAGATAGATAGATAGATAGATAGATAGATAGATAGATAGATAGATAGATAGATAGATTCTTTTAAATTTTAAAAAATTACTATTAAAAGTAATTGTAATGGTACAAAAACCAAACAATGTTTAAACTTTATTGTTTAATAATTATTTATTCCTATTCTGAATGAATCTCTTTTCTTCTTCTATGACCCACAGGAAGAAGGAGAAGAGGACAAGGTAAGACTGACATCTATTCTGGTTTAGATTGGACTCTAGCATGTTTCCTCAAATATTTCAATGACTAGATATTTCTCATTGTGAGAGTTTGTGTAGAGTGTGAAACATCTGTCTTATTACAGACATTTGTGCATGTATAATAGGATTTTTAAAAATGAATGAATGATTAAGAAATGATGAACAATTTGGGAAAGTGTGGGAACCCTGTTTCCCCCCCATTATTTCTCATAAAAAATGAACAGGTTGATTCATACCTGCTCATTTATTTATTCACAAAAATACAGAAAATATAAAAACGCTTGTCAAAAAGATCATTTAAGAAAGCTAACGTTCGCTATTTGCTGTTCCAGGTAGAGGACAACCATCTGGTCTCAGAGGTGATTCTTATTCTAGAACCAACAGATTCTAGAACTGCAACTCTATTCTCTCCCATTCATTTCTTCCTATCTCGCTGACAACATTTCCATTATTATTTTTAGTTCATTTTTGCATCCATGTGTTTTTGTGTGACTCTCATCTGCTCCTCAGTCATTTACTCACTTGGAAGGCGACTCGTTTGCTCTGGGTTTTGCCTGTCATTTTTTCTTCCCCCTTTTTCTTACAGGTGTCATGGATGCATTTTCTTTAAGTTCTCCACCAATATAACACATTTCTTCCCAAAAATGAAAAATTATTCCATATATAATAGTATTTTTTTTAACCGAATTAAGAAATAAATTAAGATTAACTGAATTAAAAATGATATTTTCCATATGGTTTTGCCCATAACAACTACATTATCCTAACCTTCATAACTTATACTAAATTATATGCACTTTTCACCACATGAGGAATAAAGCATCTGAAGCATCAAATATGGTTTGAATTTAAAATACATATTTCATTGAACAATTTAATGCTTAGAGGTCTCTTAATCTGACTATATCAACCTGACAAATTACAACAAATCAAGTCATTTTTTATGGGTTGGATCAAGTACAAATATGTCATTGAAATAACAATGCACACTTTTTTCTCGTTTATCATAATTTCTGAAATAAAATTTAATATTAGATTAAAAAATTCCTGCGTTAATAAGCATTAAATACACAGTGAACACAAATATTTGGTAAAAAATACATTTTTTTAATCAATATAAGTATTGAAAGAAATCAGATGGCAGATCTGTTGTTCACTGACTGTCTAAAGTATATTGCACACATCCCTTCTTCTCTCTCCCTCCTGTTTCTTTTCAGGCAGAAGATGATTTGGTGTCTGAGGTAACTTGGGTTTGATGGGTGGTATATCTCTGTACTTGTAACTTGCGTTTTCCCCCCTCATTTCGCAAGTGATTTTCCTCCTTCATTCTTCCTTTTAACCTCCTGTTTCACTTCCCTGTTCTAGCTGCCTCCTGTCAGTCTCTTCCTCCTCTCTCCATCTGTTTCTGCATGCGTCTCGTCAGCTTAAGCTCTCACATTCCTCTCATCTGATTCAGTCTGTTCTCCCCTCTAGGAGGAAGAAGAACTGCGAGAGCTTGAGGTAGATTGATACATGTTTTTTCCCCCACTTTTTGTCTCTATTTTCCTTCTCTTTCTCTTTTTCTTTCCTCTCTTTTCTTTCTTCTAACTGCACTTGATATCTGTTCTCTAGCACTTGGACCAAATTTAACATACAATACTTTCATACCAGATACATAAGTGATTCACTAAGTCCCTCAGTGAATATTATATACCACATGACATACATTTAGCTTATTTAGTTTGGAAGTTAGTGTCTAAAAGGCATCAGTGCATCACAACGCATCGACCTGAGAATGACAATTTAATGTATTAATAATGAAATGTAAGAATTAATTCTTATTCTTATTCTGTATGATGGTTAAAGGGGTGGTTCAGGATTTTGGACATAGGGCCTCATTTCCAAGTTAGCCTGGGTGTTATTTATCAGTGGAGACAGTTTTCAAAAATTTTCATCAGTTTTCAGAGTCAACGGTAACTGCTAGCCTGCCATTAAAAACAGTTTTACCCACTCCACAGTACACCAAAAGCAAATAAATTATAACGCCAGACTATCAATGTAAATTACTGTTGAGAGAATAATGTTAGAAATCAAACCACCCTTTCATCGCATTACAAAAGTTATACTTTGTTCCCTGTATTTATTAGCGCAGTCTACAGCGGTGGCGGAGTGATATGTAGTTACCTAGGCAACCGAGAGAGGCAGTGAGAGAGAGAGGTAGTGAGAGAGAGAGGTAGAGGTAGAGAGAGGTAGAGAGAGCTAGTGCAGGTAGTCCCGACTGTAGTGCGCTTCGGTTCTGTGTTTACTTTTCGGCGCAGGACTACTAACCGGAGCAAAGTAAAATTCCACCGCTGCTGAGAAACTAGTTCCTGTAAATGTATTGCGATCATTGAGATGCAAGAGTAGTTTGATTTTTAACATTATTCTTTTAACAGACATTTACATCGATAGTCTGGCGTTATAATTTATTTGCTTTTGGTGTACTGTGGAGTGGGTAAAACTGTTTTTAATGGCAGGCTAGCAGATACCGTTGACTCGCGCTAGCCTAGCACCGGCAAACTATGCAACTGGAACGACTAGATGAAATTTTTTTAAAACTGTCTCCACTGATAAATAACACCCAGGCTAACTTGGAAATGAGGCCCGATGTCCAAAATCCTGAACCACCCCTTTAAACTATTTTTTAAATAAAGATATTACTTCCTTTTAATTAATTCTTTATAACTGTGTTCATTGTATTTTTTGATCAAATAAATACAGCCTTGGTTTCCATAAGCTAGGATTTATTGTAATTACCGGTATTCATCAAGTCATAACCTGAGTTTGACAACATTTTAGGTTTTTCATTTTTCTGTAATTTTTTTTTTGTTTTATTTACATAAAGAGAAATACAGACCCAAATTGAAACACTACCTCAAAAGTTACAGTTGAAAAAAATATATATATACACTCACCTAAAGGATTATTAGGAAAACCATACTAATACTGTGTTTGACCCCCTTTCGCCTTCAGAACTGCCTTAATTCTACGTGGCATTGATTCAACAAGGTGCTGAAAGCATTCTTTAGAAATGTTGGCCCATATTGATAGGATAGCATCTTGCAGTTGATGGAGATTTGTGGGATGCACATCCAGGGCACGAAGCTCCCGTTCCACCACATCCCAAAGATGCTCTATTGGGTCGAGATCTGGTGACTGTGGGGGCCATTTTAGTACAGTGAACTCATTGTCATGTTCAAGAAACCAATTTGAAATGATTTTAACTTCGTGACATGGTGCATTATCCTGCTGGAAGTAGCCATCAGAGGATGGGTACATGGTGGCCATAAAGGGATGGACATGGTCAGAAACAATGCTCAGGTAGGCCGTGGCATTTAAACAATGCCCAATTGGCACTAAGGGGCCTAAAGTGTGCCAAGAAAACATCCCCCACACCATTACACCACCACCACCAGCCTGCACAGTGGTAACAAGGCATGATGGATCCATGTTCTCATTCTGTTTACGCCAAATTCTGACTCTACCATCTGAATGTCTCAACAGAAATCGAGACTCATCAGACAAGGCAACATTTTTCCAGTCTTCAACTGTCCAATTTTGGTGAGCTCTTGCAAATTGTAGCCTCTTTTTCCTATTTGTAGTGGAGATGAGTGGTACCCGGTGGGGTCTTCTGCTGTTGTAGCCCGTCCGCCTCAAGGTTGTGCGTGTTGTGGCTTCACAAATGCTTTGCTGCATACCTCGGTTGTAACGAGTGGTTATTTCAGTCAAAGATGCTTTTCTATCAGCTTGAATCAGTCGGCCCATTCTCCTCTGACCTCTAGCATCAACAAGGGATTTTCGCCCACAGGACTGCCGCATACTGGATGTTTTTCCCTTTTCACACCATTCTTTGTAAACCCTAGAAATGGTTGTGCGTGAAAATCCCAGTAACTGAGCAGATTGTGAAATACTCAGACCAGCCCGTCTGGCACCAACAACCATGCCACGCTCAAAATTGCTTAAATCACCTTTCTTTCCCATTCTGACATTCAGTTTGGAGTTCAGGAGATTGTCTTGACCAGGACCACACCCCTAAATGCATTGAAGCAACTGCCATGTGATTGGTTGATTAGATAATTGCATTAATGAGAAATTGAACAGGTGTTCTTAATAATCCTTTAGGTGAGTGTATATATATATTACAACAATACAACAAATTACATTAGAAGGTCACTAAACATTTTACTTCTCTGTTATTTTTTGTTAAAGGTATATAATATGCATGTTTTTGTATTTTTTTTTTACTACATTTGTTTAGACATTGAAACATACATTATCAATAAATTAACAGCTTCTAAAAAATTAAATGCTACTAAGACAAATACCCCAGACTGCACATTTGAATACTAGTATTATCATGTTGTAAACGATGCAAGAAAATTATATACCATGATCAGTATTGAGGGTCAAATTGAAACCCACATCCTCCACATAAGCACTACTCAGTGTGCTAAAACATGTGCACTTACCACACGGCCACGACACTGGTGATATTTTTATTTTTGTGACATAAGAGTGTACACACCAATTTTATTTTCCACATTCAGTTGCAGTAAACTCCTCTCCATGATCCTCACTTGCTCTCCCTTTTCTCCAGACCTGCTGCTTCAAGCTCTCCTGATCTCTCTCAGTTGTCTTTTCTTCTCTTTTCTTTTCCAGTCATTCCATCCCTCACTTATGTTACAGGAGAGTTTTTTTTCCCACTGGCCGTCACTTCTATATTCTTTCTTTATTGTTGAAACACACACATATATATCCACTCAAACTCACTTCCACTGCTCATCCTCTGATATTAGCACAGAGAACTCTCTGGGTGTAGCATAACCTTCAGCTCCCTCAGTAGTTGATTCTTTCACTCAAATACCTTGATGCATTCTTCTGTTTTAATACCAAATTCCTTTATTGCAGGAGGAAGAGGAACATGCCTCAGAGGTACTCTAGAACATTTTAGCTTGTTTTAAGCATGTTGTGGTCGGGGAAGGCCAGGGGCACCGGTGCATGTCACCAGTTTTGTTTGAAATCTTTCAGATTGACTAGATCAGTGGTTCTTAACCAGGGGTCCAGGGCCCACTAGGGGTCCTCAGCACATTTCAAAAGGCGTCACAAGTGAGTAAAAATAAAAAAACCATGTAAATCATCTCAGATTCCCTAAGAAGGGGAACAAGGCGCTGCGTCTTGGTGTTGACGCTATGGGGAACGTCATCCGCATGGGTATAATAGGTTTTTTATTGGTGTAACATTCATTATTCAGTTAGCAAAGATTCATTTTGTGATATACTCACAGCGAAGTTGTCTTTTTTGTTCTTTGCTTAGTGGTAAAAAGAAAGAGAGCTGATAGCGGCATTTAGATGAATATCAACAAAAATGACAGTGGTGAGAAAACAGCAGAAAAGAAAGCATCTGATCATGTAGATGTCGACGTGGATTGTTTGCACAAGCTCTGCAAACGCCAGGTCTCGTCACGTTTATTTATACCACTTTATACAATATTGCTTTAAAGCCACAAATATCATAACTGTTATCTATAGGCCTACTGTAATTGAGTTCTTTAAGAAATTCATTATAAACAGAAAGATGTATGGTACAAAGTTATATGATGTCGGAGCGGGATTTGAGCAAATGTTGTTTCAAGTGAGCAGTGCACGAGTAGACCGTTCACTAGGGCCATACGTGGTTTAGCTGCACCTCACTCCAAGTAATGCATTACTTTACTTGTTACTTGAAAAAAGTAATCTGATTACGTAACTCATGTTACATGTAATGCGTTGATGATGCTATGGGTAACCAATTCCCACTTTATCATGCTGAAGGAATGCCTGCCTCACTAAGCTGTGTATATTCACAAACAAAGTGGGCATAGCACTAAACGACTCTGGAACTCAGCCTGAGTCAAGAGTGCGTCAACCCTATGTGACTTGCAAAATGCTATATAGTTGCGCTACTCCTTAAAGCCAATATCCACAGGCGCTAGGGTAAAACTCCCAAGCTCCATAAAATATTTACAAAGGAACTCCAGGCTAGTCCAGGTATTGCACCTCAGCAATATTGCCGGAGAAGGCTCTTAGGGAGCAGCCTACAAAAGCAGCAAGTTGCTAAAACCGACCAGGAGTGGACAACTACTTGTTTTTCTAAGATGTAGTCTATCTGCATACTGCCCAAGCTACAACCTTATGTATTGCCATCCATCCAAGGGGCAGTATATGCCCCTACCACTATATCAGGAAAGGGAGGTAAACAAAAGAAAGGATATATTGCAATTTGCACGATAACTCTCATTAACCAGGCTTTATAACACAAAGAAGTCACAGCAGAGCTTAGGCCCTACTTAAAGACCCCAATTTAATTGGGGGAGAGAAGATAAAACAATGGGACGCTATACAGCCTGCCCATAACTCTACTTTAAAAAACTCATACCCTGACTTGAGTAAAGGCACTCTCTAAAGACACGCTATAGCTGTCGCTTTACCCCAGTGCTACACCAAAGTATGCGACAGATTAATAAGGAGGGATGCCCCACAGGCAATATACCTCAGCATTCTTGAACACAGATCATACAAGAGACCTTTAGAAGGACCCATTCAAAGGGGAGCATATATCCCTACTTCAAGATCCAACAATAGTTGGGCAGGGAGGTAAATGATGTAGATGGAAGCTTGCCGACTGCCAACATAATTTAGTTTGACCCTGCATCAACCCTCGGACATACGATCACTCTCCAACAACTCATCAAATGTATGTACGCGCCAACATGCATAACATAATCAAATACTGCACTTAGCATGACAGAGAGAGCAGTTTCGGATTTCGTTTTCTTTAAAAAACAAAAACCTACTCAATCCCTGTGTAAATTCGGCACGGTTGCTATAACCACCACAAGCTAAAGAGGGGGTGTGATGATCTCACGAGAGGGGCCATGAATGATGATGCAAGTTCCGTATAATGTGGAATTCCACATTTCATCAAAGGGCCCACTCGCATCATAACCTCACAGCAATACGCTGGAGGAAAACTGATGAGAAATGGTAATGTCTTTCTTTCCACAAGAGGAGGTTGCATAACCTCACCGCATCCATCATTTGTAAACCGTTACCCTCAGCACATCAAGCATTGCACTAGACCTATCAGATGATGGGCCATATTTTGTTGCGACACATGCCACTTACAGGCCGACTGCGCCTTCATCTCTCTGAACTTTCCCAACACCGCCTCGACAGAGGTGCCTAAGAGTTCAGAGGGTGAAACCGGAGCGTCAAGAAGGAAGTTTTTTTCCTTCTCCTTAATGTCTGACATATTTAACTATAGATGCCTCTCCGTAACCACTGTTTGATGGCAGTGGCTGTTTGTTTGGTGGCACAGAGGGCCAAGTCTGTCTTCAGGAGACAATCCCTGCATCTGGTCTCTCAGCAGGAGAGAAACAACGCTTTGCCAATGAACCGCAAAGTGGTCTGTAATGGTTTAGACGGCAAGACTGCAGCCTTCAGCGAAGATGCCTCACTCTGCTAGCCAGCGTCTCTTCTACAGGAGGCATCTTCATGGATCCCTGCTCGCTCAATCCCTCAACATTTGTGTAATTTAAATGTGGAAAAGGAATGATGTGTGTTGAATTCAGCTTCTTCCATGACCTCTCCACTTCAGTGTGAAGATCCGGAAGAAACAGCATGCTCTTGGAGGAGGGACGAACAAAACTCACCAGAAATCGCTCATCGAGTCTACTGTCTCTTGCGTGACCAAGTCAGGTTCAACCTGGTCATGGTGCGGGCCATTACATCCAACAGTTCCTCGTTTGTGGGGTTGATGGAAGAAGCCAAAGATTCGGCTTCCTGATCCAGCAGATCGCCCAAGCTAGCAACAAGGATTGAAAAAACAAAATCCCTTTCTCAAATTCCTCAGCTAGCTCGACCTGCAAAGCCCCATGATCTGAGTCTCCATTTCATCGGCGGCAGCAGCAAAACCCAAAGCACAGGGTGCAGATCATACCTGTCAACACTCCCGTTTCTCCCCGGGAGTCTCCCGTATTTCACAACCATCTCCCGCCCCCCCTCCCGTTTCGTTATTTCTCCCGTGAAACTAACGTAATTTGTATGGCCCAAACGTCGTTATATGAATAATCACATCAATATATTATTCCAAGGTTGTCCAGTTGCCAGATCTTGTATGAAACCATCCTACTCGCGCAATCAACACATCATACAAATTTCAACGCATTTGTAAGCTCAACCTGGTAACCTACAACCCAGTTGCGCTGTCGATATCTGCGGGAAGTTGAATAAGCGTCACTGGTAGAAATGGGAGGAGAAGACTCAGTGGTAAATATTTAACGCAATTAACGCAGCATCCCTTTTTTCTGTCATCCTTTGGCTGGCGTTACATTATGATGCTCTCTTATTCATGCAAATGCTTTTAAACCATTCAAGCCAAGACAAATTGAGCACCAGAATCGAGTTCTCTTTTGGCTTGAAGTTGACCGAACACTAATGGTGTGTTCACACCGAACGCGAATTTAATTATTTGGGCGAGTAGATTACATACAAAGTCAATGCAAAGACGCGAATAGACGCATCATTCGCGCCAGGCGTTGCGAATGACGCGAAATGGGCGACGCGTTTGCCGCGAATGTCTTCCGCGCAAGTTGAAAAATTTGAACTCGAGCGAATGTTCAAGCGTCTAACTAAACGCGATAGACGCGTATTTGACGCTCTATTCGCGTTCGGTGTGAACACACCATAACACACGCAATTATGCCAAAATGTCCGTTTTGTCGAGTATCCTCATAAGAGCAGACTGATCAGTCTTAAAGTTAAAGTCTTCTCTGTCAGCAGCGGCTGGTTTTAAAGGGACAGCAGCCAATAAAGCTTTCCGTCAGTAAAGTTTATCAAAGAACAAAGGGAACAGAGAAAAACACTCACTGCTCTTGACTAAAGAACTTTTGTAACTTTAATAAGGATTAATTTATATATAATTTAAAATGTATGCAGTGCAAACTGTTTGATAACTTTATTCAATTTCTGTATATTTCCTACCTTTTAGTATATTACTATTATTACTATAAAATATATAAATTTCTTTTTAGGTTTTTTAAATTGCGATTCACTGTGATTACTCACAGAATAAAATGTGTGATTAATCTAGTTAATTTTTTGCAATCGATAAAAATGACTAAAAAGGGAACATGAATAAGTCTTATCATGGGGATCATGGGTGTCTTCAGGTGTCATAAAACAAGGACAGGGAGGCACACACTTTCTAAATTTATGAATTTGCTGCTTTTTTCTACATAGTTTCATCTTTGTTACAACGCGCTACGAACAAATGGCTCCTGAAGACAAAAAAGTTGATGACGTGTAATTCAGGTGTTCTTTTATAATCACTGGCGGTCCGTGTGTGACGCCATGGACTGCCGGGGGTGGGGGTCTTCAAATATTGACTTTGAGTCAGAAAGGGTGAGAACTACTGGTCTAGACACTTGCATCTGAAAAAGTTTTGCCTTTACATTTGTGTCATTGAATTGCTTGATTATTTTCTTACTGTTGCAGAGTTTAAAGCTGCTGCAAGCGATTCCCTTTTGGAGTATCACACTCATGTGTCCCTCTTTGCAATGTCCCTGTTATTTGACAGGAGTCATTGTACCAGTGGTGTGCGGCAGGGCGGGGCCGAGAGCCGTGGGTGCGGAGCAAGGCCAGTGACGAGGCCTCTGCTCCCACAGCTCTCAGCCCCTCTGCTTCACTCCACAGTGCCCTAAATAGTTTGTTGCTTGTTTGTTCTGCTCATATGACACTCTTTTATAGATCAGGAGTGTTCTCACATTTCTTTAAAATATAAAACGTGGCTCAGAAATTTCAGAAAATTAGGAATTCAAAAGTGAACTTGGCCAACATCGCTTATACCAGCTTCATCTTGATCAAACAAGTTTTATATTTTTATTGAACACTTTAACAGTTTAACATGTTTGCAATTGTTGGGTCAGTGTGTTTAATAAAGACAAAAAGTATTTATTCTAGGTGTTTTGTTTAATCAGACTTTGTTTTTTATTACGACGTACTAACTAACATATTTATGAACCTTGTTTTGTCACCTTTATTTGTTACAGTATTGTAACATATTATTAGTTATCAGATCTTTGTTAATTTTCTCATCAGATCTTTGTAATTTATTAATTTAGTTTGTTTTAATGCTATGGGAACACCCTCCAGGTGTGACAATTGTCTAAAGCCTTTATATAATCATGCCAATTGTTTTGCTGATGGCACTTGCATCATCCATCACCTGTGGTTGACATTCAGATGGGAACAAAATGCAGTGAATGGTGTTTTGGTGTGGAGTACAAAATGCTGTGAAAAATGTTCTGTTATCTCAGCATTGGGTCTGAGTGTATTTACAATGTCATAACTCCTGAGTGAGAGAGAATGTTAAAAAGGCTTTGAAGTTGAACGGCAGCCTATAGGTCACACAATGCAAGTCTGAAGGGAATACTACAAGTTTAGAACAACTTAGGCTCAGTCAACAACATCCAAGACCCTTCTGCTTTTAAACGCTGGAATGCCTTGCTTCTTAGATTTCTATTCTAATATTACTGCATGTATTTGTTTAGTTTTACAGACTGAGGGACACATTCAAATTATTGTCTGGTATTCAAGATACTTTATAATTCTTTATAAAGATAACAAAACAACAACACTTGTCTTGAAGAAAACATTTCTTCAAAGATTGGAATAGCATTTGACTGATTCAATATGCTGATGCTGCTTAAAGATATCTAAATTGATAAACTAACGAGTCATCGATAGGCTACACTTTTCAGGTTGATTAATAATTTATTTTACATAGATAATACAAATCTGCACAAAATTGTTGTGTTTACCTCTAAGAGCCAGGCTGTACAAAACTGATTAATAAAATAGAATAATAATGATTAAATATGAAAAATAGACCATGAATTACGAGCAAACACATTATACAGGAGGCATTTATAGCACATCTAGGAACAATATGTTGTTCACTGTGTGATTGCTGTCATCCACAGGAAGACTAGTGTTCTGAAACTGAGGATTTTGGACCTGGATTTTCCCACACAGGTAATACATGCGTTTCTTTTGTCTTCTCTGCCACTTGGTGGCGCTGTAGGATACCATTTGCTTCAGTTAAAAACAACACAAGTGTCCAGGACTAAAGATATGTGTGTGCCTGGTGAACCAAAGACAGTTGATTTCTTAAAAGAAAGATCCTGCCAGAAATGACATACATGTTTATTTTATCTTAAATCATATTGGCTTAAATTGACTTGCTGTGTTTGTTGCATTTGTTTATAAGCATGTTTAAAATATATCGTTGATATTTAATTACCTCACAGTTTTAAAGTTATGAGGGAATTTGTATCCTTTATCTTTTAAGATAAAAGAGTTCATTGTACTATGAAAAGATACTGTGACTTTCATAGGTTAAATACTAAGCAGGCCTGGTTTCACAGACAGGGTTAGACTAAGCCAGGATTAAGCCTTAGTTCATTTAGGACATTTAAGTAGCTTTTATAAACGTGTCTTGGAGTAAAACATTACTGGTGTAGTAATATTGCTTTCAAGTTGCTTTAAGTTAAACCAGCTCAAACATGTATTTTAGTCTGGGACTATTTTAAGCCTCGTCTGTGAAAAGGGGGGATTATTAACTCATACAATTCAGTGTTCAGAAACTTGGCTCTCCCTGTCACAGTGACTAACATCAGCAGGATAGGGGATTGTGTTTCTTCTGGTGTATAACACCAGAAATTCTATTGACAAAAGACCCGTCAAAGTTAATCAAAGTACTGCTGTTCATTTCACATTGAAAGAGTTTCTTAATTCTAAGTAGAAGGTGAAATCTAAAAGAGATAAACTGCTTTATTTAAAATAAAAAAAACCTTTACTAATGTTACAAATGGACCCCATAAATAGTAATATACAGTTATTTACCAATATAGAGATAATTTACATGTAGCCAGTCATTGTCTAAAAATAAAGCACAACAGGGTGATCTGACACAAAGCAAAGGGATTTATTTTGTGATTATGCATTACCGGCTAGTTGTACATCATCCCACTTATTAATATGTAATATTAAAACTGTAACAGTAATATTTATTTGAGTTAAGGTCTTACTGTCTTGAGTCGCAAGGTGGCACCAAATGTAACTTCCAGTATGAAAAGAAAGAGACCACGGAGTGGCATTGCTGTCAGATGGTCAAACACAGTTATGCGAGAAATGAACTTTTGTCAAATACGTTTTAATCCAAATTAAATCTGATACTTAACAATTAATTCATTATTTTCTCATTATAATGATCACTTATTGAATTATGATAAAATACTATTTATTTATTCAATATAAATTATATTATTTATTATTATATACATTTTTACAAAATAAAAAGATTGTACAAAATACAAATGACCAAAAATACATTTACAGTAATGCCCTTATAATTAATACCTATAGCAGGCAAGTGAGATGAACCATTCAAATGGTATCATAAAGTCAAGAATGACATATTAAATACTTTTGCACAAATGTGATGAAAATTAATAAGATGCAATATGACAAGTAGAAAACTAAAAAATCTTGTAAACAACAGTTTCAACGTCACATTGGGATACACTGTGATTTGAGACAGCATTAGTACTTGCTGATCAATTTAATTGCTCACATACACTTGTGAAATATTTAATTTGATGCCACTGTTCACTCCAGTATTGTATTGGTCATTATATATTATTTAATAGGTCAGTGAATAAATGCATGGATCAGCATTTGAATGTTAAGCATGGTCAAGTCAATTCATCTTTATTTATTTGGCACTTTATTCAATACAGATTGTTTCAGCTTTACAGTGATAACAGGAAAATGATGATTCAGTGATACAAACAGTTCAATTCTGCTGTAAAGCAAATCTAAAAAGACAATAGTAAACATTTATTATTTAGCTGAAGTCAGTTCAGTGTTGATTCAGTTTGGTTTAATAACTGTGTAAAGTTCATTAATTATGAAATGAGCTCATTTAATCTATAAAGCAGCTCTGTTCAGTTCTCACCCAATAGTGTCAGTGCAGTCAAATCAATAATATTGTTGAATATTAAGTGTCCCCAACTAAGAAAGCCAAAGGCTACAGTGGCAAAGAACCCAAACTCCATCAGCTGACAGAAATGGTGAGAAAAGAAATGAACCAACATGGTGTGATTATGATTCCAGATTGTGGATTGGTATCATTCAGAATATCAGAATATTGTTGGTCTGGAATTAATCTCATTGCATTGAGGGTCCAGGGTGGTTCTAACCTGCAATAAAATAACCTTATTTTAGTAAATGAAAAGCACATCGGCTTAAGAGCGCCGACACATTTGTGTGCATATTGTTTTGTGGTCTCATAGGTACAGATAGATACATCTGAGAGCTGTGCGGGAGAGGATATTGCTGCTGTCACTCTCGGACACACTCAGCAAAACATACAAAATGACGCACACTAATGAAATGAAAACTAAAATTGGAGATGTTTCCTGCTTATTAGAAGATGGACCCTGCCGCAAGCTATTTCATAAAGAGGTGGGGACAAAATTGGCCCCTTTTAAAAAGTTGTGGGTCCATTTCTTGGTCCCCAAATAACGCCTGTGCTTTAAACTCTCTCTTATTTTAAGCATCAGGTCAAGTTCAATTATTTGCATAGCACTTTTCATAATACACAGTGCTTCAAAGCAGCTTTACAGAAAATCATGATTTTAATGTTTATAATATCTTAATATCGTAAACTATATAAGCAATCAAGCAGTTGAAATATGCTGTATAAAATCTTTCTACATTAATGTACTGTATGTATGCAAATAAAGTTGTAATAAAGGTGATAATATAGGTGATATAATTACATTGCCGATGAAATAAAAAAAAATCAAAGTTGAGTTTACCGTACGGTATCACTTTATGTGACTGCTGTGGATAAAGTATATACGGTATATGCAGAGCCGGACAGTAACGGAGTACATTTACTCGAGTATCATTTTTGGGGATTACTCATGACTTTACTCAAGTACATGTGAGAGGCAAATATTGTACTCTTTACTGCACTACATTTCTATCCATAACCGTGAGTACCCGTTACCTCTAAAAAAGAAAAATTTTAAAAAAAGGAAAAAAGAGAAATCTCGGAAACCCTCAATTTGTTGTTTCCCTCTCAAACGTGATTGGATTGTGCAGGCGCCACTGATTGGGACAGCCTATCAGCAAATCACCTTCAGCTCTGAACTGACGCCAAAGTAAACTCCATGGTCAGATTTAGATAAGAGACGAAACCATGGACGAAACCGGTTCAAATGTGGGTGCCAAAAATCCATTAAAACTCTAGCAGAGGTTTGTCAGAGCGTTGCCATTGTGCATTGCCTTGTGGGCAAGTGAGAAATGTTAAATAAAGCAACATGGTAAAAAGATGAAAATGACTTGAATTAACTTTCAATTCCTTTTAGATTTTCAAAGGTATTAACATTTTTCATAACTCCATGTAGGACGTTTCTGTACATAAATGTAGGCACGGTTCGTGTACCCCGAAGTGATAAAATAAAATTCTGTATCAAATTTATAGGCAAAGGCAAGTATTTTGTTTAGGCATGGTTTGTAGGGAATTACAAACCTGCACACATATATTCAAACGCACATAACTATAGAATCCATTCTTAACGCGCATGTGAACGCCATCAGCGTTAATCACAGGTTCAGTTTAAAGTCTGTGTAGAGAGAACGGTGTCGTCTTAGCGGCCGCTAATTTAATAACAAATGATCATTTTGCCGGAAGTGAATCAATCAAAACTAACTTTAGCTGGAAATAACATTATTCAAGAATCGCTATAAAGCCAAAACAATCTCTTGTTACCGTAAATTATGTTTATCTCTGTAAAGCCGCTTTGAAACAATCTACATAGTTAAAAGCGCTATATAAATGAAGATGACTTGACACTGTGGCAGTAGTAATGCAATATTTAGAAAATTTACTCTTGTACTCTTGATACTCAAGTACTTTTAAAAACAAGTACTTCAGTACTTTTACTTAAGTAGACATCTGACTGTAGTACTTTTACTTGTACTTGAGTAAAATTTAGCAAGGGGCATCTGTACTTTTACTCAAGTAACGAAGCTGTATACTCTGTCCGCCTCTGGGTATATGTTGAACTTTATATAGAGAGCTTTGCGGCGATAAAACAATTACTAAACAATCACATATCCGAGATTTCCTATTTAATATAGTATAGGATGTCCTATATATCCAACTGTAACTAAGTTTGTGTTTAGGGAAGAAGAAGACGGGAACCGGTGAACGTTAAACGTAATTTTAAAGACAAAATAATCAAACAACAAAACAAAAAGTAAAGCGTATAAACATTAAACAACCACATTAAATCCAGGCCTGGCCCTCTCCTTTAGTCACTCTTCCTTTCCGTGGGACTCGAGACCGCTGTGACGCTCATAAACACTCGCACCACCCGCAAACACTCGCCCCGCCCTGCTTACCACACCAACTTATCTCTGGCCGTTAATATAGTTAACATTTTTCAGTGATATAACTATCAAGCAGTTTGGATCTGCTGTATAGTACATACTGCCTAACGTGAGTGCACTGTATATATCCAGGTTGAATATACTTTTAGTAGTATAATTAAGTTGTTATTATGGTCATGTGGTGATATTGAGAATTATAAAACCTGTAAGGTGTTGTTCAATTTACAACAATTTTATGTAGTGACAAGCCTAATTACTATTAAGCATACTACTATAAACACATTTTCCATGAAGTTTTTTGTTATTTTTCATTTTCTTTGTGGAAATCAACAGCGTGACAAATAAGTGGGAGGGGCATCATGATGTTGATGAGCAACCTTTGATGCTTCACATTTATGAACGCACAACCCTTACTATGTGCTTTACCTTCCAGCTTGAAGTTCCCTGGAGCCGTCCAAAATCCCCCACAAACACCTTCACCGAAGCGTTACTCGAGCCAAAAGTGACACCACTACACTGGAGAACATGCTCTCAGGACTCCGACTTCAAGCTCCCCATGATAACTGTGCCTTATCCCATTACTGATGAGGCTGCAAAATGCCTTTGTATGCTTTTATTGCTTAACTGGCAAGTTTCAAGTGAATTTTAAAGGGATGTCTTTTTTTCTTACTGTACATATAGAAGATAGCTATTTCTATAACCTTTAAACTAACATGTTGTGACTTTGTTCTATAGAATCCCAAATAGTTGTGCTGAACCATTTAAATGTGCCAAACCAATACTTGCAATAGCTCTCTGTGTTGTGAAGTACACTACCAGTCAAACTTTGGACACACTTTGCTACAATGCTAAATGCTAATTATAAAATCAACCCGTAGCAAATTCATAGGCTTTATCAACTTCTAGACGGTATGAGAAAACTTGTATGAAGTGTCGTCAAAGGCTGTGCGTTTGATTAAATTCATCAGTTGCTTAGCCAAGCTAGCCTTAAGATAACATTTTGTAGATGCTAACATTTGGCTTAGCCAAGCTAGCCGTAAGATAACATTTTGTAGATGCTAACATTTGGCTTAGCCAAGCTAGCCGTAAGATAACATTTTGTAGATGCTAACATTTGCACTTAACCAAACTAGCCGTAAGATAACATTTTGTAGATGCTAACATTTGTGCTTAGCCAAACTAGCCGTAAGATAACATTTTGTAGATGCTAACATTTGCGCTTAGCCAAACTAGCCGTAAGATAGCATTTTGTAGATGCTAACATTTGCGCTTAGCCAAACTAGCCGTAAGATAACATTTTGTAGATGCTAACATTTGCGCTTAGCCAAGCTAGCCGTAAGATAACATTTTGTAGATGCTAATATTTGCACTTAGCCAAGCTAGTCGTAAGATAACATTTTGTAGATGCTAACATTTGCAGGTACTTGATATCCCATTATCCCCAAAAACTGAATAAAACTGCGCAAGGCAAAGGAAAACTGACCCAAAAGACAATAAATATGGTTCATGAATATGACTATAGTTTGTTTTCCTAATAGCATTAATGATAATTCAATTTAGAAATCAAATATTGTCAATATTATTTTTTACCATAAGTCAATAATTTAGCATATTGTTGGGTCTGTACAGCTCATGGTAAAATAAATGTTTGATCAACTTACAGTTTGATTGGAAATTGCCCAAAATTCAATATGAAATTAGGGCTAAGAATATTTACTGATATTTTAAATTGCAATTTAAAAGTTGGCCCCTCAGGCAAAATAAAATAAAACTGTTTATAAACCACTGAGTTAAAATATAATAGTTTTGATTTGTTTAATATTTTCGGTCACTACATAATTGGCATGCTTCTTTTTCTGTTATCATCCTGAAATATGGAAAATATAAGTAGTAATAAAGACCGAGTAGGTGTGTCAAAAACTTGTACTGTCTGTAGTTAAATGTACATGTATACATACATCATTGGGGCAAAATTAGACTACACAAAATGCTTCAAAGTTGGTTACAACCACAGTTGAAGTTAAAATTAGACAATGACACTGTACAAAGGGCATAAGTCATAATTCCCTCCTTTTTCAGTCTATTGTGTCTGATTTCAGTCTGAACATGTGACGTCAGTCCCTGCGGGAAGCCATTCTCTGTAGTCGTTCGGCAGTTCTAATGCACTTTGTACGTAGACAGAAGTGAATGGTTGGAAATACCCTTATTCACCATTAAAGCGTGAGTTTTAAAGGCGCTGTCTGCTTCATTATGTTTTATTCTTGACACATTGTGTGTATTTATAGAGCAGAAATGTTCGACCAGGGTGGTGGCAATTCAACAAACAGGATGTGACCGTAAGGAGACTCCCTAGAGATAGTGAATGGAAGACAAGGAGGTTTTCTCATGCTCACATCTGACTTAACAATAGCAGCAAATTTCAGACGTTATTTTAGGCCGTCACTAATATATTTACAGCGGCCTGTGAGTCACTGCAGATTTGCAGTGGTCAGTTCAAGGCTAAAAAAGCTGTTTTGCTTTCAGTAATATTTAACTTGCTGGTTTTGGCCACATCCCACAGTTCCACACAATCTGCTACTGTATTGACTGTGGGAAACGTGATCTCTGTGTGTAACAAGCTCTCTGGAATACTGTATGGCCCATCCTGGGAAACACAAGGTAAGAATGCAGCAGCAGGATTTGTTATTTAGTAATTCAATAAATCCTTTGATAAGTTGGACAAATGTGGGTCACAGGTGTAAACGTTGGCTCATTGCAATATTTTAAGGTCAAACAATATCTTGTTCATGTGTTGTCATGATTTAGAGTCACCGTGTTGGCAGACTCATGCACTATAATGTGGGAAAAATGTTCAACATCTCATGTTTAGTTTGTTTTTATTCTTGTTTTTTTGTTGTTGTTTTTTTACAGCAATGAACATATAAATTGTATTCGGGTGAATCTTACAAAACCAGTTAAGAACATGACCGCAATTTAACTCAAAAGAAAAAAAATAAGAATTTATATTTTGCACTGAGAAATCAGACTAATTTTGTTTTTATTCTTTTATTATATTATTTTCATCACAATTACACACATTTTCCCTACATGTCTTGTTACCGTAAAGTAAAAGTTGAAATTATTTCTTCTTTTTTTTAAATTAATGTCAATTATTCATTTATATGGATTTTGAAGGGAAAGTGTATATTTAGGCCCTATAATATTTCACATGTGTGAATAATAATAATATACAGACACGATATCGCCTTAGCAATTTTTATAAAATATTTAAAAATATTAAACATATGTACTGAAAAATGATTAAATATATAAATATATATTTCCATAAGAATATATAATTCAATTAAATGAATTTGATGTATTTAAATAGTCTGAGAAAAGCACCCATATGTTGAACACATTTCACAACACTTTATTGTACGGTATTTTATTTAAGTGTTACTGCAACATTATCAGTGTGTGGCCCATGTTGTAAATAAGGTAAAAAGTTACAACAATTTTATATTTTGTAGCAATTGCAAATATGTTCTCCACCGTGTCCTTGCTGTGCAGAACAATGGCCTGACTGTTTCTCTGGCAATATGCATGGCCAGATCCTCCAGCTGTGTGTAATCCAAGGTGAGTGTGTCATCTGCTGAGTACAGGTTTGTGTTTATCCGACTACACGACTTTGCTTCCAAGAAAATTAGCTTTAGGATTAAAGTGGCATGTACATCAATACAGAATATTAGAATCCTTCTTATCTGAAGGATTGAACCACATTACAGGGACTCTACTGCATGAACTGAGGATGGATAGATAGATAGATAGATAGATAGATAGATAGATAGATAGATAGATAGATAGATAGATAGATAGATAGATAGATAGATAGATAGATAGATAGATAGATAGATAGATCCATCCAACCATTCATCCATCCATTCATCCAAACAAACATCCATCCAAACAAACATCTATACATCCACCTATCCATCCATCCATCCAAACAAACATCCATCCACCTATCCATCTAAGCATCCATCCATCCAAACAAACATCCATCCATCCATTCAACTTTCCATCCATCCAACCATTCATCCAAACATCCATCCATCCAACCATCCATCCCTCCATCCAACCAAGCATCCATCCATCCAAACATCCATCCATCCATCCATTCAACTTTCCATCCATCCATCCATTCATCCAACCATTCATCCAAACATCAATCCATCCAACCATCTATCCCTCCATCCAACCATTCATCCAAACAAACATCCATCCATCCAACCATCCATCCATCCATCCATCCAACCAAACAAACATCCATCCACCAACAAGGTTATTTTTCTAAAACATAATAATTTTAATACAACACCAAGAATGTGTGTCATATGATGTATTAACCTGTGTCTCTCCTCTTCACAGCTGTAGCCTCTTTTCTCCATCTAGAACCGAAGACTGCCACTGTGTTACGAGGCAGTGAGGTCCACTTTAACTGCAGCACTGATGAATCCTGGGATGTCATGACGTGGCTGTTGGGTGGAAGGACGATCCTCAGCATCTCTGAGGTCCATGGTCTCCTGGGCAGAGATGACAGTGTGTGGACAGTGAATCACTCGCTGTCGGCTGTCTCAGTGTGGGAGTTAGTGCTGATGAACGCCTCTTTCAGCCCCACTGTACAGGAGCTCACATGTGAACTTCTGCCCACCAAACTCAGCAGATCAACAGCGGACCTGTTTGTACAAGGTATGTCATCTTTTGTTGAGCACTTAAAAAAAAGCAAATCAATCTGTCTGTCTATCCGTCCATCCGTTCGTCCGTCCGTCCGTCCATCCATGCATCCATCCATCCATCCATCCATCCATCCATCCATCCATCCATCCATCCATCCATCCATCCATCCATCCATCCATCCATCCTTCCATCCATCCATCCATCCATCCATCCATCCTTCCATCCATCCATCCATCCATCCATCCATCCATCCATCCATCCATCCATCCAACCAGCCAACCATTAATCCATCAATCCAAACATCCGTCCATCTACAAGGTTATTTTTCTAAAATAGAGTTATACCTTAACAAGTCAAGCTGGTAATGCTGTTTGTGGAGTTGTTTATTCTTCCTCTGCTGAGATCTTGAGAGATTTAATGTCTTCTTTTATCTTCAGTTGATTTCATCTAAGGCTGTGGCTGGAAGTCAGTTGTAGTTCTTGTGTTTCTGCTCGTCTCTTTTTCTGTTCTCTTCTTTCCTTCAGTGATTCTGCTTGTTAACAGGCTTATTAAGGCTGAAATGACTCCATATTTAAAACAGATTTTGTGGCTCAGATAAGGTCCAGTTCTGGTTTATTTCTTTGCTCTTGGCTGACATGTGGCATTGCTATGGCCTGCTTGTGGCCCAGATCTGGCAAAAAGGAGTGAGCCACCCATGGGTCTGCATGTGTTCCACGCTGCATGTGGGCCAGATCATCTTTCCACATGTGCCAGATGTGGGCCGGATCTGGGAAGACACAGTGTTGCTCTGTGGGTAGTCATGTGGATAATGACACCATTACCTGAAAATTACTTGTGTATCAACAAGAATGAAAATACCTATCGCTAAAAATATGTACAAATCTCCAGCAACTCTTTTGCTCCATAATGATTATGAAATGAAGATATTCTTGTTCACACATTGGCTATGAGTTGATATAAAGGCTAGATCCTTCTGAATGCAGAGAAGCTGTCAGTTTTTATACGAGATGGCTGATTTAGGAGTGAGCATCGACTAAGGTGTTTTTCATGCAGGGGAATTCATCCGCTGCTGGCTGAAGTGAAGACTGCTGCTCTGGCAGATTTGACGGAGCATATGACATTGTCGATGCCAGCAAAGGCTCTTGGGATGGGAATCGATTGGGGACCATTAAAAATACCTTCTGCAAATCCACTCTACCAGGCGGTAAACAGAGACAGAAAGCACTGCTCGACTCTAATCTTAGATTCAGGAGCCATCAGAGCCCATCTGGTCCACACATTTCTCACCCTGAATTCTAATGGGAACCACAAATGACAGTCATATTGCTTCTTACTGCTGCAGAAACGTCTCGGTTACATATGGTAACCCTCGTTCCCTGAGGGAGGGAACGGAGACGTAGGTCAGACTGACCAATAGGAATCTCGCTAGAGAGGCCAATCTACTTCGAGTGAAACTAAAACAAGCCAATGCACATTGGCATGCAATCATTTGCATCAGCTGCGCGTCCTCGTCAGCGCGGGTATTTAACAGCAGCTGTTATGATTGCACACTAGTTTTTTGCTGAGGAGCCAAACCTGAAAAAGCTGGCCGCCCCAGCGGGCGGCAGCAGATGTGGCGACGGGACCTACGTCTCCGTTCCCTCCCTCAGGGAACGAGGGTTACCATATGTAACCGAGACGTTCCCTATCGGTCAGTCACTACAACGTAGGTCAGACTGACCAATAGGAATCCCTACCAAAGCGCCACAGCTGCTGCACCCCATCCAGCGCCCCATGCAAGCCTCTACACCTTCTTGCCTAGAAGGACGATAGGAGGAGGCTACACACAGAGTGTATCTGTCACTGTTGTTCCGTAATAACCCATACAGTGAGATTATTGGATAACACTGGGAAAGCGTGCCCTTCAGTTAGGAAGGAGGACGCTGCGGAAGCCACTTACTTCAAGGAGTTATGTGGGGAATACATATAGACTAGCCCGAAGGCTGTACTACATATGAGATAGTGGGTGACTTAGCCCAAGGGAAAGACACGGGCTTCCGTTAGGAGCAGCCGTGGAAAATATAGACATATGGGATCCCCGTAGGGTCACACATATGGAACCCAGCCCAGATCCGGTTCTCAAGGATTCAGCGGATAAAGGCCTGGCACCTGGACGCTCCGCCATGTCCGGGCCGAGGGGTTTTTGGAGGACTCAACAGGTTTTTCACTCTGGAGCAATAAGGGTGCACAGTAGGGTGCAGCAAGCCGACAGAGCCGGGCCTCTCGGTGCTTCTACCCGTTTAGGGTGAGAACACGGGAGGAGACCGGCTCTACACGTAGGCTATAATATCTAGCGAACGTGTTAGGTGTCGCCCAGCCCGCAGCTCTACAGATATCTGTTAGCGAGGAGCCACGTGCCAGCGCCCAGGAGGATGCAACGCCTCTCGTGGAGTGTGCATGCAACCTGAGCGGGCAGGGCACGCCTTGAGCTTGGTAAGCCAAGGCGATGGCATCCACTATCCAGTGGGCCATCCTCTGCTTGGAGACAGCCTTTCCCCTCTGCTGGCCTCCGTAACAGACAAAGAGCTGGTCTGA
The DNA here is from genome assembly GCA_029959095.1 of Rhinichthys osculus. Classification (NCBI taxonomy): domain Eukaryota; kingdom Metazoa; phylum Chordata; class Actinopteri; order Cypriniformes; family Leuciscidae; genus Rhinichthys; species Rhinichthys osculus. Next base: position 35,442,294 of record JARWKJ010000009.1, read on the forward strand.
GGTCCTGATGCTTTGAGTTCTGTCCACGTACATACGCAGAGCGCGAACGGGACAGAGCAAAGCCAGGGCTGGGTCTGCCTCCTCCAAAGGCAGCGCTTGCAGGTTCACTACCTGGTCTTTGAAGGGAGTGGTAGGAACCTTGGGCGCATAGCCAGGCCGGGGTCTTAGTACCACATGGTTGTCACCCGGCCCGAACTCTAGGCACGATTCGTCGACCGAAAATGCGTGCAGGTCTCCCACCCTCTTGACAGAGGCCAGTGCAACCAGTAGCAAAGTCTTCATGGAAAGAAGCTTTAACTCTACTGACTGCAGAGGCTCAAAGGGAACATCCTGAAGTGCTCGAAGCACCAGGGAAAGATCCCAAGAGGGTATGGAGGGGGGTCGAGGAGGATTTAATCGTCTCGCCCCCCTAAGAAACCTGACGACCAGGTCGTGCTTCCCCACTGTTTTGCCATCTATGTGGTCGTGATAAGCTGAAATAGCGGCAGCATGTACTTTGAGGGTGGAGGGAGACAGCCTTCGCTCCAACCCTTGCTGCAAGAAGGAAAGCACAGACCCTATCGAACATCTCCGGGGGTCTTCTCGGCGAGAAGAACACCACTCGACGAACAGGTTCCACTTCAGGGCGTAAACACGTCTCGTGGACGGCGCCCGTGCTGAAGTGATGGTGTTAAGTACCTCAGGGGGTAAGTCACCTAGAACCTCCGTGTCCCGTCCAGGGACCAGACATGGAGTTTCCAGAGGTCTGGACGCGGGTGCCATAGGGTGCCCCGTCTCTGAGTCAGAAGATCCTTCCTCAGAGGAATGGGCCAGGGAGGGACTGTCCCAAGGAGCATGAGTTCTGGGAACCAAGTCCGGGTGGGCCAATAGGGAGCCACCAGAAGGACCTGCTCCTCGTCCTCCCTGACTTTGCACAGTGTCTGTGCAAGTAGGCTCACTGGGGGAAACGCATATTTGCGGAGGCCCCGGGGCCAGCTGTGTGCCAGTGCGTCCGTGCCGAGTGTTCCCTCGGTCAGGGAGTAAAACAGCTGGCAGTGGGAGGTCTCTGAAGAGGCAAACAGGTCTACCTGAGCCTCTCCGAACTCTCTCCAGATCAGCTGAACCACCTGGGGGTGGAGTCGCCATTCTCCCGGAAGCACAGCTCGTGATAGCTCGTCGGCCACACGGTTGAGCACGCCAGGGACATACATGGCTCGAAGCGACCTCAGACGCTTCTGACTCCAGAGGAGGAGATGGCGGGCGAGTTGCGACATGCGACGGGAGCGTAGACCACCTTGTCGGTTGATGTACGCAACGGTCGCTGTGTTGTCCGTACGGACCAGTACGTCCCTGCCCTGTAGCGACCTTTTCAAGCGGCTCAGAGCGAGATGTACTGCTAGCAACTCGAGGCAATTGATGTGCCAATGCAGTTGGGGAGCCGTCCACACCCCTGACACTGCATGCCCGTTGTACGTGGCACCCCAGCCGGTGGCGGAGGCATCTGTGAAAACCACAGCATGCCTGGAGACCTGTTCCAAGGGGACTCCTGCCCGAAGGAACGAGAGGTCTGACCACGGGCTGAAGGTCTGGCGGCAGGCCGGTGTGATTGCCACCCGGTGAGTGCCATGATGCCACGCCCATCTCGGGACTCGGCCGTGAAGCCAGTGCTGAAGCGGTCTCATATGAAGCAAGCCGAGCGGAGTTACCGCTGCTGCCGCTGCCATATGCCCCAGGAGCCTCTGAAAAAATTTCAGTGGGACCGCTGTCCTGCCTTTGAACGTGTTCAAGCAGTTCAGCACCGACTGAGCGCGCTGCTCTGTGAGGCGCGCTGTCTGTCCGACCGAATCCAACTCCATACCGAGAAAAGAGATCCTCTGCACAGGGGCGAGTTTGCTCTTTTCCCAGTTGACCTGAAGGCCCAACTGGCTGAGGTGCGTGAGCACGAGGTCCCTGTGTTCGCATAACTGATCTCGAGAGTGTGCTAGTATAAGCCAGTCGTCGAGATAGTTGAGGAGGCGAACGCCCTGTTCTCTCATGGGAACAAGGGCCCCCTCCGTGACTTTCGTGAAGACACGGGGAGACAGGGACAGCCCGAAGGGCAGGACCTTGTACTGATATGCTCGACCCTCGAACGCAAAGCGCAGAAACGGCCTGTGTCGAGGAAGAATCGAGACATGAAAGTACGCGTCCTTCAGGTCGATCGCTGCAAACCAATCTTGGGGACGGATGCATCCGAAAATGCGTCTCTGCGTGAGCATTTTGAACGGTAGCTTGTGGAGGCTCCGATTCAAAACTCGCAGATCCAAGATCGGTCGTAACCCACCACCTTTCTTGGGTACAATGAAGTAGGGACTGTAGTGCCCTGACCCCATATCGGCTGGAGGGACCGGCTCTATCGCGTCCTTCGCCAGTAGGACTGCAATCTCCGCACGCAAGACATGGGCATCGGCTGCTCTCACTGTAGTGGAGTGGATGGCCCGAAACTTGGGGGGACGCCGGGCGAACTGAATCGCATAGCCGAGCCTGATGGTCCAAATGAGCCAGCGAGACGGACTGGGGAGCGCTAACCAGGCTCTCAGAGACCGTGCAAGCGGGACCAAAGGGACTGTAGGCGTACCCGGAGTGGGGCAGCGAGGTGGAACACAGGGACGTGGCTCGGGAGGCTCTCTCTGGGAGGCGGCCCGTAGCAGGATCTGTGTGTGCTGTGCAGCACTTACCTGGTTCCACGGGGCAGGAGGTGCAGGAGGCGGCTCGGTGGCGTTCTCGAACTGCACACTGCTGCTCACTGGCGACAGAGGAGGCGGATGAGAGTGGTGAGGATTCTGTCCCCCCACTGCTCTCCGGGTCCTCTTCGGACCCAGAGATGGCAGAAAATGCTCTTTTATTGAAAATTTGGGTACCGCTGGTTTTAAGGCCAGCGGCGGAACAAAACACAGGATTTTCCACCCGGCCCTCTTCCGGGGGAAAGTCTCCTGGAGAGCAGTCCCTTCCATCTCCGGGTCGCCCGTCCTGGGGCCGCTTACCTCTGGCTTTGCCACCCTTCTTGGCGGGGGCCTGGACGGGCGGGGCGGCCTGCCTGCGACTGGCTCCACGGCGCCGTTTAGGTGGAGGCTGCTGCTGCAGCGCGGGAGCAGGGGCAGACGCAGGAGGACGCCCCCGGCGACGAGCAGACTGAGGAGCCGCAGGCGGTGGGTTGGAGGCAGCAGCTGACCGCCGCGGCAGGATATGCTTGATGGCCTCAGTCTGCTTTTGTACAGCCGAGAACTGCTGGGCGAAGTTCTCGACCGCGTCGCCGAAGAGGCCGGTCTGGGACACGGGGGAGTTGAGGAACCGGAGCTTCTCAGCCTCACTCATGTCTGCCAGACACAGCCAGAGATGGCGCTCCTGGACCACCAAGGTGGACATCGCATGACCCACTGACCGCGCGGTGACCTTCGTCGCACGAAGCGCGAGGTCCGTTGCGGCACGAAGTTCCTGGAGAACTTGTGGATCATGACCACCCTCGTGCAGGTCCTTCAGTGCCTTGGCCTGATGAACCTGCAGCAACGCCATGGCGTGCATGGCAGAGGCAGCTTCCCCACAGGCCTTGTAAGCCTCGTCGAATAGGTCCGACGAGTACCTACAGGCCCGGGAAGGAAGACACGGTTCTCCGCGCCGAGTGGAGTTAGGGCACAGCTGCATTGTAGCGGCCCGCTCCACTGGCGGGATGCGCGTGTATCCCTTAGCTGCCCCGCCATCAAGGGTGGTGAGGGAGGAGGAGCCACCGGAACGGTTTCTGGCAGTAAAAGGTGCCGTCCACGTTCCCGTAAGCTCCTCATGCACCTCCGGGAAGAAAGGCACTGGGGTGGGTTGCTGAGAACCAGCGCGCGCCACCCCGAGATACCAATCATCCAACCTCGAGGGTTCGGGACACGGTGGAGGATTCCACACGAGCCCGACCCCGTTGGCGGCCCGGGAGAGCATGGCCATGATCTCCGGGTCCGTCTCAGGCACCGCTGACACCCCCGAAGGAGGCAGCGGTGCCGAGTCGTCGTCCGCAGAGAAGTCTGACCCACCCTCCGATGCAGCGATCGACATCTGGTCACTGGGAGCCCCAAAGGAGACAACCGGTACACACCTCGAGGATGGTCCAGCTTTCTCCAATGGAAGCTCAACTGGCTGCGGAGCATGAGAGGGGTGAGGGCTCCTAGGGGGTTGGTTCCCCGAAGGAGACGCGCTCACCGTGATCCTCAGGTCACCCGTGCCCCTGCCCGAAGCAACCCTCCGAGGAGGATTGGAACGAGGCAGAGGCACGGGGACTCCGCCCCTTTGCAGGAACAGGAGTCTCGACCGTAGCTCCGCGATGGTCATCTTCCCACAATGGGTACATGACTCATCCACAAACGCTGCCTCAGCGTGTTCAATGCCCAGACACACGAGGCAGCGCTTGTGACCATCCTGTGAGCCCAGGTAACGACCGCATCCAGAAACACACAGATAGAAAGTCATCTTTTTTTTTTTTTTTTTTTAAAGACGCTGTCTATCTGTGTAAGCTCTTTTAGGGACTACTCTCACTGGTGCTGAAGCACGCAGGGGAACAGCCACTGCGAACACAGACGGGAATGTGCACCCGTCTGCGCGCCGTCTCTCTCTCTCGCTGGCAGGTCTTACCGGCTGTGAGAACAGCCTTTGAGCGCTGAACTGCGCACCTTACCAGCTGTTAAAACAGCTTTTTTGAATTTGCTCAAAAAAACAAAACAAAAAAGACAGACAGAAGAGAGAGGACACAAGACTGCTCGCGCTGCCGTGCTGTAACGCCCGCACCGAACAAGGAGAGATCCAACGAAGGCTTGCCAAGTTTCACACTCTGTAGGATTACCATGAAGCGTTTGGCTCCGAAGCAAAAAGCTAGTGTGCAATCATAACAGCTGCTGTTAAATACCCGCGCTGACGAGGACGCGCAGCTGATGCAAATGATTGCATGCCAATGTGCATTGGCTTGTTTTAGTTTCACTCGAAGTAGATTGGCCTCTCTAGCGAGATTCCTATTGGTCAGTCTGACCTACGTTGTAGTGACTGACCGATAGGGAACTGACTAATATTCTCAGTTCTTATAAGGTCTTTAATAAAAATAAATTATTATATGATATTACATTATATTATGAATACACTAGAAAAAGTTTTATTTAAGCTGTAGTTTGTAAAACAAAATAACTAAGCCTATTTAATTTCAGCTAGTTTCTCATTTTATTGATGTGTTGATGTGTCACGTCTGTTCTGGGTTTGAGTTTTGCTTGAGTTGTGTTCTTGTTTGATTGGCACTGTTTCCTGTTCAGATTCCTTTGTCCTTGTTCATCGGTTACCGTGGTTTCTCATGTGTCACACCTGTGTCTAGTTAATAATTAGTCCATCGTCTTTCTCTGTTAATACATAGCCTTAATTTTCAGCCTTTCTATGTCATGTCTCCTCCTTACTTTGGTGGTTGTTCTGTGCATCTTGTTTTGTTTTCTAGAGGATAAAGCACATTATAAGCATGAAACTTGTGGGAATGAGTAAAGTTTTGTGGAACACCCACAATCCTGTGCTAAAATTCAGGCTCTAAGTAGACAATATATGCATTCATACATTCAGGATTTTTAAATATGTATACACCAATTTTCACCCAGGACAACTGGAAGCTGCTGGGGACTGGAAGATGCTGGCTGATCTTGATCAACGGCTTATTTTTCCACCTGAGATTGCCACCACTAACCTACGACCAGATATTGTTTTGTGGTCCGGATCAGCACGCATTGTTCAACCGATAGAGTTAACAGTGCCATGGGAGGATGCGGTAGATGAGGCATATGAGAGGAAGAAACTGCGGTATGCTCATCTGGCCACTGAAGCAGAACAGCGAGGATGGAGAGTCCAGGTTTATCCAGTGGAAGTGGGTTTTCGAGGTTTTGTGGCACAGTCTACAACCCGGTTCCTCAGAGACGTCTGATTCAGTGGCCAAGAGTTGCGTCGCACAGTAAAGAACTTATCTGAAGCAGCAGAAAGGAGCAGCAACTGGCTGTGGTTGAGACGGAAAGATTCTAGCTGGCTGTGTGCAGGCCGCCACGCTACGGTTTCGTAGAGTTCTTGAAAACTTGAAGAGTCTGTTGGTTTATTTGTATAGGTTGTATAGTTTTTACAGTCATTACGTTCCTGTGTATATTGCGTGAATGACGGGTGGTTGGGCAGATATTGTGTTTTGCGGTAGGTGGTATGCCATACGGAACTGTTGTCCACTGAAACTGCCTATTAACGCACCAGTGGGGCTCGACAGCCTTAGTCAAACGGGTTGGCGCGTATGGTTGGGTTGCGGAGAGATTGTGGTTAGGTCTCAGCAGCAGGAGGGATGTAGAGGTCAGTAAGCTGGGCTGAGTTGAGTGGGGGACGGAGGGGGGTGACTCTGGGACGCCAGAGTCACTGTCGAGCCCTCTTGAGGTGTCGTGGGCTAGTCGACGAAACACTGAGGACGGAAGGTGGCCACTTGAAGACCCTAGAGATGTCCCCTACTCGGTAGCGTAAATGGGTGAAGCATAGTTTACTGTAAAGCTACTTCTTAGTGTTGCTTATCTTGGCGAAAGCCGAGTACAAATCAGCATGAAGTTTTACCATCTACTCTAAAAAAATCTAAATAATGACTTATATCTATATATTCAGGATTTACATTGATATTATTCAGAATTATAACTATATATTCAGACTTCATATAATCAGTTTGGCCCTTCATTATATAAACTTCCTTATATATATATATATATATATATATATATATATACACACACACACAATCAATTAGTCAGGCCAATTAGTCAATTTGGAAGATATTTGCAAAAATATCTGGCATTGTATCTGGCAGATGATATTTGGCAGGCTTTTTGTTGCTAGGATCCCAAATATCTTAAATGTTTATATTTTTAATAGTATATTTTTGATTTGAATAGTATCTAACAACTGTTTACACTTAGTGGAAAGAAAATACCTTTTGTTGCGTGTTTGGCTTAGTGTAAAATATCATCTATCGCTAAAAATATAAACATTTAAGATATTTGGGGTCCTTTAAAGTTGAAAAAGGTGTTGTGTAAACAGCCTTTAAGTGTATTGTAGTATGTTATAAAACAAAATATTCAGTGTATATGATATTTATTAAAGTCCCCCTTTGGTGAAAATCAAGCTTTTAATGTAGGCCTATATATATGTCATATTTATGTGGTGTTTTTAATGTGCTTAAAGAGAAACCATGTGTCATGTCATGGTCAACACCATGGTCAACACCACAATCATGCCAACACCATTGCTGAGTATTTTCTCCTTAAAGGGGTCATATAATGGTACATGCACTTTTACAAGTTGATTGTACTGAAATGTGTGTTGGCAGTGCCTGTGCACAACCATCATATAATGATAAAAATCCATCCAGTGTTTTTGTTTTAATCTCCTTATATGTTTTCCCCTGCCTCAAATCGAGCCGTTCGTTTTTGTGACGTCAATAAAACGGACCCCCCTCCCACGATTGATGACTGACAGCAGTGATTCAACACAGACCCGCCCTCGCTCGTCCTGTCAATCATAGTCCGCGCAGATCGGCGCGGTCATTGTTGATGTGCTGGAGCACTGTCTATGAGCAGAATGGCGTCTAAGCGATTGTGGTGTTCTGTTCTTGGGTGCAATAACGAACACAGCAGTCATTTTAATGTTCCTAAATCCGAACCGCTGAAGACGCAGTGGCTGAGTTTGTTTTCGAAGGGAATATTCCCCACGAGCAACGTCAATGCTCTCATGTTTGCCGAATCATTTCTCAGTGGACTGCTTTATAAACGAGGGTCAGTATAAAGCTGGATTTGCTGAGAAGCTGCACCTAAATAAAGGATCGGAACCTATTCGTCTTCCTGCTGAACCTTCAGAAGAACTAAAGTGAGTGTAACGTTTTATTAATCTTTATATAAATATTTATATTAATCTTTGCAAATCGCCAGCTGCACGCTTCACGATGGTTTACACTCGGTTTACACTCAGGTTACATTACAGCATGTTTTCTATGTACAATGTTCTCAATATAATTCATAATCCCACGTTTATAATGAACAACGCGTTATGGTTATTGTGTTACAAACGGTGTACACACAGAACAGAGGGGCGGAGTGAGCGCAGCTCATGATCATTTAAAGTCATATGCACTGAAACGGCGTGCTGAAAACAGAGCTGTTTTTGACCAGGTAAAATAAGTGTTTTCTTACAATACTAATGAGAATTTTTAATTAAAGTATATTACAAACTTTTAATTTAGACCCTAAAGAATCATATTAGCTTGTACAAAAATGGCATTATATGACCCCTTTAAAACTTCAGTGAAACAAAAGACGGTTCAAAGACACGGTTTGAAATCGGTGGTGTTTCTGACATCACAAACTACCTTGTAACCAATCAGATCAACGTGTGATCGTCAACGAGAGGATCTCTGAGCTGCTGTGAGTGAGTGGAGGCGGGGCTCATTTACATATAGAACCGCATACTTAATGAGGCTAGGGTGTTGAGTTACAATCAAGCTATTTTAAGGCATAAAGTGTTTTTTTTTTTTCAAGGAAAAAAACATTTAAATATATAATTTTGGTGATCATAGATGAGTTTTAAAGGATAAAATTATTGACTACAGGGGGACTTTAAAATCATAAATGGATGCAGCCTTATTGGGGCATTACTTGCCCCTCTCCCTAATTTTTTTTGTCAGTTCTTATTCAGAAGGTGCAGGTGTATTTGTTGTCCTGCTCTGAAAGTGTGTAAGATCTAAACTTTTTGCAGTTTAGCTAGCATTTCAAGTACCAGTACACCGGAAATCACCTTTACAAAACCTCTACAAGACCCCTGCAGGAATATTACACAGGTATCACATATGATTTCACATGTGCTTTCATCAGGTAGGAAGAATTAAGATCCTGTAGAACTCCAGGATTTATTTTCATAAGCCTGTCTGTAATGAACTGGCCTATCAGATCTCTTTTAGACAGCTAAAAGTCCTATGTTCCTCAGTATTCCATACATAAAACACCTCAATCTACAGATACATCACCAAATCAATCCCTTTTTAAGACCTAACCGGATTTGTTCCTCAATAATTAATCTATTCTGTGACTGCAACTAAACCACAGCTCAGCTAAAAGCCAAAGAAATGACCTGAGACCCATTATGGAGTAATCCCATTCATCACTAAGATCACAAATTTGGCTTGGTATATGTCCCTATTAACAGTCGTGTGTGTTTAATAGAGCCGTTCCATGTGGATGTGGGGCAAGTCTGTGACTAACAGTGCTTTGGAATTAATTGGGCATCTTGGCATTCATTTTCAGTTAGCAGTCAGCATCTCTCGCAGTGATTTGTGATACACTGGGTCAGACGTACAGTTGAAGGGCGCCCACAAATCTTCAGGGAACCACAAATCCTCTTCACTCCTTTTATTACAAAAGGCTCCCATTAATTTGCATGTGCTGGACTAAACGCAATAGCGGTTTCTCATCAAGACAAACAGACCGGCCCACGTGTGATTGGGCATGTTTGCAGAGATTCACAATCGTCATTGTTTTTGCCTTCAATTACTGTATTGACTTTTTTACTGATGGGGACGCCAAGTGAAAAAAGGCCAAAAAGTACCATTTGTGAACATAGTATACTATGTTTTTATGTGGTAACTTTTGAAGTATACCTTCCCTGCTTTGTATTCAGTATATTGAAATGACAGTATATTCCAGGTTAATAATTGCATTACTTTTCACAGTAATTCCACAGTAGGACTTCTCTTGTATCTAACGGCACTCTTGGAAATTGCTTGTAAAATCTACAACATACTGAATAGATTATGTTGTGGAGTTTCTTGATTCTTGTTGGTTTTATCTGTGCTGCTGAACGTATCTTTGGTTCACATTTAGCAGTTTGTGTTGTTTGTTTATTTTGTAAAGTTCAGAATTTGTCATCTTAATGTTATGTTTGTCACCATTGTTGTGTTTTGTATGTTGAGTATTGATGTCTGTGCATCATTAGGAAATGGAAGAAAAACAAACTGGGTTACAAGATGATGCTAAATCTCAGCAGCTGCTTTAATATTGATAAATTTCCCTAAAAAATAATTATGAATTTGAATTAAGATATTGGCAAATCTTTATGGTGAAATAACGTTAATAATAGTACACTTGGACTACCTTAAAATCAGCCAATTCGCTTGTTTTATATTCTAGCTTGTCATTGTTTTAACAAATGTTTTCATTTGTCACATTTCTGACTTGGCTAGATCAGAAATGTAAATATGAATATACAATGTTCAAGATCCCAAGCCAATGGAACACTGATCATCATTATGGTGACTTCAAAACAATTACAGTACTAAACAATATAATTTCTTAAAGTGGGTTAATGGTTAAAGACAATTTTATCATGTTAATTCACAGTAAAACAAGAGCAGTAAATTAATGTGATGTCAGCATCATTTTGCTGTTGATTAACAGTAATTCGTAAGAAAAGGACCCAGCATCCATTAATTTCACTGTAATTTCTTAGTAAAAAAACTTTTTTTTTTTTTTTTTTACAGTTGTAACCTGTTATGACCTCAAAACAATTTTACCATAGTGTGTTAATACATTTTGGTGTTTGCATCACGTAACCAGCTCCATTTGTATGGCTTTTCTGACATACTAATCTTATACTGTAGGTATGAGTCATGATAAAAAGAAACATTAACACTAATGTTCAGCTGTACGTTATTCATAACACGATAAAGCATCAACCTTTTACCGCCATGATACAACAATCTAAAATATTAGTATACATTGTATACAATGTTTTCAGATTCACGTTTATCTGTTTTAGATAAAACTGAATGTGCTTTTAGCGCCAATCAATTCACTTTGAAAGTGTTGCGATAAGTGCAAGAAGCAGCATATATTCAATTTAAAGAAATTACTCCACAGGCATGATATTTTTTTAATTATAAAAAAAATATAAGCCATTTTTTGCGTATGTTGCAGGCATTGTGGGTGGTTGCCAGAGTGTTGCTAAGGTGTTCTGTGGGTTTTTTAGCATGTCGCTAGAGGGCTCAGGGAGTTGTTTGTTGTCCAAATCAAAAGAGCCCTCCCTCAAGTCTCTATGATATTCTCGTCCCTAGTTTGGGTTCTCCTTCAATGTAGCTAAGTATGGGATATTTTTTGGCGTTTTTATCATTCACACAAGTCCTATGAGTCCTAGGACATAATACTGGGACACATTAATTCTAATCCTGAATACTATTTAGGATGGATTGTATGTGAAATGGGACGTAGCCCATCTCTTATTCATATTCACTTTCGTTATGACTTTCCTCTACAGATTAGCTTGGCAAGAGAATCAGGCTTAGGGCGTAAATCAGGAAGGGCTAAACGTGTGTCAGGCTTTCGGACTCAGGATTGCTCACAAAGCTTTTCATTAGAGGCATGGCCAGCCATACTTCTTCCAGATTAAACGCTGTCTCATAGACAGTAATTTTCCCTGCCTGGCCCTCCTGCTGGAAAAAAAAAATCACCCAGTTGACACGGGATGAATGGCTCTGCTTTCAAATTACACAGTCAAGTCAAGACACAGACTCAGCGCTAGATATTTATGTAACTCTTATTGTTATCAGCAAAAAAATACATTATTAAAATATTCAGTCTGTAATTTGAACTTGATAATGATTTCATTTCAGTATAACTTACTGACACATAACTCACACACTGTTTTTTTGTGCTATGGATGTGACTGTCTGATCAGCCTGGTGTCACTGTTTGGGCCTAAAACGAACTTTTTGCCAGACCTACCAATGGCCGGAGACTTAAGAAAATTTACCGGCCATAAATCGTTTTTTTTTACTGGCCATAAAGACGCAAAGACGACTTGGGTTACTTGCCTGTAGCCCTGTTCCCCCGAAAAAGCGGGAACGAGATGCTGCGCTTGATTTAAAAACATATTCGTTTGACCAGTTGTGAACGTGTGGCAAACACGGCAGAATTTGGCTTAAATAACCTCTGAAGATGATGTCATCAGAAGACGTTTTCCCATAGTGCTTAAATCAAGCGCAGCGTTGAGATTCACGTTTGAAAGGGAACAGGCAGTTATGACACCAACATTTTAGATACCAGTGAAAATTCACAATTTTCAGGAACAGAAATTTAATAAAGTAGGCTAATCAAATGTATAATTCAACAAAGATGAATCCATATTAAAGTTTCAAAAGTTATTCAGTCAAGAGCAGTGAGTATTTTTTAACATTAAAAATGCAGACAGCAGCTGTTTATATTAGGCTGCTGTCACTTTAAGACTGATCCAATATACTGATGCATTCTGTACACATGTGTTTTCTTTCTCAACTGTTTACGTTCATTTAAGACGTAACTGACTATGTTTACTAGGATACTCGCAGACATGGGCATTTTTTGTACACATTTTTTTTTTTTTGTGAATTTGTCCGTTCAAGCGCAAGAAGATGTGAAAGAGAACTCAATTTAGTATTTGCGGGCTCTCTGTTTAATCTTCCCTCACAGCGTGCGAGTAATGAATTTAGTTCCCTTTCATGTCTTGAACTTGAATATTTAAGTTGGCAAGGCTTAAACTTTCGTGATGATGCAGCGCTGGCATATCAACTGTTCCAAACGTCATTCACGTTTGTTCACATTCATGTTCTCACACATTATATTGTTAGAATTCATAAAAATGTTACCGGCCAACGGTTACTGATGTTGACTTTTCAGTTCTGAATGGCTCTGTTCCTCACACGGATTCTGAACATTTGAAGTACAGCGCAATATTAAAATTGATTGTGTTTATGATCATTTTATGGTGCTTTTTATATTCTTACATTCAGAAAACTGCTGTGTCTCATGGCAAACAAAATAATTATTACATAATTGTTAAACGATTACAGACATTTGATTCTTTTTAAGATTTGAACGTGTAGTTTTAAAGTACTGATACCTCAAATCACATAACTTATTGCTATTATGATCATACTTTGTTGCCTGGTTGGTGGTGAGCTCTTTTGGTTATAGGACCACCTAGCAATTGCCCAGAACACCCTAGCAACGCCCTAGCGATGTGGCAAATACCCCACAAGAACCTTAGAAATGCCCTGTCAACCAGCCAAAACATCCTAGTAATGAGTTTGCTTTTGTATCATTCAAACATGTAAAGATCTTGTGTTTGAATCTAATTTTAAAACTATGTTTTTTCATTATAACAGCAATCACTTTTTAACCATAATCACATTGTGTGTTAGTTAAAGGGCCATATATATATATATATATATATATATATATATATATATATATATATATACATATACATATATATTAACAAAGTCTCTAAGGTCCATGACATGACTTATTATTAGGTAGAGTATAAGACAATCACTAGCCTTACTCAGTGAAACCTTTACAAATGAATTGCTGTGGCCATGCAGTTCACTAAGAGAAAGAGAAAGTTTCAACTAATTACCCAGCTGTCTATAACAATTCACTGCTTTACCTTTTGTTTCTCTTTTGCAGGAGGAATAAAAAGCCCATAATGTGTTCTTTTAAAAGAGACAATTTAGCTGTCACACATTTACCAGTCACATCAACTAGTCAATTATGAACCATCAATCATTTAAAAATTGTGGAAAGTGGAAGAGAAACACATATAAAGTGGCATCGAAAGGTATTTAAACTCCTAAGCCACACTTAAAATGTATAAACGTCTTCGCAATATTTGATCAAATAGAAAACCGAGTGACATTCATTTAAAAGAAAAAGCACATGCATGCTTTTCAAGCAAAACATTTCACAAAACGTATTTAGTTAGGTTTTAACCGTTTTAGACTATATAATATTGGACATGCAAACTTCTAAGGCATCTAAATTATCAACATGATCAAAACTTTGCTAAAAAACCTGTTAGACACAATCTACTACATGCCTTCTGTCGTCTGATTGGTAGTTTATACTTGTTAGCTACAGCCTTTTAGTATAATAAAATCATCCACTTCAGGTCTTGGATCACATGTCTTTTTGCCTTGAAATCCTTATAGTTGGGGGGCCTTAAGCACATTTTCGCCCAAATTAATCTAAAAGCGCCAAATTTGGCACAGATGTAGCTCACATCATACTGAAATGATTTAGCTAGGGCGCCGGAGACAGCGACCCTCGGGGCCAAGATGGCGGCCAAATCCAATATGGCCGCTGTCTGAAAAGGGTTCCGGTTATAACTTTTGAACCACATGAGTTACAAATACAAACTTGATATGTTTTTCAGCTTAATTGATCATGGGAAACACATAGGAATGTATATATTTATGACCCAGTATATCTGGACCCCTTGATCCTCCAATTCCAATATGGCCGCTGTCCAAAAAAGCATTTTGGGCTGTAGTATGGGGCCTTACACCCCATTGTTTGCGCAAATTCATCTACAAGCACCAAATTTGGCACAGATGTAGCTGAGGGCATACTGAAATGATTTAGCCAAGGCGCCCGAGCCAATGGTCCCTGAGACCAAGATGGCGGCCAAATCCAATGTGGCCACTGCCTGAAAGGGATTCGGCTATAGTTTTTGAGCCAGATGAGATACAAACTTGATGTCTATTTTACCTTTTTTGACCAAGGGAAACCCATAGGAATACTTACATTTCTGATTGGGTATATCAAGACCCCCCAAATTCCCTAAATCCAATATGGCCGCCACCTGAAAGCGTTAAATGATAAAACAGGTTTTAGTGTTTATTTTAAGGTGTCTTTGTTACACTGTAATTATAAATTTAAGTACTGAGTAATATTAAGTAACTACATGACATGTACTTATTAGGGTTAGGGTTTGGTTTAGGGTCAGTTGCATGTAATTATGTGTAATTTATAGTTATTACTATAGTAACTACATGTAACATGTATAGTGTAAAATAAATCTTCCTTTAACCTAAAAACACAAAGCACAGCTTAATTCAAAATACGTGTAAAACTGATACGGAAAAAAAATCGATGCGAAATCAATACAGAAAATACCTTCATATAAACAGTGGACCCTATTTTTACAGACTTTTGCTGATGTGCGTGTGTATGTTTTGTCAATTAATGCAATGAAATGAATATATGTTATATTAACAATTGTGATGAGATAATACTTTTTGAGAGATCTCAATTTTTTGAGGACGCTTAACTCAAAACGTCTCGTTTTAAATCTAGAAAAAGGAACTGTCAGGATTTTGGAGGGTGACCTGTCAGTTCAAGAAGGAATGCTTGTCACCTTCCATTGCCAAGCGCTCGGCTGGTACCCGAAGCCTTCGCTGTCCTGGGTGGTCAACGCCACGGCTGTGGACAGAGGCGACTACAACACCAGCAGTCTTCAGGACCCCAGCGGCTTGTTCACCTCCACCAGTGTGCTGGAGATGAGAGCAGAGGCGAGCGGCGCAGTGGAGTGTGTGGCGTCTGTGTCTGCAGCTTTAGCCCAGCAAACCAGCAGCGTCCAGCTGACTGTAGGTACGAGTGATCGGACATCAATGAGCTCCTCCTGCAAACAAACCAATGCGCATTCATATTCATCACTTTGTTTAGGTACAATGCACTTATTGTCTCTTGCATGTTGCATTGCAAAACCCTCGTGCTGCTGTTGAGGCGGGATACGGGTGAGGTTCGGCACAGGTGTGGTGGTATGGGTGGGTTAAGAGGGTGGGTTAAGGTGTAAGGGAAGGGTCAACAGCGTAATTATTGAAGTAACCGTGGAAATTAATTACAGCTGTAACTATAAGCAGGTATAGGCTAAGTACAGTGTAAAACATGTATGTAGGCTACACAATAAATGCATTGTATCAAGTTGTTAATTTAAATGTTAGTACATAGTAGTTACAGACAATATAAAGTAGGACAGGTGGATGATATAAATATATTGAAAAAGTTTCTTTTGTTTAGATTTTTTTTTCACTTGATTTAATTTAATCTTATTGTAGAGATACTGCATGTGTTATATGATGGTGAACATGTTTCTGGATCAACATCCCATTCAACCAATCAGATTTGAGGGACAAGTTTACAGTTTATGTCAAGTTTAGGCGCTATGTGCTTCTACATCAGTGTTATTCACTATCATTTCCCTCTAATTTTAGGGATAACTTATGGGTAGGGTTAGGTTTAGGGCTAGGGATAAGGTTAGGACTATACATGTTTTTGGATTGTTGTACCAGGATCAATAAAATATGTTGACCCAGGAAAATGTCTTACTTGACAAAATCACGTTGACCGTTATATGATATAAGTGACAGTTTATATGATATAAGTGACAGTGGGTATCATATAATGTCTTCTCCTTATAGCTATAACATACTGAATAAATGCATTGGGTCAGTTTGTGCATATAAATGAAGTGGCCATAAATGTACAAATATGTTTTTGCAGTGGCACCGCAAACTACACAGGACCACACAGTTGTGATCGCCGTGATCGTGTCGGTGTGTACGATCATTCTGCTGGCAGCGCTCATCCTCATCTTGTGCTATAGAAGAAAACGGACAAGTAAGCAAATCCACTTTACATTTCTCCTAAAAGTTCCCTTTAAATCTCTCCTGCAAGTTATTAAACCAATGAAGAGAGAAGTTAGCAGTGCTCGCCGTAAATCGGAGCACAGGCAAGGACACATTGTAGTAGATTGAGCTGTCAGCAGTAAAGGGCAGTTTAAAGGTTTTACTGCACCACTCACCTGCCATACAAAGTGCTTACACATCATTTAGGAAAATGGATAAACCGTTTAAGATGGAAAACCTATTAACAATGTCATTGTTCGAAATGTTCTTTCTTTTTATCTTTCTTTGCTCATTATTTGTCAAAGCACACATTATCAGTGGTTAATTTAGAGAGATATTCTACTAAGACCTGTGAATTGAAAATAAGTTACAGCACGCTCTCTGTACTTTAAAATGTCTTTCAAACTTTTTATAGTTACATTTTTTTATCTGTACCAACTGTACATAAGGTATTACATATTCATTAAGAATACTGACAGATTTCTAAATGGGAATGAGCATGTTTCACTACTAAAACACTCAATATGAAAATATTTAATACAATATTAAAAACAATGTTTTGAGTAGGCTATATTTCGTAGGGTGTTATATAACATTTCTAAGGGCACATTTACACGGCAACAATGTACTAAATACAGAAAAGTACAGACGACAACGTTGTCAAAACAATCCCTGTAGGATCTGCGAAAATTATAAAAAATGCTGTATTCTGCTGCCAGGCCAGTAGTTGGCGATGTTACTTTGTAAAGAAACACTAACGTTACGCTGCTATAGACTTAACACGTGACACACATGTGCATGACGTCACCATTTTCACAAATTCATGTGTTTGTGATTTACACGGAGCCAATAACTGTGCAGTTTTCAAAAACTCGCACTTTAAAACCTGTTTTCAAAAGTTTGCGTTTCCAGGCCCCAAAAACGCCGTTGTCGTGTAAATAAACAGCAAAAACACATAAAAAACATTATGTTTTTAGTTGAAAACGGTGTCGTGTAAACAGCCCCTAAGACTATATAGCATGATATTTCAGATGAGTTTAAGTCTAAACCATATTTTGACCTGTAAAATCCCATTTATTTTTTACTTGTTGCCATACATTGTTGTTTTATATATTTGTTATTGTAGTATACGGTGGACAGTGGATCTCAAATTTGTTACAGTCTCTTATCCTCTTGTTGCACCATGCAACTATTAAGATGTCATGCTATTCAGGCTTGCTACCTAGACTGCCCGAGGCTAGAACCAGAAATATCAAGTTACTGTACATGTATGTTATTCTGCTAACACTTTAGTTCAGGGTCCAACTCTCACTAATAGCTAGTTGCTTATTAGCATGCATATTACTAGGATTTTGGCTTTTTATTAGTACTTAAAAAGCACATATTCCTTATTTTGCGTGACCATATTCTACATCCCTCAATCCTTCCCAATACCTAAACTTAACAACTACCTTACTAACTATTAATAAGCATAATTAGGAGTTAAAGTGTGACCAGTTTTCTTTTTCTTATTTTACAGAATTGAGCTCTGAAAATAAATTCAGGTAAGAGTTGTAAGAGAGGTAAGAGTTGTTTTTGTACATTACATTTTGAGTATTTTCTCTTCTGCACCAATGCTGTACACATAACATACTGTACATAAGAAGGACAATTATCAATAAGTGACGGAAGTCTTAATCTTTCTGAACATCTGCTTTTCCCAGTTTTAAAATGCTAACACTAACACAGTGATGTTTCATGATGCACTATCATATCACTATATATGCTGTAGAGATAGCTTGATACTCATTTTTGACATTCATTGCACACACATACGTGAAAAAAAACATGTGATTGACTTATCACAGCAGCACTATTACACATTTTAAAGCCATTAAAACAACAGCCTTGAAACAAATCGAAATATTGAAGAGAAATACAGCGTTTTCCATAAATTCCAGACACTGCTATGCAGAGAGAAACTGATTTTGCTCAGTATTGCATACTATTGCATACATATTTCTTGTCATATCAAGTCATCACCTTCATTTATACAGTGCTTTATACAATACAGATACAAACAGCTTTCCGGTGATAAACACGAATAACCGCAAAGTAGAGCCATTGTTCAGCTGAGGTCAGTTCAGTGTTGATTCAATTCAGTTCAATTTAAAGATCATCAAATATGAAGTGAGTTCAGCTCAGGTCAGTTCTCATCAGTTCTTCTGGTTTCAATAGTGTCATTGGTTCTAGTTCCCTGAAGACCTCTACTCTGGCGTTTCATTCTGAACATAGCCACTGACTCTTGTGTTGTATGTAAGAACAACTGTTTATTGTATTGCATTTTTCTTTCCAGCTCCTCTTCATGGACTGTCAATTTAAGCAGTGAGAGGAGGTCCGTTGCTGATGAAACCAGAGGAAAAGTGAACCCAGGATACAACGCTGAAGACGTAACAAGTAATAGCACCAAAATACAGAATCAACAGAATACCCTGATGTGTTAAACAAAATTATATGGGGTGTAATTCCTGGTTTATTTAATATATTTTCACTGAATTAAACTAAAAAGAAACACAATTTATAGGATATCAAATATACACTAACAAAAAAAGTGAAAAAGGCCTTTGTTTCAATAATGGCTTTTTGCACTTAGTGTTAAAACATTACCAATATTTTGTGCAATTTTGCTTACTGTGTAAATATGTCTGTTTTGTAGAAATAGGTAAAATGGTTCTAGTGATTTAGGCTTATTATAGTTTAAGTGCCCCTCTTACTCTTTTTCGGATATTACCTTTCATGTATTGTGTTAAATAGCTGTTTGTGGGAGTAAAAGTTTCTTCAAAGTTTCAACGATCAAAGTGTGCGATAAATGGAGTTATTAGAAGACACAGGTTTCCACTTTGCACGCACTTCCAAAGGATGAGTAATCGGGCTCGAATTGATAGGGTAAAACTGATGCCAGACCAATCACAACAGACTGGGCCATCTGACCAATCAGAGCAGAGTAGACCAATCACAACAGAGTGGGCCATCTGACCAATCAGAGCAGAGTAGACCAATCACAACAGACTGGGCCATCTGACCAATCAGAGCAGAGTAGACCAATCACAACAGAGTGGGTCATCTGACCAATCAGAGCAGACTAGACCAATCACAACAGACTGAGCCATCTGACCAATCAGAGCAGAGTAGACCAATAAACAACAGACTGGGCCATCTGACCAATCAGACCAATCACAACAGAGTGGGCCATCTGACAAATCAGAGCAGAGTAGACCAAACACAACAGACTGGGCCATCTGACCAATCAGAGCAGAGTAGACCAATCACAACAGACTGGGCCATCTGACCAATCAGAGCAGAGTAGACCAATCACAACAGACTGGGCCATCTGACCAATCAGAGCAGAGTAGACCAATCACAACAGACTGGGCCATCTGACCAATCAGAGCAGAGTAGACCAATCACAACAGACTGAGCCATCTGACCAATCAGAGCAGAGTAGACCAAACACAACAGACTGGGCCATCTGATCAATCAGAGCAGAGTAGACCAATCACAACAGACTGGGCCATCTGACCAATCAGAGCAGAGTAGACCAATCACAACAGACTGAGCCATCTGACCAATCAGAGCAGAGTAGACCAATCACAACAGACTGAGCCATCTGACCAATCAGAGCAGAGTAGACCAATCACAACAGACTGAGCCATCTGACCAATCAGAGCAGAGTAGACCAATCACAACAGACTGGGCCATCAGACCGAATCCTTGTTCAAACCATTTCAGACACTGTGAGAAAAGAGGTGATGCTGCAATATATTTTGAGAAAATGAAAGTGACCTTGGATGAGAGAAAATTAGGAACCTTTAAAATAGTATAATAGATCTTATTCAGAGCAGCGCCATGACAGGTATGAAAGCGAGGCTGTGAGGAATAGACCGTCCTTTCAATGGCATCCTCTGTAAAGAGCTGTATAAAGCTCCTAGATCTCTTATCATTTTCCACAGCTCATATTGTCTGGGGTTTTTGTCTACTGAAATTTCTCGGAAAGATATTTTTGCAGTGTTTCGTCAGCAGAACAATCCAAAAACACATTAAATAACAGTACAACCCACTGAAGAGATGCATGTCTATCCCACAGCAAACTTAAAACAAATGTAAAACAATCTACCAAATACACTTCATTTTTACATTTTCTTAAAGAGGTATCTTTTTGTTCAAAGATTTCTTATAAAGACCATCGAACAAGTCTTACTATCTTAAAATGTAAATATATACTGCTTTAGTTATTTTACTGGATAACAAAACAAGCATGTTTAATATGTATTTCTGTCCAGCAGTAAGAGCACATTGAGCAGTGTAAGTTGTGTCTGTAAGATTTTATGCAGTGTAAAGTCCCACACACAACTGGTCTTCACCCCGCAGGTTCAGGACACAGTGACCCCAGGAATAGAGCTGACAGCCCGATAAACATCATCAGCCCGTCACGGGTAAGAGGAGAGGGAATTACAGCCTCTGCATTATTCAAAACGAGTGGGTTTTCTGACACCTCAGTGTAAAGTCTTCTGCCTCACACCTGGGGAAAACGCTGCTCTCTCTATTACTGCGTGAAGGAATATTCAGACAAACATTTAAATACTGTCTAAATGCTTTATATAATCCTTTTTTTATTTTTGAAAATAACTTTTGCTTTCTGTTATCGTACTGTGGAGCAGCTCCGACTTCGCGTTCAGCCGTGCACGAGCGCAAAACCTCACAACACCCGCCCCCTGTCAGTGATTGGTTGGAACACTATTTATTTTGGTTTTGAGTGGTTTGTGAACCCAATTGTTTTTGTGTGCAAATCTCAGAGCCTAGGCTGCCTACAGAGACGCATTTTTTGAAGGCCTGCTTATGGGGCGGGCAGCTAGTGGATCGTTAGGAAAGATTAGATGAATGTGATCATTTATGTTTGGGCCTTTTTTGGGCCTGAAATCACTGATACAACCTTTAAAACTGCAGTGAACCAAAGACAGTCTCAAAAACACGGTTTGAAATCGCTGGTGTTTCTGACGTCACAAACGACCTTGTAACCAATCAGATCATAGTGTGATCGCCAACAAGTGGATCTCTGAGCCGCTGTGAGTGAGTGGAGGCGGGGCTCATTTGCATATTCATAGAACCGTGTATACTAAATGAGGCAAGGGTGTACAGTTACATTCAAGATATTTTAGGCATGAAGAATTTTATTTTCAAGGAAAAAACATTTAAATATGTAATTTTGGTGATTAAAGATGAGTTTTAAGGAATAAAATTATTGACTACAGGAGGACTTTAACCACCTACAGTAGTTAGCTAAACGTATTTGTATTTGTAGCCATACACTTTTTTCAAGGAAAAATGTCTAAATGTCACATTTGGGTGATCAGTGATGAGAGATAAAATGTTTGACAGCGGGGGACTTTAAATAGGCCTAATTCATAATGCAAATATTTCTGATTAACGCTAGTTGGATGCTGGGTCATTTTCAAGAAACAACCTCTTAATTTTTAAGCATTTTTTTTTTAAATGGTTACTTTTGAACTTTAAAGAAATCATATTTTCTCACCTCAGGCTGAAACTACCAAAGCCATGACAATAATAGACATTGGAGGGCCACAATCTCGGAATGATACAGTTCAATAAATGCTAAATTTTGGTAGAATTAGATTTATAAAAACGGTTTCACTTTTATTTTGATGGTCACTTTAACACATTCTGTTGATTATAAGTACCGTTGCATCTACTGTACATGTCAACTAACTCTCATTAATTAGGGTATTAGTTGACTGTAGTAGAGACAGGTAGGGTTAGTAGAATAAGTTGACATGCAGTTGCAAAGTTACTTATAGTCATTAGAGTGTCTGTTGAAGGAGCATCACAATAAAGAGTTGGCAGATATTAAGCAGACAGTGAGTCTCCTGAGATACTCTAATGAGAGTTAGTTGACATGTAGTTGCAAAGTTACTCAAAGTCAGCAGAATGTCATCACAATGAAGTGTTAACATAAAAACTTCTTATGAATGGGAACTTATGAATGAGCTGATATTCCAGTGTAAAACAAACATTTCAAAGTAAATTTCAAGTTTTATTAAAAAAATGTATTTTGCATTAGTCAGTAAAAAAAGGTTCATTCTCCTAATATTGTTTCTCAACAGGTTCCTGATATTGTCATGTTCAGCTCTCGAAGTCAGAACGAGGAAGATGTTTCTAACTTGGACTGCAATGGAGCAAAGAAGACGGTCCGTAGGGTCACTACTGTTTGACCTCAGGGTCAACCACAGATCGAAAGAAAGGCTGTTTACATGCTGCTGTTTTGGGCCAGCTTTCTGTTCAGAGAGAAGCCAGAAATTCAATCTGACCTTATTGTTACTCTAAAGAAGTCATATTGCTGAAGATAAAGATTCACTGACTTGCGGTGGTGTCTGCATGCAATCATTCAGCCATACAGCCATAATGACAATGCATGTTTGTTTGTTCTTTGTATTTTGCATTATTTTTATTTTACTCGTGTTCCACCTTATTCAATTGGAATATTTTATCAATTATTTATACAGATCAATATTTTACACAATAAAGTACATCAGTTTTGGTATTGGCATGTTTTTTAAAATAAAATGAGCGTTATACTGTCAAGTATGCCAACAAAACAACAACAATGTCTCTCTCAGACGGTTGAGGGTTCAAATAAGGGAAATGTGCAAATTTCGGTCTCTCTTCATGTTTTTCTGGCTGCTCGTCTCTCATGGATGGCAACTGCTGAATAAATTAGGGACACCCTCAGTAAGTCACACAAAGCTGTCGTGATATGAGAGGGCGATAACATAACCCTTTTGTTTTTGTTTGGGTCTCCAGACCAGTGTTATCTTTCCTAGACCTGCTTGTGTTACTGAGGTGGTCATTTGCCATTCACAAGTGGTGGATTGATGTCGGGGTCAAGCAGACTGTTTCTCTGGGGTGATTTACAGAGGCCACTGTTTGTCTTTCAAAGACTTCTGCATCATTGCTTCTGAAGTCTGTTTCTCTTCTCTCTGCCGCTCTCCTATTGTTTTGGCATTTACGACAGAGGATGTCTTCATTGCCTCTCTCTGTTCTGAGGAAATGGTTTTGCAATGCAGTATTTGAGACGATGTTAGATAATAAACGTGGTATTCTTCTACAAACCTTCATTGTATTCGTAATCGTTCTTTTTGCAATTAATGATGAAGTGTCATTTTTTTCCTATATTCCATTTTAATATGCAGTCATTTATGGAAGCTTGTTTCCGCCACAGAATAAAACATTTTAAAAGATAATTGTGACTTTTTGTGATCTTGCGAGTTTATACAATGCCATTCTGATTTTATAACACAATTGCGACTTTATATCACGCAATTCTGACTTTATAACACAATTGCGAGTTATAAAGTCAGGATTGTGAGATGTAAACACGCAATTCTGAGAAAAATTCAGAATTGCTGGTTTATTTCTCACAATTGCAAGTTTATATCACGCAATTCTGACTTTATAACTCGCAATCGCGACTTCATATCACGCAATTCTGAGATAAAATGTCAGAATAGTGAGATAAAAAGTCGCAATTATCTTTTAAATTTTTTATTCTGGGGCGAAAACAAGCAAACATAGCCATTTCAAAAAAAAAAAAAACCTTTTTAAATCCTAAAAAAAAAGGATTAAAATAAAATACATTCATGATATCACAATTGCATACAATTATTCCGTACACTAATGTACAGTGAACGTTACAGAGTGTCTCAGAAACACATTTGTGTTATATCTGGCACGTACAGTATTAGATGCAGGCACTGGCTGCAATCATGTAAAGGAAAGCATCTAATCATGAGCATAAATATTTATTTCTGCACATTAGAGCCCAGCCACCACATAAAGGTTTTCGCCTCCGAACAATGATTCAGTCTTTATGTAATTGACCTCAGCTGAATGAACCCTTTTGGAATCAGTCACAGTACTTTGAAACAATTGCAGCCTACTTTGTGCGGAGCGATTCGCTGCAATGCTGATGAATAACTTAACATGTCTTCTCTGTGATTGAAATGCAATCTACTCTAGTGCATCCTTACAACAGGGCATTTAAGTGCTTCCAAAGTCAGTTAGGTGCCACTGTATTAAGTGACTGGCTATCAAAGGGAATCGGAGACAGGAGCCCTTGACATGGTGCTGTTAGCGTAATTAAGGCCAACCTAATTAGCAGATTTATGCCTCTTAAAAAACGATGAGGAAATGCAGAAAAGCTTTACATTTGAGATCTATCGTGTTCTCTTTTATGTGTAAGTGGGAGAAGCTCAGAGAATGTCCACCATGTGAATTCAAGCTAAAAGCAGAGCACTTGAAGCCTTGTTTTGCTTCCCAAAGCGAACAGCCCTGTCTTACTAAATACACTTCAAGTAACCCAGAGTTTCATCACAGTGAATGCGTACCGACAAATCCAGACCAACAGTAACTTTGCTGGAGGACAAAAGTTCTTCCTTGAAGCTTGAGGTATCAAACTCAACACATTTGCTCCAATTTCTCATGCAGGGCTACAAAGTGTACACTCAGCATGTGACAAATAAAAATAGGCTTTGCCAACTAAATAATACACTGTTCCTGGGGGGCCAATGTCCTGCAGAGTTCAGCTCCAACCTGCTCCAGCTGCTCTGGAAGCTTCTGCTAGTAATCATGAAGACGTTGATCAGCTGGTTCAGTTGTATTTAATTAAGATTTGAGCTTAAGGGTGTGTTCACGCCATGTCGGAATTACGTGAGAATTCGGGAATTTTCTAAAAGAGCTTTGACTTGACCGCTGCAAGAAACACTCAAAATGTCAGCGCCTTGAGAAGTGAAATATAGTTAAGAACTTATATCTGATTGACTATTGTAATGTCTTAAAGCAACACCATGTGATTTTTCCTCAGCGGTCACCCTACAGGTTGGAAGCAGAATTGTCCATTACTGCTGTCGTAAATAATTTAGCCTTCCGCAGCCGACTGTCGCACGCGCACGCTCGCTGTTTATCCAGCACTGGCTTTGGAATCAACAATGGCAGACATCCCAACCTGCAAGAAGTCATTTCAGGGAGGTATATCTTGGTGACTGGATTGTTGACGGGGGGAGGGGGGAGGGGGGAGGGGGGGGGGGGAGTAGCTTTCGTGAGGCACACTCGCAAGGTCTCTCGCTCTCTCTCTCTCTGCCGTGCTCGCGCTATGTATGTTATGCGCGCAGTATGTTCTGTCTCGCATGCGCGCTCTAGATTCCGGCAGATCTGAACTAATTTGCGGGCATCAGGGAGACGCAGGAGACTCCCGGGAGACTTGGGATGTCTGCAATGGCCACAGACAATTTGAGGAAGTGGTGGGGGAAGTGACGTATGCCGTAAAGCAGTCGAATTTTGTAGTTCTTTTTGTGCACGGGTTCCTACCCGAAACCCGAAGTTACATAGTGCCAGTAAAAGCGATACAGACCACGTCAGGCTATGGCAGACGTGTCATTTAACTTATTTTAAGTCGATGTACCATCACAAGGGTCTTGGAAATATATTATGAAGGTTGAAAAACTACATAGTGTTACTTTAATGCAAGAATAATCTGAATAAAAATTAAAGACATACAATACAGTTTAATGTAGTGATAAGGCATGTGCATACTTGTTGTATTGTGATTTTGTCTCTTTATTATTCAAATCATACAGTGATACATTATAATAGTGTTGTCATTAAAGCGCATAATTCAGAGTCTGAAGACGTTAACATCCCGGGTCGTCATCTTGTAATTACAGTAAATACGATATGGCGTGAACACAGGTTATAAACTATGTAGGGGTGCGTTACAACGACGAAACTCGATGCTTCACTATCATAGTAAGATGCATCGTTGAAGAAATCAACTAGCTAGTCACGACTGTTTCCCGAAGCCATATTGTCGCAAAGTGGTCGTTCAAACAAGTTCGTTTATGACATCACTCACGTGGTGGAGTAATAACTTTAAACACATTTCCAGATTTAATCATAGGCTCGTTCTTAGTAAAGCACATTCGCACATGCGCAGTCTTCAAAAACGGTGCTTTAAATCTCTTGACAAACTCAAAGACGTAAATGACATTTGTATGTATTCTAAATAAAAGACACAGTTGTACTGAATGTCAGCTTGCTTATTTTGCTCAAGATAAGGATTTATTAAGTCCACATGTCATGCAATCTAGAAACTCTGCTTCTTACCACAGGTCGAGATCTGTCGCTCCAACCACACAACTCTGCGATGCTGTTTGCGAATGTTCGTTTCGGGAAACACCGACTTGTTGAACTATGCTGATAACGACGGAACTTGCGACCATAGTTGGCTAACGATGCTGTCGGGAAACGCACCCCAGGATAGTGGCCCTCTAGGAGCAGGTTCGGACACCCATGGTATAAGGAATTGTGACATGGTTTAAAAAGTGAAGAGTGTGATTTTGCAAAAACAATCCTATTTTTATTCATTATACAGCATTATATACAACATAAGGGTAAAAACAAATACAGAAATACATACAATACCTGTTATGTGCAGGCAGGGAAGAATTGAGGATCTAACTGAAAAAGTGGTCTTTAATTATTAAAAAACAAAACACTCTGGAACTCAGGAACATTGGAAAAACACCACAATGAAACAGCTAAGCATACTAGCATAGACAATAAGCGACAACAAATCAAACTTGAGGAACCATTGACCATGACCATTGGCCAGAGGAACATAGAGAACCAGGGTGACGTCGTAAACTCAGAGGACCAAAGCAGAGCCGGAGAGTTGGAGCTGGTGTTTGGAAGACCGAGGTGGAGCTGAAGGGATTGAGGAACCTGGTTGAGTCGAAGGGGTGGAGGGCCCAAGCTCAGTTAAAGCCCAAAAGACCATAGTGGAGCCAGAAAGAAGATGGGAAGACGGACCAAGGCGGAGTCAGAGAGATGAGAGAGCGTGGTGGAGCCAGAGGGAAGACGGACCAAGGTGGAGTCAGAGAGATGAGAGATCGTGGTGGAGCCAGAGGGAAGACAGACCAAGGCGGAGTCGGAGAGATGAGAGAGCGTGGTGGAGCCAGAGAGAAGACAGACCAAGGCGGAGTCGGAGAGATGAGAGAGCGTGGTGGAGCCAGAGGGAAAACGGACGAAGGTGGAGTCAGAGAGATGAGAGAGCGTGGTGGAGCCAGAGGGAAGACAGACCAAGGTGGAGTCAGAGAGATGAGAGAGCGTGGTGGAGCCAGAGAGAAGACAGACCAAGGCGGAGTCGGAGAGATGAGAGAGCGTGGTGGAGCCAGAGAGAAGACAGACCAAGGCGGAGTCAGAGAGATGAGAGAGCGTGGTGGAGCCAGAGAGAAGACAGACCAAGGCGGAGTCGGAGAGATGAGAGAGCGTGGTGGAGCCAGAGAGAAGACAGACCAAGGTGGAGTCAGAGAGATGAGAGAGCGTGGTGGAGCCAGAGGGAAGACGGACCAAGGCGGAGTCGGAGAGATGAGAGAGCGTGGTGGAGCCAGAGGGAAGACAGACCAAGGTGGAGTCAGAGAGATGAGAGAGCGTGGTGGAGCCAGAGGGAAGACAGACCAAGGTGGAGTCAGAGAGATGAGAGAGCGTGGTGGAGCCAGAGGGAAGACAGACCAAGGTGGAGTCGGAGAGATGTGAGAGCGTGGTGGAGCCAGAGAGAAGACAGACCAAGGTGGAGTCGGAGAGATGAGAGAGCGTGGTGGAGCCAGAGAGAAGACAGACCAAGGTGGAGTCGGAGAGATGAGAGAGCGTGGTGGAGCCAGAGAGAAGACAGACCAAGGTGGAGTCAGAGAGATGAGAGAGCGTGGTGGAGCTAGAGAGAAGACAGACCAAGGTGGAGTCAGAGAGATGAGAGAGCGTGGTGGAGCCAGAGAGAAGACAGACCAAGGTGGAGTCGGAGAGATGAGAGAGCGTGGTGGAGCCAGAGAGAAGACAGACCAAGGTGGAGTCGGAGAGATGAGAGAGCGTGGTGGAGCCAGAGAGAAGACAGACCAAGGCGGAGTCGGAGAGATGAGAGAGCGTGGTGGAGCCAGAGAGAAGACAGACCAAGGTGGAGTCGGAGAGATGTGAGAGCGTGGTGGAGCCAGAGAGAAGACAGACCAAGGGGGAGTCAGAGAGATGAGAGAGCATGGTGGAGCTAGAGAGAAGACAGACCAAGGTGGAGTCAGAGAGATGAGAGAGTGTGGTGGAGCCAGAGGGAAGACGGACCAAGGCGGAGTCGGAGAGATGAGAGAGCGTGCTGGAGCCAGAGGGAAGACAGACCAAGGCGGAGTCGGAGAGATGAGAGAGCGTGGTGGAGCCAGAGGGAAGACAGACCAAGGTGGAGTCAGAGAGATGTGAGAGCGTGGTGGAGCCAGAGAGAAGACAGACCAAGGTGGAGTCGGAGAGATGAGAGAGCGTGGTGGAGCCAGAGAGAAGACAGACCAAGGTGGAGTCGGAGAGATGAGAGAGCGTGGTGGAGCCAGAGAGAAGACAGACCAAGGTGGAGTCAGAGAGATGAGAGAGCATGGTGGAGCTAGAGAGAAGACAGACCAAGGTGGAGTCAGAGAGATGAGAGAGCGTGGTGGAGCCAGAGGGAAGACGGACCAAGGCGGAGTCGGAGAGATGAGAGAGCGTGGTGGAGCCAGAGGGAAGACAGACCAAGGTGGAGTCAGAGAGATGAGAGAGTGTGGTGGAGCCAGAGGGAAGACGGACCAAGGCGGAGTCGGAGAGATGAGAGAGCGTGGTGGAGCCAGAGGGAAGACAGACCAAGGCGGAGTCGGAGAGATGAGAGAGCGTGGTGGAGCCAGAGGGAAGACGGACCAAGGCGGAGTCAGAGAGCTGAGAGAGCGTGGTCGAGCCAGAGAGTAGACAGACCAAGGCGGAGTCGGAGAGATGAGAGAGCGTGGTGGAGCCAGAGGGAAAACGGACCAAGGTGGAGTCAGAGAGATAAGAGAGCGTGGTGGAGCCAGAGGGAAGACAGACCAAGGTGGAGTCAGAGAGATGAGAGAGCGTGGTGGAGCCAGAGAGAAGACAGACCAAGGTGGAGTCGGAGAGATGAGAGAGCGTGGTGGAGCCAGAGAGAAGACAGACCAAGGTGGAGTCGGAGAGATGAGAGAGCGTGGTGGAGCCAGAGAGAAGACAGACCAAGGCGGAGTCGGAGAGATGAGAGACCAAGGCGGAGTCGGAGAGATGAGAGACCAAGGCGGAGTCGGAGAGATGAGAGAGCGTGGTGGAGCCAGAGAGAAGACAGACCAAGGTGGAGTCAGAGAGATGAGAGAGCATGGTGGAGCTAGAGAGAAGACAGACCAAGGTGGAGTCAGAGAGATGAGAGAGCGTGGTGGAGCCAGAGAGAAGACAGACCAAGGTGGAGTCGGAGAGATGAGAGAGCGTGGTGGAGCCAGAGAGAAGAAAGACCAAGGTGGAGTCGGAGAGATGAGAGAGCGTGGTGGAGCCAGAGAGAAGACAGACCAAGGCGGAGTCAGAGAGATGAGAGAGTGTGGTGGAGCCAGAGGGAAGACGGACCAAGGCGGAGTCGGAGAGATGAGAGAGCGTGGTGGAGCCAGAGGGAAGACAGACCAAGGCGGAGTCAGAGAGATGAGAGAGCGTGGTGGAGCCAGAGAGAAGACAGACCAAGGTGGAGTCGGAGAGATGAGAGAGCGTGGTGGAGCCAGAGAGAAGAAAGACCAAGGTGGAGTCGGAGAGATGAGAGAGCGTGGTGGAGCCAGAGAGAAGACAGACCAAGGCGGAGTCAGAGAGATGAGAGAGTGTGGTGGAGCCAGAGGGAAGACGGACCAAGGCGGAGTCGGAGAGATGAGAGAGCGTGGTGGAGCCAGAGGGAAGACAGACCAAGGCGGAGTCGGAGAGATGAGAGAGCGTGGTGGAGCCAGAGGGAAGACGGACCAAGGCGGAGTCAGAGAGATGAGAGAGCGTGGTGGAGCCAGAGAGAAGACAGACCAAGGCGGAGTCGGAGAGATGAGAGACTGTGGTGGAGCCAGAGGGAAAACGGACCAAGGTGGAGTCAGAGAGATGAGAGAGCGTGGTGGAGCCAGAGGGAAGACAGACCAAGGTGGAGTCAGAGAAATGAGAGAGCGTGGTGGAGCCAGAGAGAAGACAGACCAAGGCGGAGTCGGAGAGATGAGAGAGCGTGGTGGAGCCAGAGAGAAGACAGACCAAGGTGGAGTCAGAGAGATGAGAGAGCGTGGTGGAGCCAGAGGGAAGACGGACCAAGGCGGAGTCGGAGAGATGAGAGAGCGTGGTGGAGCCAGAGGAAGACAGACCAAGGTGGAGTCAGAGAGATGAGAGAGCGTGGTGGAGCCAGAGAGAAGACAGACCAAGGCGGAGTCGGAGAGATGAGAGAGCTTGGTGGAGCCAGAGAGAAGACAGACCAAGGTGGAGTTGGAGAGATGAGAGAGCGTGGTGGAGCCAGAGAGAAGACAGACCAAGGTGGAGTCGGAGAGATGAGAGAGCGTGGTGGAGCCAGAGAGAAGACAGACCAAGGCGGAGTCGGAGAGATGAGAGACCAAGGCGGAGTCGGAGAGATGAGAGACCAAGGCGGAGTCGGAGAGATGAGAGAGCGTGGTGGAGCCAGAGAGAAGACAGACCAAGGTGGAGTCGGAGAGATGAGAGAGCGTGGTGGAGCAGGAGAGAAGACAGACCAAGGCGGAGTCGGAGAGATGAGAGAGCGTGGTGGAGCCAGGGAGAAGACAGACCAAGGTGGAGTCGGAGAGATGAGAGAGCGTGGTGGAGCCAGAGAGAAGTCAGACCAAGGTGGAGTCAGAGAGATGAGAGAGCGTGGTGGAGCCAGAGAGAAGACAGACCAAGGTGGAGTCAGAGAGATGAGAGAGCGTGGTGGAGCCAGAGAGAAGACAGACCAAGGCGGAGTCGGAGAGATGAGAGAGCGTGGTGGAGCCAGAGAGAAGACAGACCAAGGCGGAGTCGGAGAGACGAGAGAGCGTGGTGGAGCCAGAGGGAAGACAGATCATGGCGGAGTCGGAGAGACGAGAGAGCGTGGTGGAGCCAGAGAGAAGACAGACCAAGGCGGAGTCGGAGAGACGAGAGAGCGTGGTGGAGCCAGAGGGAAGACAGACCAAGGCGGAGTCAGAGAGATGAGAGAGCGTGGTGGAGCCAGAGAGAAGACAGACCAAGGCGGAGTCGGAGAGACGAAAGAGCTTGGTGGAGCCAGAGGGAAGACAGACCAAGGCGGAGTCAGAGAGATGAGAGAGCGTGGTGGAGCCAGAGGGAAGACAGACCAAGGCGGAGTCAGAGAGATGAGAGAGCGTGGTGGAGCCAGAGAGAAGACAGACCAAGGCGGAGTCGGAGAGACGAGAGAGCGTGGTGGAGCCAGAGGGAAGACAGACCAAGGCGGAGTCAGAGAGATGAGAGAGCGTGGTGGAGCCAGAGGGAAGACAGATCATGGCGGAGTCGGAGAGAGGAGAGAGCGTGGTGGAGCCAGAGGGAAGACAGATCATGGTGGAGCTGAGGTATCGATGAGCCAACCTCAGGCAGGATCAGAGGCCAGCAAGAAAATACACAGAGAGTAAATCATTGTGAGCGACAAGCGCCAGATCTAAAAAAAATGACACAATGATCCCCTTGGATGAGGAGAAGGATTTTCACTGCTGTTAGATTCATTTTGGTTGGTTAGTCTGTCACGTGCTAGCCTGGTCCCACCAGACTACATTTCATTTGTACAGAGAGTCTGGCCTCGCTCCATTGACAAGCGTTAACTTCCTTGTAGGCGGGTCTTCTGTTGAAGTCTAAAACTATTGGATCTGCCCAGAGCCACTCTGGATCTGCCATAACTAATGGTGGAGTATGACGACTCAAACTAGCACTTGACATCAACGTCATCGTTCTCAGACACTCCCTCTGTTCGCTGATTGGACCGGTAAAAAATTGACCGGAGAAAACCAAAGAATACACCACAAGCCCAGATGTAGTACTGAAGGAAAATGAAAATTGAGCGGAAGTACGTAGGAGGGCGGAGCCAGGCTAGTCACGTGCAGGCAGAGGAAGAGTAATTGAAAAAGCAGTCTTTAACAATTGAAAACAAAACCACAACAAAACACCTAAGCATACTAGCATGGACAATCGAGGGAGCAGGTCTAGCATGAGAGACAGGTCTAGGAAATGAGAAACCAGAGACGATTAAATTAAATAAACATCAAAATAAGAGTA
Organism: Rhinichthys osculus; assembly: GCA_029959095.1. Lineage (NCBI taxonomy): Eukaryota > Metazoa > Chordata > Actinopteri > Cypriniformes > Leuciscidae > Rhinichthys > Rhinichthys osculus. The sequence continues at coordinate 35,474,983 of JARWKJ010000009.1, forward strand.
TTAGGGCCAAACAATGCTGCTTAATATTTTTTGGTGGAAACGTGATGCACTTTTTTCAGGATTCAGGATGAATTTTTATTTTCTTCTTCTTTAAAAAATCGTACTGACCCCAAACATTTGATTAGTAGTGTATGTTACAAAATATGGCTTCCTGCTATATTTATGGTTGGTGCATTTTATCGTTAAACCTGCTTTTGGCTAAAAGAGTTTTTTATTGTAGTAAAACAAATAAGCAGAGTGCAATGAAGCACAAATACATAGCCACAATAATTTGTGTATGTGTAAAAGGGAATGTCTTTTTCCCCTGCAGAGTTCAAGACAATGTTGCTGCAAACGGCCTTTAATTGAAAATCGTTATTTTATGTCGCACAAATATCTCTCATCACAAAGCTCTGTTGACGGCGTCACATCTCATTTCCTGGGTGCCACTGGGATGTTACTAGATTATACATTCACAACAGTACAATAACAAGCAATTACGCAGAAGTCAGCCAGAACACAGTACAGCAAAAATCCTTGAGCGAGCAGAAGGTGGAATTCACTAAAGTGAAATGTCTGAGTCTCACCTTGGGCAAAATGCATTGAAACACAATTAAAATGGTGAGAAGTCTATTGTGTCACCCCCCCCCCCCCCCCCACCCCCCCAAAAAAAAGCAGGAGAAGAGAGTTAACATGGAACAACAATCTCATATACAATTGCTTTGGGCCATAAGCAGCCATGAAAAAAACTATTTAATTGCCCAGCAAGGATTTCACGCTGTTTCGTATTTGGGTTTGGGCAGTTATAAAAAGGTAGGCTATAGTATAAAAGCAAAACGACAAGCATACACATTACACACACAAGCTAAACTAAAACATACGCATGAAAACAAGAGAGAAACATCCTTCCAGGAAAAAAAAAAAACTTTTTGTCTCCTTTTTTTTGGTCAAAGTAATATCATTGTTTTTACACATGAGACTATCATATTCCATGGTACCATACGGTATGTGAATATGGTGTATAATACCAGTGTATAACCATCAAACACCATCCAGGACAATACTTTATAACGACAATCCCGCACCCTCCCACAACCTCCGATATATGTGAGGTGGTCATCAAAAAAGTGACACTGTTGATAGATCACCACTTAATCTAATTCAAAACCCATTCTAATAACGGATCATTTAGCTAAAAAGCCTCGCCAGACCCCTGCTTGTTCCGAGGGCAGTTTAACAGGGGCATTTCCATGTGTGCCGCTGCACCCCATCTGTCAGAGCCGGGCTCAGATGGCAAACACAGAGGCAGACGGCAGGCCAAACGCAGCCTGTCACTTCAGCAAATAAGTCTCTCAACTCCTTTAGACGTCCCCTGAAATTCCCTGTCCTGATAAATGGGACTGTGTTCGTTTTTGGCAGGCAGAGAGGTTGAAGTTGCAGTTACATAAAATTTAGCTGCGACAGCTTCTGCGATCTAATAGAATTTTCGAGCAGATTGCACTTCTGATAAATTTTTATGTCAGTTTAATGGTGTGGCTATAATGTCACTATTTATTGCCCCTTTCAGCAATTAAATGTCCCTCGTGTGACTTAAGCAAAACTGTTTTATCATGCACCCCATAGGACATTTATTTTCAATAATTCAAACATAGTTTACTTTGATGAAACAATTATTGAGTCCTTTGGATTCAAATGTTACAGTATTTACAAAAAATAAAATAAAAAATCAAGTAGGCCTACAACCTTGCAAAAAGTGCGCTTAGTTGTATTGAACGTGCTCTTGTGGTGTACTTCAAATCTTAAAAGTATATTTTTAACAAAAATTGTACTTGCAGATAATATAATATTAGTCTCTTTCTTTTGTAGGCATGTAATGATGTACAGTCAACACAAACTAAGTCTATGAGAGATACAAAACCTCGGACACTGAGCTTACTCTCATAGACATTGAAGAGGATGGGACATTGCATGCAAATGTGGCACGCTTTTTAGTTACACAAATTAAATTTTCTATTCACAAAATTACTATGTCACGTTTGATCTATTTACTTTCTCTCTCTCGTCTTGTGTGCTGTGTGTGTGTGTTTAGTGTGGGCGTGGTCACTGATCACTTCTGATCAGCAGCGCCAGCTGGTTTCACTTTGTATGTGGCTTTATATGCTCAGTAACTGGTGTCTCATGTTGTCAGATCATTGTTCGTCTCCGGTGTGTTCCTGTTCCTCGTGCCCCTGTGTATGAGTAGATTCCTGTTCTTCGTGTCTTCGTCGCTGAGTGGATTACCTGTCTTCGTGCTGTCGTTCCCGGTGTGGATTGTGTATTTCGTACGTGTTCTGAATTGTCTTCACGGGACTTCCACAGCAGTCACGAATACTCACCACGGGATCACCGAGCACCATCACAGAGGATATCACCAGCACCTGCATCGTCAGCTCACCTGGGTCCCTGCGCCACTGTTCCATCTGTGTTGTGCCGTCTCGACCCTCGTAGTGTCTGTCTGACCAACCTGTGATTATTCTCTGAATAAAGCGTTATTTGCTATTGCATCCAGTGTCGTTCTGATATGTCACAGAATGATCTGACCTCAATGGATGCAGCAGGCGCATCAAACTGGGACAACTTCGCTGTCAACAGTATCGCGAGGATGGACCAACAAGAGGAGGGCATCGAGAATATGGGTCGAGCGGTTCAAGCACTTGTGGCGCAGGTGTCCGAGCTCACCAAACAGCTACAACATCTTAGAGCTCCCACTGCGCCGCCCACACCGCCCGTTCAGCCCACACCTCCACAGGATCTGAATCTTCGCGAGCCTCGCTTACCCACACCCGAGGGATATGCTGGTGAGCCCGAGTTCTGCAGAGCATTTCTGACCAGATGCTCTATGCACTTTTCGTTACAGCCGCAGACGTTCGCTCAGGAACAATCCAAGGTGGCATTTGTACTAACCCTACTGTCTGGAAAGGCTGCACTCTGGGGAACGGCGGTGTGGGAAAACCGAGATCCATGCTGCGCCTCGTTCCTGGTACTCTCGGAGGAGATGAAGAGAGTTTTCGATCGGGCTGTTGCGGGTAGGGAGGCGGCCAGACTACTCGCCGATCTGCGCCAGGGAGACCGCTCGGTGTCGGAATATTCCATCCAATTCCGCACCCTGGCCGCAGAGTGCCAATGGAACGAGGAGGCGCAGTGGGACCGTTTCCTGCATGGGTCGGCTGACCGTGTCCAAGATGAGATTTACATGCTGGATTTGCCCGCGAGACTTAATGGACTCATTGAGTTGGCTCTTCGGGTTGATGCTCGGTTGAGCAGGAGGAGTCGGGTCGTCCAGAATCGTCATTTTGTCAGCACGGAGAGGGCACGCGCCATCAGCGAGGACACGGTCAGCCCCGTCACCGATCACGAGCCCATGCAGGTGGGTAGAGCTCGGCTTTCCCAGGAGGAGAGAGAAAGGCGGAGATCCCAAGGACTGTGTCTATACTGTGGTAAATCGGGGCACTTCATCAATTCATGCCCGGTAAAAGAGCAAGCCCGGTAGTATCAGTGAGGCTACTATCGGGTGGGATCTCCGCCGAGAAGACCTCATCATCTACTCTCCTTCCGGTAAGGCTCAGGTGGGCTACTCACTTTCACGACACCAAGGCTTTACTGGACTCTGGGGCAGAAGGTAATTTTCTGGACATTAGACTCGCTAAGCAGCTTCTTATCCCCGTTTCTCCACTCAATCACAAGATATCCGTCAACGCACTCAATGGTCAGGAACTCCCTAACATTTCCCACGTTTCTGAACCCATTACACTCACTACATCTGGCAACCACACAGAAACTATCACATTTTTCCTCATGGATTCACCCATTGCCCCAGTGGTTCTCGGGCACCCCTGGCTTACACGGCACAACCCTAGAATTAATTGGGGCCAGAATTCTGTGTCCGCTTGGAGTAATAAGTGTCATGAGTCTTTTCTCGTATCTGCGTGTACGTCTGTACCTGTTTCTGTGTTCCAGGAGGAGGAAGTGAATTTGTCAAACGTGCCCGAGGAGTACCAGGATCTGAGAGAAGTGTTCAGTAAGTCTCGTGCTGCTTGTCTACCTCCGCATCGTCCTTACGACTGTGCCATAGACTTAGTGCCAGGTGAGTCTCCGCCGAAAGGCAAGTTATATACACTTTCTATACCAGAGAGGGAGGCTATGGAGAAATATATTTCTGATTCTCTAGCATCCAAGTTCATTCGCCCTTCCTCATCTCCAGCGGGGGCGGGGTTCTTTTTTGTGGGGAAGAAGGATGGATCCTTGCGACCTTGTATTGATTACCGAGGGTTGAACATCACGGTGAAGAACACTTATCCTTTGCCGTTGATGTCTTCAGCCTTCGAGAGGTTGCAGGGAGCATCCATCTTCACAAAACTGGATTTACGTAACGCTTATCATTTGGTCCGCATAAGGAGGGGTGATGAGTGGAAGACCGCATTTAATACCCCTAGGGGGCACTTTGAATATTTGGTCATGCCGTTCGGGCTGTCCAACTCCCCGGCGGTCTTCCAGGCACTCGTCAATGACGTGCTGAGAGATATAGTTGACCAGTTCATATATGTTTACCTGATTGACATTGATTTTTTCGTCTTCTCTCCAGGAGCATGTTCAGCACGTCAGACGAGTGCTTCGGAGGTTGCTAGAGAATGGGCTTTTTGTCAAGGCGGAGAAATGCGTTTTTCATGCACAGTCTGTTCCTTTCCTAGGTCACATCGTCTCGTCTGAGGGAATGCGTATGGATCCTGACAAGGTTAAGGCTGTGATAGATTGGCCAAGTCCAGATTCCTGTAAGGCCCTACTGAGGTTTCTGGGATTCGCCAATTTTTATCGGCGTTTTATTCACAACTACAGCCAGCTAGCCGCGCCTCTGACTGCCTTGACCTCCCCCAGAACGACGTTCAGGTGGTCCGATACAGCTGAGGCTGTATTCGTTAAACTCAAGAGCCGCTTCGTTTCAGCTCCTATTCTTGTCGCCCCTGATCCATCACGTCAGTTCGTGGTGGAGGTCGACGCGTCAGAGGTGGGGGTAGGAACAGTTCTTTCCCAACGCTCTTCCTCAGACGACAAGATGCATCCTTGCGTATTTTTGTCCCATCGTTTATCTCCTGCCGAACGCAATTATGACATGGGTAACAGAGAGTTGCTGGCAGTCAAGTTAGCGCTGGAGGGGTGGCGTCACTGGTTAGAAGGGTCAGGGGTACCTTTTATTTTTTGGACTGATCACAAGAATCTAGAATACATTAGAACTGCTAAAAGACTCAACTCTAGGCAGGCTCGGTGGGCACTGTTTTTCGGACGTTTTGACTTTTCTCTCTCGTACCGCCCGGGCTCCAAAAACATCAAGCCCGACTCATTATCTCGTATTTTTGATCAGACCGAACGCCCATCTACTCCCGAGCGTATTTTACCAGAGACTATAGTAGTCTCCGCTCTCAGATGGGAGATCGAATCGAGGGTCTTATCGGCCTTAGAAGGGGTAACGCCTCCGCCCGAGTGTCCACCGAACCGTTTATTTGTGCCAGAGGAGAATCGGTCCGAAGTTATTCAGTGGGGACATTCTTCCAGCATAGCGTGTCATCCAGGAGTTAACCGCACCAGTTTTTTGGTCAGGCAACGATTCTGGTGGCCCATGATGGCTCGTGACATCCGCAATTTTGTATTGGCTTGCTCGGTTTGCGCCACTGGTAAGACTTCCAATCGACCCCCAGACGGGTTACTCCAACCGTTGTCAGTCCCTTCGAGACCCTGGTCCCACATCGCTCTAGATTTTGTCACCGCCCTCCCGCCCTCCCAGGGTAAGACTGTCGTTTTGACGGTCGTGGACCGGTTCTCGAAGGCGGCTCATTTCATTCCCTTGCCCAAATTACCCTCAGCCAAGGAGACAGCGGTAACTGTCATAGATCACGTCTTTCGACTTCATGGCCTTCCGATAGATGTGGTCTCTGACAGGGGTCCCCAGTTTGTGTCCAAATTTTGGCAGGAGTTCTGTAGATTACTGGGGGCGACTGTCAGTCTATCTTCGGGGTTTCATCCCCAGAGCAATCGACAAACCGAGAGAGCCAACCAAGACTTGGAGAGAGTGTTGCGATGTTTGGTTTCCAAGAATCCTTCCTCCTGGAGCCAGCAACTCCCGATGGTGGAGTACGCCCACAATTCGTTACCAGTGTCATCCACGGGCCTCTCACCGTTTGAATGTAGTTTACGTTACCAGCCACCAGTTTTTGCTAGTATGGAATCCGAAGTCGCGGTCCCCTCCGCTCATGCGTTTGTCCAGAGGTGCCACCACACCTGGAATAGAGCCCGTGAGACTCTCCTCCAGGCGGGGAAGCGCACCAAGGCTAAGACCGATCGCCACAGGTCAAAGCCTCCCGTATACGTCGTGGGTCAAAGAGTGTGGTTTTCTACGAAAAATATTCCTCTCCGATCCGTATCTAATAAACTTGCCCCCAAATTCATTGGCCCGTTCCCTGTCACCAAGATCATTAGTCCGGTGACAGTCCGCCTCAAACTTCCTCCGGCGTACAGGAGAATTCATCCCGCCTTCCATGTCTCCAAAATAAAGCCGGTGGTTTACGCACGTATTAATCCGCCAGTCCCGGTTCCCCCACCGCCGCGTCTCGTAGACGGGGAACCAACGTATTCGGTAAATCAATCGTATTCTGGACTCGAGAAGGAGGGGACGCGGATTTCAATACCTGGTGGACTGGGAGGGTTACGGTCCGGAGGAGAGAAGTTGGGTACCTGCTAGAGCCATCCTGGATCACTCTCTGATCGATGATTACAGGTAAGGCGTCCTGGGGACGCCAGGAGTCGTCCCTAGGGGAGGGGGTACTGTCACGTTTGATCTATTTACTTTCTCTCTCTCGTCTTGTGTGCTGTGTGTGTGTGTTTAGTGTGGGCGTGGTCACTGATCACTTCTGATCAGCAGCGCCAGCTGGTTTCACTTTGTATGTGGCTTTATATGCTCAGTAACTGGTGTCTCATGTTGTCAGATCATTGTTCGTCTCCTGTGTGTTCCTGTTCCTCGTGCCCCTGTGTATGAGTGGATTCCTGTTCTTCGTGTCTTCGTCGCTGAGTGGATTACCTGTCTTCGTGCTGTCGTTCCCAGTGTGGATTGTGTATTTCGTACGTGTTCTGGATTGTCTTCACGGGACTTCCACAGCAGTCACGAATACTCACCACGGGATCACCGAGCACCATCACAGAGGATATCACCAGCACCTGCATCGTCAGCTCACCTGGGTCCCTGCACCACTGTTCCATCTGTGTTGTGCCGTCTCGACCCTCGTAGTGTCTGTCTGACCAACCTGTGATTATTCTCTGAATAAAGCGTTATTTGCAATTGCATCCAGTGTCGTTCTGATATGTCACATACTACCTGCAACTTAAAGGGTTAGTTCACCCCAAAATGAAAATTCTGTCAGTAATTACTCACCCTCATGTTGTTCCAACCCCGTAAGACTTTCGTTCATCTTCGGAACACAAATTAAGATATTTTTGATTAAATCTGAGAGCTGTCTCACTCCTCCATAGGCTTCTTAAGGGATTGAAACTTGCCAGCCCAGAAAAGTTAGAGACATCGTTAAAATAGTCCAAGTGACAACAGTGGCTCGATCTTTAAGTTTATCAAGCGACGAGAATACTTTTTGTGCGCAAAAAAACGAACAAAAATTAAGACTTTATTTAACTCTTCATTTCCTTCTCTGTGGGCCTCGAGATTTCACGTAGTGTAACAGCGCAGCGCTTCTGTGTTGCACGTCACATGCAGGCTCACTATTGGACGACGCTGGTCATGTGTGTGATGCGTGTGACGTACAACACAGAAGCGCTGCGCTGTTACACTACGTGAACTCACTCGAGGCCCACAGAGAAGGAAATGAATAGTTGAATAAAGTCGTTATTTTTGTTTGTTGTTTTGCGCACAAAAAGTATTCATGTCGCTTGATAAACTTAAGATTGAGCCACTGTAGTCACTCTGACTATTTTAAGGATGTCTTTCATAACTTTTGGGCCGGCCAGTTTCGATCCCTTAAGAAGCCTATGGAGGAGTGATCCAGCTCTCAGATTTAATCAAAAATATCTTAATTTGTGTTCCGAAGATGAACGAAAGTCTTACGGGGTTGGAACAACATGAGGGTGAGTAATTACTGACAGAATTTTCATTTTGGGGTGAACTATCCCTTTAAAGGAATAGTCAAAGTTTTCTCGTCCGCTTGTCTGAAGTATGAAATCATTGGTTACCCGTAAGCCAATCACATAACGTTTGGTTATGACGTGCGTTATTCGCCAGCTCAGCCGCATCGAACTTCCACTGTAAACACATGTCTGATGCGAAAACGAAACCATCGAGCGAAATACCGGAGTGAACATGGCTGACCGAGTTTTGCTGCCTCCTTAACCTGATCCTCCATGAGTGCAACCAAGGGGGACACAATCACAACTATCGCCTTGCCGGCCTTTGGCCTGCCCATTTTCTCGCTGACGATTGGTAAAATTGATAAATTAAACTCTTCCCAAAACCTGTCGGCAGTAGGGCCTCGACATCACCTCCATTCAAAATGTTTAACAAACACTCTTCTTGTTCGGCCTACGGTTTGGAAATGCCGGGAATATTCTCCACAACAGAGCGAATTGCATCCCGTGTCTCCATATCCGCGGCCGTTTTCGATTTCCCCAATCTTAAACTCGGCGCTTAGCGTCTACGTTACGGCTCTCAGCCCGCCCTCTGTTCGTTGATTGGCCGGCTGTTTTCAGGCCAGAGGAAAACTGAGAGACATGTCGATGTCTCAGACTGAGTACAGAAGCGAACTGAAATAGAGCGGAAGTACGAAGTCTGACGTAGTCAGGCTACTATTATGGCATTTCAATTACAAATTTGGATGCAAGGATGAATCATTCACAATAAGACCAATAACATGCATTTAGAAAACTTCATGCCGCAAGGCCGCAAAAGCATAAAAGTGTCATATTTGAGGTCCATAAGATGCTTTATATTCTTCTAATGCTATATGAATTTAAGCTGCCATTTACTGGAAATCTTGACATTCTAGCTCACCGTGGCAAGTTCATGAGAAAAGTGGTTGTGAGGGAATCACTGACTTGATGCATTGTCACAGCCTAATAGCTCACTTTAGGGGAAGATTGTTAGAAAATAATGACTTGCTTCGAGAAATATTGCACATGAGTTGAATGGACCACTTTTATGATAATTTTAAAGGTCCAATAGGTGATCTGGGAAATCTTTAGCCTGCTAGCATTGAAAGCATATGATCCCACCCTCCCTGCAAATCGCCGTCCAAAGCTAACCTCCTCCAAAACACTTGAACACACACAGACCAGAAGAGAGACAACCAGAGACAATGTTATTGGATCACATCATGTGTCATTCACCGGTGAGAAAACTTTACATTACAGTGAGGGGAGAAACAGAAGCGCTTTTTATATATCTACTCCATCTATGTTTTGATCATCGGTCTGAATCAGATCTAGATGTAGTCTTTGAAAAAATGTTGTTTTTTTTCAAAATGTTGCTTTTTTTAAAATAAAACTTTTGGTAACACTTTACTTGAAGGGGTGTGCATAAGACTGACATGACACCTTCATAATCATGACATGACACATGCCATGAATATGAAGGAGGGTTTATGCATGTTTATGACAACTGGAAATATGACATTGTTTGAGATGTCTTTGTTATAACACTTTGACATAAACCAATACATCATAACCTGTCAGTGTATTTGTCATGACAACTGACATTACTAAGACAACACAACCTGTCATAAATATGTCATAAACATGACATAGCAGATTTATTATCAAACTTTAGAAAGCACTTAGCTTTATGGGTTAATATTACATTAAACTGTCATGTGGTTGGTTTTGACATTGGCTGTCATGAGACCATTATAACATTTTAATGACAAATTCAATTTGTACCACTGTAGTTGAGGTCAAGAAAAATATTCATGACAGTTATAATGGCCTCATGACAGCCAATGTCAAAACCAACCACATGACAGTTTAATGTAATGTTAACGCATAAAGCTAAGTGCTTTCTAAAGTTTGATAATAAATCTGCTATGTCATGTTTATAACATATTTATGACAGGTTGTGTTGTCTTAGTAATGTCAGTTGTCATGACAAAGACACTGACAGGTTTAGATGTATTGGTTTATGTCAAGGTGTCATAGCAAAGACATATCAAACAATGTCATATTTGCATTAAAAATGTCATAATTGAGCGAATGACACTTAATGACAGTTGTCATAAACATGCATAAAACCTCCTTCATATTCATAACATGTGTCATGTCATGATTATGAAGGTGTAATGTCAGTCTTATGCACACCCCTTCAGGTAAAGTGTTACCAAACCTTTCCATATTCAAGTGTTGTTAAAACAAAAGAATGCATAAAGCTAGAATCATTTTTTTTTTTTAAAGCAGAGGGTCTGTTCTTTCTTTTGATATATTGCATGTTTAGATATTCATACAACAAAATATTCTGGCGGCCATGAAACTTTTGTGAAAAAGGTAAAAAAAAATGCTTTGGGTGGCTGGCAACTTTTTTCAAAAAATGCTGCCTGGCGGTGAAATAATTAAAAGCCTCGGCCCCCTTTCATTGCATTTGCAACAAGTACAGTTTGTCAAAATGTATCCTTTTGTGTTCCACAGAACAACCTGAGGACGAGTAATCATGACAGAATTGTCATTTTGATAAAGTAATTCTTTAAGGCTAATACCAGTCCATGCTTGTACTAAGCTAAGATGAAAATATCTCTAACCGTGACAGGAACGATCATAGTGTACATAAATGTAAGACCGTGCCATGTATAATACAAAATATAAAAATATTCTATTAAATAATATAAATATACTGATTAAAACATTAAAAGATGCAGGATATGCATTCTCTAAGCTGTATTTGTGCAGACAGAAACATGTTTCTGCACTTAGCCCTACACCTTGTGATTCAAGTGCTCATGGGAAAAGTTTGATACATCGTGGAGTGAACCTGAGACTCTCGTGTTACTGTAAGTGATCATCACAGTGTGGCTGTATTGCTCTGGGTCCAGATTTGCTGCAATTAAAAGAAGATAAAACTACTTTCAATTATGGGCTCCATATTAATGATCCAATTTGCATGAATTACATGGGGTTGCCAGGCATGTTTGGCTTATCTCTTTCTGCACTCTCTCCTACAGAATTAATAATGGGTAACCCTGGGCTCTCCCTACAGAGGAAAGATATTGGCTATCAATAGCTGAATCTGGGCGAGATATACTCTCTTCCTCATAAGGGATATAGATAGAGACTTTGATCACTGGGTTTTGGTGCCTGAGGCGTTGCAGAATTATCTGTTAGTTAATGAGATTATTTTGATGGGTTAACCAATGAATGATGACTGCTAATAGATTTTTATTTTTATTTTACAACACTTATTTGGAAACACAAACAGTATGCAACCAAGGAGTCGTGGTATCAATACACGATTTTATGACATGGTAAGTATATTTTCCCATCAAGTACATACTTTTTCTACCCAGATCTATGTTCTTTAATGTGCATGTTGAGTAAAAAAAAAAAAGGAAAAAATTTAAAAGGAAAATCATCATCATCATATAATCATCATCATTATAAAGAAAATTAAACCTTTTATTTATTTTTGAATCCAATTATTGTCAATGGTCATTCTCATTATTTCAATACCGACATTTTAACTGTATTACCAAATACTGCCATGATCTTTGAATACTTTGTAGTTAAAAAAGGTTTTTTTTTTTTTTTTTGAGGAAGGAAATATTTTCGTGCATGTCTCTTTAAATGCAAATGAGTTTCTGCTCTCCACCCCATTTTCCAGAAGAGGGTGAGGCCTTTACAACTCGAGCCTCCTATACGCTGCCAAAAACGAAAACATCTGTTTGCTCTTGATTATCATCTTTATCGTGGTCATGCTCACCTGACATTGCAGTTCTTCATCATCATGAAAGTTTATTATCTGTGTGATGTATTGTGTGCTTGCAAGTTTTGCATTCTTGACACAGTAGAGATTCCGTAGTCTGGTGCTGGGAATGTTGGGTAATGTTCGGGGGCGCGTGTCCGCGCACATGGAAAAAGAGAGTTGTGATTAAAAGAAATTATAGACATTCCGTCTCGCGTGTATTCTTGAACAGATACACCACAGAAAAATTGGCGACGAGGATAAAGTTTTGTTCACATTATGGCGCTTATTGGAAATATAAGCGAGTTTGTTCCGAAAGCAGAGTCTTGGTCGGCTTATAACAGGTTGCGACCCTGTTGAGTGTGATGGGAGCAACTACATACGGGTTACTAAGGAACTTGGTACAACCAGAGAAGCCAAAGGATAAGTCTTACAAAGACATTGTGGACACTTTAAAGAATCATTTTGAGCCAAAGCCGTTGCTGATAGCGTGAAGATTCCGATTTAATCATTGCAATCAAAGAGCTGACGAGACGGTGACGGAATATGCAGCGGAGCTGAAACAGTGCTCTGTGGGTTGTGAGTTCGGAGCAACGCTGGACGAGGCATTGCGTGACCGTTTCGTAAGTGGAATCCGCAATGAAGCCTGCCAACGGCGACTGTTGTCAGAATCTAATCTGACATTTGCACATGCTTTTGAGATCGCACTGAGTATGGAGACGGCGGAGAAGGACACGCAGCAGCTGAGAGGGCTTGAATCGCGCTCGGCAGTAGTACATAAAGTGGATGCGCGGGCGCGAGCAGCGCAACACTCCGATCAGAGAGGGAAAAAGTGCTATAGATGTCATGGCAAAGATCACAGCCCTCAGGTATGTTATTTCAAGGATGCAAAATGCCATAATTGCGGGAAAACGGGCCACATCAAACGAGATTGCAGAGGAAAAATGGAAGCTGGGAAAAGTAAACGTTATGTGGAGAAAATCACTAAGTATGTGGGGGTAGAGGAAGCTGAGTTGCCCATGTTTTCCCTACTAAGTGATGAGAACGCAAAAAAGTCATTCATAGAGACATTTAAAGTAAATGGCAAAGAAATTATGATGGAAATTGATACCGGCGCGGCCGTGAGTATCATATCTGAGGAATTATTCCAAGCTGCGTTCTCAAAAGAGCCACTAGAGGTCGCCGGAGTCAAGCTTAAAACGTACACAGGGGAGATTATGCCTGTGTTGGGACAGTTTCAAGCCAATGTGAGCTATGAAAAACAATGTGAATTGTTACCCGTCATAGTAGTAAAAGGGGAGGGGCCAGCTCTGTGTGGCAGAAATTGGCTACAAAAGCTCACCTTGAACTGGAAAAAAATTAAACATGTCAGTCAAGTGCATCAAGTAAAGTCCCTGAAAGAGGTGCTAGATTCGTGCTCAGATGTGTTCAAAGATGAACTAGGCACACTCCGTGGGCTTAAGGCAAAGATATTGGTGAATCCTGAAATTTCCCCACGTTTTTGTAAATCACGCCCACTGCCTTTTTCCATGAAAGCTCAAGTTGACGCAGAACTGGACCGACTGGAGAAGGCTGGAATAATCACGCCAGTAAAACACAGTGAATGGGCAGCACCCATTGTGCCAGTGGTAAAAAAAGACAAAACGATAAGACTGTGTGGAGATTATAAATTAACTGTGAATCAAGCAGCTACTACAGAGACTTACCCACTACCTCGGATTGAGGAGTTGAGGAGTTGAGCTACACTGACTGGAGGAACTGTGTTTTCTAAGGTTGACCTGGCTTCAGCATACCAGCAGGTTCTTCTTGATGATGAGTCCAAACAGCTGCTAACCATCAACACACACAGAGGATTATTTGTCTACAATAGACTACCATTTGGTGTCAGTTCAGCACCCTCAATCTTTCAAAGAATTATGGAGAACATCATGAAAGATCTGGATGTCGTCGTTTACCTTGATGACCTACTGGTCACTGGAAGGACAGAACATGAACATCTGCAGAGGCTACAGGCAGTGCTGCAAAGACTCCAGGAGAATGGCTGGAGAGTGAAAAAGTCCAAATGTGAGTTTGGGAAAAAGCAAATTGAATATCTAGGATTTGTGCTAGACAGTCAGGGCCTTCATCCATCTCCAGACAAAGTTGCTGCAATCCGGGATGCACCAGCACCCACCTGTGTGAAGGAGCTGAGAGCATTTCTGGGTTTGGTCAACTATTATGGACGTTTTCTGCCCAACCAAAGTACAGTGGCAGCTCCCCTCTACAGATTGTTGAGAGATAATGTACTATGGGAATGGAAGCAGTCAGAGCAAAGAGCTTTCGAGAAATGTAAAGACTTGCTGACGAACGAAAGGGTTCTGGTACATTATGATCCAAGTCTACCACTCACCTTAGCTTGCGATTCTTCAGCATATGGGATTGGAGCTGTTTTGCAACACACCATGCCCACTGGAGAAGAACGTCCTGTGGCTTATGCCTCACGAACTCTGGCACCTGCAGAGAAAAAGTATTCACAAATTGAAAAAGAGGGGTTGGCGCTCGTCTTCGGGGTAAAAAGATTTCACCAATATTTGTGGGGAAGGAAATTCAAGATGGTGACTGATCATAAACCTTTGTTGACTTTGTTCGGAGAGCATAAAAGTCTACCCACCATGGCAGCGGCCAGGATTCAAAGATGGGCAATCATTCTTTCAGCGTATGACTACCATATTGAATACTGTCCCTCAGAGAAACACATTAATGCAGACGGCCTTTCTCGTATTCCCCTGCCGGAAACGACTGATGTGGGCACAGCTGCCTTGTCAGAAAATATTCATGCACTAATAGCTGAACACTTCGAACAAGCTCCCTTGAATGCAGATCAGGTGGCTCGTGTAACACGCAGAGACAAGGTGTTATCCAAAGTCCTGAAGTATATAATGGAGGGTTGGCCGATGGATGTGGATGAAAGTTTGAAAGATTACCACTCCCGCCGATTTGAATTGTCTGCAGAGAGAGGATGCGTGCTCTGGGGCACCAGGGTGATAATACCTGATAAACTGAGAAAAAGTGTGCTGAAAGAACTGCATGTCGGTCATCAAGGAATAGTAAAGATGAAAACTCTTGCCCGCAAGTATGTGTGGTGGCCTAAAGTGGATGCCGATCTGGAGCAGGTTAGCAGAGCCTGTGAGCCGTGCCAGATGGAACAAAAGGCTCCACGTCAGGTTCCGTTACACCCTTGGGAATTTCCAGGTCAAAGCTGGAGAAGACTACACATAGACTTTGCTGGTCCTTTTCTTGGACAGACATTTATGATACTTGTGGATGCATACTCGAAGTGGCTGGAGGTGTTTAGAATGCCTAACCTTACCTCACAAGCCACCATCGCAAGACTGAGGAGGTTGTTTGCGGCATACGGACTTCCGGAGCAAATTGTCACAGACAATGGAACACAATTTACGTCTGAGGAGTTCAAAAACTTCATGCAGCTAAATGGCATTCTTCATTCAACGAGTGCGCCAGGTCATCCAGCTACCAACGGCCTTGCTGAAAGGTATGTGCAGACATTTAAAAACGGAATAAAGAAACTTGCACACTTAACAATGAGCTTGGAAGATAAGATCTCTCTTTTCCTAATGCAGTATCGCACTACTCCAAACTGCACTACAGGCCAATCGCCAGCAGATCTTTTCCTTAATAGACATGTGCGCACTCGCTTGGACTTTGTTCATCCAGATGTCACTGTCGCGGTGCGCAGGAAGCAATACCTGCAAAAGTTCTATCATGACCTACTTGCTGTGGAGAGGTCTTTTTCTGCAAAAGATGCAGTGTACCTCCGTAACACCACAGGAGGAGGGAACAAATGGATTCCAGGTGTGATAGTAAAGCAAACCGGGCCAGTGTCTTACAAGGTTCAGGGACGAGACATAGATGTCGCTTTCAGGAGACATGGCGACCAGCTGAGACCCCGGTGGTAGAGGATGAGCTTGTTAAAGAGACTGACTGTTCTGGGACTGACACTCTGATTCAACCTTGTGCACCAGAGGAGGGAAAACAAGCAGTTCCTGAGCCTTCTCAAGAGGATTGTGGAGGGATTACAGGGGTGGCTCAGAGTCCACACCGCTCATCCAGAAGTAGAAAACCACCAAAACGTTTTGACCTGTAATAGATGAAACATACAACCTTGCAATAGCACTATGGTATAGAACTGTTATGGTATTATATCAATGCTTATTTTGTTCTCTGATGTTTCGTTTTGAAAAAAAAAAGTAATGGTTATGTTGTTTGGAAAGCCAATAATGTGTTTGGCCATGTGCCGGCTTCAGGTTGAATATGAATGTACTTTTGTTTAAAAAGGGGGGTAATGTGATGTATTGTGTGCTTGCAAGTTTTGCATTCTTGACACAGTAGAGATTCCGTAGTCTGGTGCTGGGAATGTTGGGTAATGTTCGGGGGCGCGTGTCCGCGCACATGGAAAAAGAGAGTTGTGATTAAAAGAAAGATAGACATTCCGTCTCGCGTGTATTCTTGAACAGATACACCACAATCTGCATGCATTTTAAAGCCATATAAACTTCTGATATATGGTTTTCTGAGCGAACATATGCAAAACACGCGCACAGAAAGCTGGATGTCAGACAGCGCATCCCGTATTAAACTAAGTTCTCTTTCACGTCTTATTGCGCTAAAAACTATCAAATACACACAAGTTTATGTAAAAAACACACAAAGTTCACATAAACACAGTCGGTTATGTCTGTGAACGTAAACAGCAAGTAAAGAAATCGCATGTGTATTAGATCTTTGTATTAAAGTGAAAGCAGCGGAATATACTATTATGCTATATGCTATATTAATAGCATATAGCATGCGCATGCTATATGCTATTAATCAACAACAGAAAAACAGAAAATAACTCACTGCTCTTGATTTAATAACTTTAGTCGCTTTAATAAGAAGAAATTTCTCACTTGAATGCTGCTTTTAAATGCTCTGGCGAGGAGATGAACATGAAGGACTGTGTACAGCTATGCTAATAGGGCGGAGTCTGTCAGCAGTTGTGGCCGGGGTCTAGGCATTTGTGATGTCACAACTGCTAATAGGGCGGAGTCTGTCAGCAGTTGTGGCCGGGGTCTAGGCATTTGTGATGTCACAACAGCTACAATCGGCTTGTTCTGAGACACTATTTATGATGTATGGGGATTAAAAAAAGAGGAATGGGTGGATTTTTACCATTATAGGGTGGCTGTGTACTCACACGGATTTTTTGTTCAAACACCATGTAAAAATTTTGCATAATAGGTCCCCTTTAATATTTATAAAACATACTTAATATTTAATATGCAAATATATTATGTCTTGTTAATTTTTTATTTTGGGATTATCCATACACAAATGATACATATACATACATGCTTATGCTTTCCTCTCATCAATATTACATTAGGAAGGGTCTCTCTGCCCTAACTGTGGAGATTTGATGTAAGTAGGCAACATCCTTCACTCATTCTGGAACACACAGCAATTAACAGCTTAAAGAATCCCCATTGTGCTCTAAGATACACTAACACACAAGGAATCAAAACATGAGATTACGTTGTCAAATATGAAGTAACATCTAACAGAAGCTAGCCTGATTATGGAAGGCTGCTGGGGTTGAGGAGGATGGGATCTCTCCTCATGTGGGAGCTTCTCTGCAGCATTTCCTCCGTGAACAGTGGATCTTCTGCAGCAGAGACGCTCATGTGATTAAAATCTGTTGCAGACACCAATGCAATGGGAATAGCTAGGCTTCTCCTGGTGCAGTGTTTATTCTCAGAGTAAACATCTGCAGAAATGCTCATAGTGGAAGTCTGAAGGCTTTTGAACAGACTGAATACAGGAATTGAGGAGATAATTTTGAAGGGCACACATGAGTGGAATGGTAAATGGAGGGTAAACCGTTCATAATTAGCCTATCTGTGGATTTGCAGCAAAATACTGGTTTTAGTTAAATTGTATATATTTATATACTGCTTGTATTCAACAAACTGGGTTGAATTACCTGACATCTATTACTGAACTAATCTAATGACACACGAAAACGAAATATTTAGATTAATATAATAAATAGACATGACGCAAATGTGAGAATAATAGTTAGCTTACAGAATACCAGAAGTGTATAGTATCATTTACTGTGGATCTACAGTGACCAAAAAATAATAATAATTTGTAAAGGAATATATACTGTTGCAACACAGCCTACTGTAAATAAAGAGAGATAATAGTCAAAAAAAGATGCCATTGGAAATCTACTGTAATTTGTAACCAGCAGCAAAATGGCAACTACAAAATAGCTCTACAATAAATAATTACTAATTTATCTGTTTCACAGATAAGCAGAATAAGCCATTTTCAAATCCTAGCATACAGAATATAATATAACATAATAAAATACAGTCACACGAATATAATCCTGGTGCTTTGTTTACCCCGGGCTGTCAGGCTCTGAAGCTGCGCTCGTGATGAGGACAGAGACGAAGCTCTTCATTACTGGAGGAATAAAAGAGGGATAGTAATATTTCAGAAGGAAGGGAGGAGATTTGCCGACGGCTCCTATTGGTTTAGTGCAACCGTGATGGCACTGAGGTGACGGCTTCGTACTTTATAAAGCTCCCTCAGAGTGAGGAAACACTGTGAACTCCTTACAGCTGAAGTGGCGCTGAGGACAACCCGTGACATAACACTGAACCATGAGTGAGGTAAGTGCACCTCCAGCTTTACCGCGTACAGGCGACATTTAAACCTGCCATAGGAGCAGATTTTGATCATAAAATATGCATAATGGATTTACTCATATTGATTTCTTTTGAGCGCAGGAGTGTGTTGTGAATAATCGCTCAGCGCACTTTAATTCACTTTAGCTTTGCCGATAGAACTGTGTGTTTACTTGAATGAACTTGGCTGTTTCATTTGACGAAGACTTCTGAAGAGGGTGCACTTACTGTACCATAACACATCATCACATTATAGGCTAATTAAATAAATGTCCATTTTCTGTATTTAAACTGCATCTATCTAAACATAAAGGCTACATTTATACACTACAGTGTTCGTAGACACGTTTTTATCTACACAAAGGCATTGGGTATTTCCACTGTCATTGCCCTGGAGAAGTGGCACAGTTCATTAAACACACAGTGACCTTTTGCAACACCATCACTCAATAGCAGTGCATGTTATCGCTGTGGGAGCCTGCCATTAAAAAGCACATTACAGGATAGTTAATGCCAGTTCAGCAAAGTCTGAACAGTAACCGAATAATGAAGCACTAACCAAATCATCAGGAGCAAAACATGGAACATGCAGAACATCACACATTGTTTTTGACAGACAGATGTCGTAATTAATAAATAAATTCATTTATAAAATGTTTAATTCATGCGATAGCTTGCCCCAATGTGACATTTATAAAAAAGTACACAGCTCGACCTTTTATTGAAATACAGTTGAGCCTTAATTGCCTTAGTAATGTAGGATATGCCACTGTGGTTTTACGATGCAAGAGTTTATAATATTGTCACAAAAATATGACAGTCCTGGAATTTTGTTGCATTTCTTGAAACATTTGTTCTCTAGATATTTGAAACCAAAATGTGCAAGACTTTTGACTCAAAACCTTATAAATACCAATATTGAGTCTCCCAATTATAGAATAGCAGAACAAGATTAACTAACCTGTGTTAATTTTTTGATGATCTGTTTAATTTGACGGTTAAATGCATTCTCTGGCCGCATACTAGTGGATAGCAGGTCTGTTCTGTGTTGCGGACAGTATGGAAACATAATGCTAAATGCGAATAATAAAATCGTGCATAGGCTGGGTTTATTTGGATACAAAACTATCACTTTTGCTGTGTCATTTTGTATGTTTGGGTTTATATAGCCTATAGTTCCTGGTAATATTTCGGTAACTTTATAAGATAAACAAAACACCACTTGTGTCCAATGTAAAATCTAAGCCCTGAAGCAAAGTTTCTACAATTTCTACAAAAGTTTCTTTCTATTTCTACAAATAACGTTATTCTGTTGGCAAACCCTGGGCTGTATCACTGGGAAAGGCTTTTTCCATCTTAGAATATCTGCTGGATTACCTTCTTCTGGATTTTTGCTTTGGATATTAGATTTTAATAGAAGGGCTGACTGACAGCAGCTGTGTCTGTGCTTGTTGTGTTTGGTACAGGTCAGGATAATCTTAGAGATTTTCTTATAGTAAATAGTTGCTAAATTTCCAGAGAGGAAGTGCTAATTAACTTCAAAGTCGTCTAGAAGCGGTTCTGTTGTGGCGTCTCTCTCCAGCGACATGAGCTATAGGTGTGTGTGTGTGTGTGTGTTTCCTTGTCGTTATTTTCTGTGGCCTGCAGTGCTTTTGAACATGATGTGCCAGATGTAACAGAGAGGGATGCTAATTATGAGAGAGGAAATTAGCATAATCTCAGCCCTGATTTAAGCAGTCAGGTCATTACCATGCGTTCAGTTTGCTTCAAAGTATTAGAGCGTTTAATATCTAAAGAAAAAGACCAATTACTGAGAGAGCTGTGATCAAACACCATATGCCACATCTCTGCGGCTTCTTCTCTTTTATTCTGTATTTTCTTGTAGGAAATTTGGTAGTGAAAAGATATTTCTATCCAGATATTTGTTGTAATAACGTTTCTCACTCGGCCCTGTACAGAATGCCTCTGGCTTTAAAAGTGTGAATGTGAAATCATAATCTTTTTACTTTATCAATACATAGAACATTATTTAATTTAACAAATAAAGTAATTCTGTAATGAAAATGTAATAACTCGCACCAACTCCGCCACTATTCCCTTTTCAGGCTGTTGTGGGTGTGGGAAAAATAATATTAACCGATAAGTAAACAGCTATTAAGGCATTGTTTTAATTGACTATTTTAGATAATGTGGCCTTTGTAAACTGACTATATTTAACAAAAATGGTTTACAGATTAATTTAAAGTCAGGTGATGTAATTAGACAAAGGTTAATGTAATTAGGATTACAACAATGATAGCAAATAGCAAATTATGACTTTCATTAAAAAAGACTCATTCATTTATAATAATTTGCTTTATTAGTGAAATAGCAGAAATGCTACAAATAATTTATGACTGTACAAAATGATCTGAATTTAATGGTAAAAGACTGTAAAATGCTATGGCAAAAACCTGCTAATTGGGTAAGTTCCCTTACAATATTCTGTGAAAAACTGTAATAGACAATTTTACAGTAAAATACTGCTAAATGTACAGTTTTTGGAAGAACGGGTCATCTTATCTGGTTTACAGTGTAAAAACCATAAATTGACATTCCCAGAATTCCCTGTGTGACAGCTCACATGTGATGTTTTTAATTTAAATAATTATGTTTCGTCTTAGTCTTTTGTTATCAGTTATGAACATTAGGGTTTCATGTTGATAAATTAATGCTAATTGCATTATTTTAGTGTTATGTATGTTACCATTATGTTACCACATTATTTTTTTGAGTAAAATTTTTGCAAAATTTACTGTTTTTTTAATTGTAAATGCAATAGATTTTTGTATTTATAATATTTTTATATTATGTACAGCACACATACAAAAAGTTAGCATCAATCAATGGTAGTTAATAAAAAGTAATAGAATTGTATTGAAATATGCAAAACCTATTTCCGTTTTTAAGTCATTTAATCCAAAATCAATGAAATTTTGCTTCACAGTTAATTATTTTTTAATTCTGTTTTTCTGTCCACGTTGTTTGAGTTGTGGCACTAGGGCCGTGTGAATGTACTTATCACTTGAACAGAGCTGCAGAGCACACATTGGGGATAGATCAAGAGCCACACGACACATTTAATCTGATTCTGACAACTCTTGAAAAACTGCCCACATTACTCAATTCAAAATGGTCTCCTCGTCTCTCGTCTAATTCATCTCTGACCTCTCCACACAACACTTCCCTCACACTGGATTGCTCCATGACACTCAAAAGGCCTACTACATTTCTCCAAGCAACACGATTGTCTGGACTGTCGGGAATCTGATTGGACGTGTGTTGCCATGAGCAAGAACGAGCTGCAGCATCCGAGCTCCCCGCGTTTGCCACCAACTTTCTTTGCCCCCTGCAACTGTCGGATGTAATTTTCCGTAAACAGAAGCTGTTTTCGTTCTGCTCGTTTGTTAGTGAATAGGAAGTCAGCTTTCATATTCGATTTGACAAGCATCTGTGCACTTAATGACACTTGTGACATTAACCTAAGATGTGAGTAATGGGACTAAAAGGAGGTGAAATAATACCCGAAAAAGTTAGTAGTCACAAAATTAATTGATAAGTGCTGCCAAAACCCTCTAAGGTAGTGGTTCTCAACTCGGGGGGCGCCGAGAGATCGGAAGAGGGGGGCACAAATTGTTTTCAAGAAAAAGACACAGACAGGGCATCCATTAAGGTACTCAGTGTATTTAATTGCTTTTCAAGTAGAATGTACATAAATGAAGAAAAAAACCCGCTCTACTGAAATCCCTATGCTTTCAGAGGTAAAGATGTTTCTTGTTGATGCGAAGTCCGACCTTGCGCAGTACTTGGACACCCCCTGTGGTTAGCGCAGTTATCATACCTTGTAGACATTTTCGACAGGTTGAATTTGTTGAACACATCGATGCAAGGGGGGGATGCCAACATCTTGCTTCTTTCAGACAAAAAGTCAGTGCATTCGTTGGCAAATCGGCTGATTAATAAAAATGTTGACGTTTCCCAACTTTGCTGACTGTGTGCAAGAGACAGGGATAAATATCTCTCCTTTGATTTACACAGTCGCTCAACATGTTGAAGGACTCAAACAATTCGACTGTTATTTCAGTGAGGATTTTAGTTCATTTGCTTGGGTCAGAGATCCCTTCAGTTGCCCAGGAAAAGACCTTTCAGGTAAAATGGAGGAGCAGTTAGTCGAATTAAAGAGCGACACCAGATTGCAACACCTCTAAAGCTCTTGCTCTCTGCCTTCGTTGTGGTTGAGTGTGATGACTGAATATCTGCAGTTGCCTGATGCCGCCATCAAATTACTTCTTCCATTTGCCTAAACTCATCTGTGCAAGGACGGGTTTTCAAAATTGACTGCCTTGTAAACCAAGTACCAAAATCGGCTCCAGGGGGAGAACGACATGGTTTGCGCTGTCAAACAATTAACCGCGAATTGCATATCTTTGTAAAATGAAGCAAGCGCAGGTTTCCCACTGATTGATTTAACTATGTCATGGCTAATGAGACGCGCCCTTTGTCCTGTACATAATTTAAATGCAAATGTTTTTAGAAATCTATCTTAGCTGATGGATAGTTGGGGCGTGCCACATGATTGGGTAGGCTTGGGGGGCTTTAGTTTGAGAACCCGCTCTAAGGCAAGGACTCTACAAGACCCCTGAAGATGTGCTGTGGTCTCTGGCACCAAGACGTCAGCAGCAGATCCTTCAATTCCTGTAGGTTGCGAGGTGGAGCCGCCGTGGATCAAACTTGTTTGTCCAGCACATCCCACAGATGCTCAATTGGATTGAGATCAGGGGAATTTTGAGGCCAAGGCAATACCTTGAACTCTTTATCATGTTCCTCAAACCCTTCCTGAACAATGTGTACAGTCTGAGGCCACTTCCACCAGGGAACACCACTGTCATGCATGTCGTGTACCTGGTCTGCAACACTGTTTAGGTAGGTGGCACGTGTCAAATTGGCGTCCAGTGTTTCCCAGCAGAACCTTGTCCAGACCGTCACACTCCCTCCACCGTCTGACAGTGCATCCTGGTGCCTTCACTTCCCCAGGTTAACGGTGCACATGTACACATCTGTCCTCGTGATGTAAAAGAAAACAGGACTAATTGGACCAGGCAACTTTCTTCCACTGCTCCAGGGTCCAGATCCGATGCTCGCGTGCCCATTGTGGGCGCTTTCAAAGGTGGGCACTGTGTTTTGTGACACATTCCTCCCATAACCATAATTACAATTTTGTGTGACTTGTGCCACAGAAGACCTTCTGTTGCCTCGGACCAGACTGGATAGCATTCGTTCCCCTCGTGCATCGATGAGCCTTAGACCCCTAACACCCTGTCGCCGGTTTGTGTTTGTCTCTCCTCAGACCACTGTTGGTAAATTTGTTGGCTTTGCTGTTTCAGAGACACTCTGAACCAGTCGCCTTGCCATAACAATTTGGCCCTTGTCAAAGTCGTACTTAGTCAGATCTTTATTCCTGCCCATTTCTCCTGCATCCAACATGTTGATTATGAGAACTGATTGTTTGCTTACCATCTAATCTACCCAGACCGTAATTTGTGGCCTTGTAAGGAGATGATCAACGATATTCGCGTCATCTGTGATTGCTCATAATGTTTTGGCTCAGTGTATATTATTCTAGATATTAGATATTACAGAATCTGACGTGACATCAAAACATTTACATAAAGAAATGTAGATTTTGACATGACTTGTTTTCTGTAATGTCACTGGCATGAAGCAAACAAAAACAATGGCTTAGAGACTAGTGATGTTTGATTCTTGAATGAATCATTATTTTAACCAGTCAAGCAGCTTCACAGAATCGCACTGAATTGAACTTTATTTTCAGGTTGATGATGCAAGACATGCATCCAAAGTAGCATCCATGATTTTTGCGCAGCACAGAACCCGACAGGTTATAAAACCGAAGAACTGGTTCAAAATGAACAAATAAAATACAACGAAATAAGAAATGAATAAGCTGGTTCTAGCTGTCAAAGGTTTCCGAGGGTTCTGGTCATGCTAATTGGCTTGAAACATCTGGACATGCTTATTGGCTTATTACACCTATTTTCAAAGGTAATGATCCAAAAACATAATCTATGATCTTAATCCAAGTCAACACAAAAAATAACCATGAACTATGAGCTTGACTAGACAATAAACAATGACCTGGCACGTGGAACACAACAGCGTAACATACAGTACTTCAATACTTCACGACCCTGAAACATGGCAAACATGAGGGATTAAAAGGGGTTAAAAACTCAGTTCCTGAAGGGGAAACAGCTTCAAAATGAGTTTTGCTTCAACCCTAATTAAACGCCAGTGATGGATGCTTTCAAAACACGCTTCTTTGTGAAGCTTCAAAACCCTTATGAATCATTTGTTTCGAACCAGTGATTCGGAGCGTGTATCAGACTGCCAAAGTCACGTTTTTTCAGTAAACAAGGCTTTGTTATGTCATAACTTTCTAAATGTTTATAAGTTTCTATGATCTCTGTGAACCCATGAACCAGTATCCATGGCTGCGTCTGAAATCGCAAATACTCTCTTGAGTAGGTACTTATTTTGAATAATTATTTGCGAGTGCTAAAAAGTATGTTCTACATTGTATGATTGTGTGTAGTATGAATGTAATCTGGATGTTGTCATTATCACGTGACCTACCAGCATCAGTTGCGTCGCATCGCTCCCATTCACAAAACCTCTCCCGTGGCATCATGGGATAGTAAAGTGTCCCATTGTATACTTCAGAATCTCATCGGAAGTAGTTTGTCATCCGGATACTTTTTACCTACTCTTTTATGAGTACTGTGATTTCAGACATACTTCTTTTGTCACATAGTTTTTTGCCTACTATATAGTAAGAAAGTATGCGATTTATGATCACGGGCTGTCATTATGACACAGCTGTTTTACGATTGGCGGGATTCATCGCATGACAACGATCACATGTTTTTTGTGTTTATGTTCATAAATCAGTGTTTTTATTAAAAGTAAAATCTCTTTTAATGTAATTATGATGTTATATTGTGTCATGTTTATCAACATAAAACTGATAAAAAAAATATAGACCCTACTTCAATGGTATTTAAATAGTATATGCTTATGTTGAACTTTATTCTTGTACAAACAGATCCTGTATTAAGCAGTAAAGTCGAATGCATCTGATGAAAACATGACATGATGAGAAACAAGCAGAAAAACCCCCACATGAACAAGACCATGATTATGATGAATTTCAAAATAAAAGTCATGACTTGAAAAACATGAGCTGAAAATGTGAAAAATTAAACACGAACAAAAAGTTTTTAATAAAAGCATGAGATAATAATAGTATGAAATTTAAGTAAGATAATAAACACTAACGCTTCCTTTTACAGTACAGTACTTACGTGTACTTACAGTGTACTTACCTAGAAAGTACTGGCTAATATAAGGTAAGTACATGGGCTAGGGGTAGGTTTAGGGGTAGGTTCAGGGTTAGTACCAAGTTATTACCCAGTAATTATAATTACTATAATAAGTACCTAGTATGTACATGGGTAACAGGACTGTAAAAGGAAGCGTTACCTAAACAACAAATGGAACTGGAACATAAGACTATAAAAAGACACAAACAGGGGACCTTTGCTCCCTCATTTCAGAAGTCTATCTAAAGCCACTGTAGTGAAGGCATGAAAAAGATTCACTTTTTGCCAGTTACAAGCTAAGATATCACTGTTGTGTTATTTTGGATATTTCCTCTTTTCTTAAATCTCCAAAGCATAAGCTGTTTCTTTGAACATTTGCAAATGAAGTAGCCTTACTGCAGGGCAAAGCCGCAGTAAATTTTTCGTTTGGCCGAAGGCATCAACACATCTGAATATTAAGAAGCTTAAGCAAACAGTTTTGTTATCCAAGCTGGATTATGTGAACTTTGCTGTATCATTCTTATAGCTCTGAATGTTTGGTGGTGCTTGCAAAGGCAAGTATTACTATAACAATTGCTCATACTGAGGCTTAGTGATTTGTACAAACCCTTAACCCTAAGTATTACAATTCCTGGACCATCTGTACTACGCACATGAATCCCAGACAGCAACATAGTGTCGGCCCAGGTCCGGGCCACATCTGGGACATGTGGATTCAATGCACACCAGATATATTGCTGTCTGGGATGATGCTTCAAATCACGCGGCTTATTGAGGAAAGATGTGCTATTACTCTTGTAAGTATTGTAACCACATAGCAACACACAGTACTAACCACTCAGAAAACCTTTGCAGGCGAATATAGCAGCATCCTGGATACCACCTACAACAAGAAAATGTAAAAAAAATTAAATAAAATGTTCAGCTTGACTTGATTTTATGTCAAAGTGCAAACTTTCCCATGATTCCACTTTCACAGCTGCCATAACCAAATTAAAGATGTCTAAAGAACGAGAACCAAAGTGTATGTATTCACAGATCTGGTTCTATAATATTGTTATTTGCTATGCTTATTAGATGCTGCTTTCCATATTATAGCACGGTGACAGGAAGCAAATAAAAAAAGCTATGAATATTTGAATGGTCATTTACTTCAGGAAAAGGGTCATAAATCACACACACACACACGCATTCACAATTTACAGGGTTGCATTGCAGACCGACAGGCTAAGTGTTGTTATAAGAATAAATTGCCCCTGTAATATGTTAGTTTTGGTTTGATTACTGAAGCATTTTTCATCAATTGCATCAGCTCTCAGCATTGGGTTTATAAGATTCCCTGCCAACTGTATTGCCTCTGTCTTTCACATGCAATGCAAATCTGTAAATTAAGTCGATAAAACAAACTGACAACTTTATTAAGCCCCTTTATGGTGAGAAGTGAATTGAGAGGCGATAGCAGAACATTTAGTGAATTGAACAATAAACTGGGTAGAAACACTATAAATAAATCTCACCTTACTAGGGACGGCATGCCAGCTTGATTGATTCAGACCGTTGTTTATAAGAAATGTTCTTGCTGGTATGCTCTGTTTAATCTACATTACAAAATATGATTTCTTATTGTAATTACATGCTTTTCCACTTTGCTCCACTTCTAATGTTGGTCAGGTTTTTGCACACAAAAAACTCAGACCACTGGTATTAAAATCATTGGGAGAAACTGTAACCCCCAAAATGGCCGCTCTAGTAAAGTAAGATAAGTAAAAGAGCCAATCGTCGAAGTCATCCATCTGGTCTTTACTTTCACATTGGCTGGGCCAAACATTATTTGAGGGTAAAAAACAATGTCAAACAATTCCATTAATATAAGATTTTATTGCTCATTTGAAATACTTTATTAAAATGCTAGTTTAGCTATTAGGCGTAACGTCTGAGGCTGAGACTAGGAAACCACATACTGGGACTTTCCCCTGAAAACATGGACACCTGGTCACCCTATTATGTGTTAATGTTGATAAGTAGGTACCTATTGTTACATTTCAATACTGACTACATTAAAGAAAGGCGATGCTGTTTCAAGTTAGTTGACTGTGTCAAAGGAGACGTTTCTGTAATGTAAGACAGGGGATCTGGTGACAGCAGGAGCGAGGCATTGAGGAAGTGAAACGCTCCCTTGCGGTTTCGGCTACGGCTCACCTGACAGACTGCTCAAAAATCACCCCACCTGTGACAACTGATATCTGTCACTTCATCTGTCAGGAGATCTCGTTCATCTTAAACTTAAACATTGCTTCAGTGCCCCGAGAACTCAAGAGCTCAGTGGATGATTTCCCTCTCAATCTGTTGTTTTTATCACTAAAAAACTTGCAGAACAGTCTAGGTATGTTGTAGCCTGGATGCCAGCCCGAACCCCGCCCACAACATTTTTTGGTCGGGAAGTTCGGTCTGGACTCGCTCCATTGAGGAGTAATTATGATCGGTTCAGAATTAGTCGGGCCAATCAAATTGCCAGGGCGGGCTTTATACGATGATGGACAGATGATCTGCAGTTACGTAATCATCACGTTATCAAAGAGCGCTTGGGTTGAACTGGTTTTCCTCAAAGTTGACTGCAGCTGGAGAACTGAGATGTATAGATTCCGCTATCGCGTCTGTTGTAAAATAAATCGACAGCGCATTCATTTTAAAAGACGAACAGAGAACTTCATTCAAGGCATTTGTCGATCGGAAAGATGTGTTTGCCGTCCTTCCTACGGGATTCGGCAAAAGTTTAATTTATCAGCTGGCTCCGATGGTCGCTAAGAAGATGGGACGTAATGAAAACCCTGTGGTCGTTGTGGTTTCTCCTTTGGTCGCACTCATGGAGGACCAAGTAAAAGAACACTCATTATTTTACTGCTTCAAGCGTGCGTGTAAGTTGAGTTCTGTTGACAATTTGCGTAGCTCATAAACACTTACTGCTTTGCTCTGATTGGTTGTAGGTCTATCCAATTGAGTGCAGAGTGTTTTTTTTTTTCCTGGTTCGGTTAAGACACGCCTCATAATCAAAGCCCTATGGAGCAGCATCAGACTCACATTCTGACTAGAATATGAGTATGACGAAGTCAGGCTAGGTATGTTGCAAAACCAACACATTTTCATCCTTTGGCGTCATATAGGTGACGCCATTTGACATTTCGTCGAAATCTTACGCACATGGCATCCTTTAGCATCAATATAGCACGCACTGTTATGGGTAGGTTTAGGTCTGGGGTCGGGTTATGGTTACGGTTATGACGCCTTGGGTTCTGCGTCTCATATTGACGCTAAAGGATGCCATGTGCGTCGGATTTCAACGAAATGTCAAAAGCGTCACATGTATGACGCCTTGGGTTCTGCGTCTCATATTGACGCTAAAGGATGCCATGTGCGTCGGATTTCAACGAAATGTCAAAAGCGTCACATGTATGACGCCTTGGGTTCTGCGTCTCATATTGACGCTAAAGGATGCCATGTGCGTCAGATTTCAACGAAATGTCAAAAGCGTCACATGTATGACGCCTTGGGTTCTGCGTCTCATATTGACGCTAAAGGATGCCATGTGCGTCGGATTTCAACGAAATGTCAAAAGCGTCACATGTATGACGCCTTGGGATGAGAACGGGCTGGCAAAACCTACTGAGTTGGCCTGCTGTCTACAGAGCACACCTTCCTCTCATGTAACCGTCATGGACCAGTGGCAGTTTGAAGGTGTTTAACACTCGTTGAGAAGTTTTCGGTGAACTTTTCGTTTTGGCCAGACCTAGTTGTAAATGTCGTTAGACCCATTCATTATTCGATCGATCTTGAATTATATGAGGACATTTATGGGTCACTTCACCTCTGAGCACCAGGTTGCTAAACACCAAATCCTGTATGAAAGAGGAACAGATGTTATATGAGTGTCTTAAAAAAATTTCAGACCATCAATTTTTTAAGAATATTCTACAACTCTAGGCTGGACTGAGAACAAAGTGTCAAAGGAGGCACTAGATCTTCAAAAATGTTGTTTATCTACCTTAGTAGGTCAAAATAAATGTTAAATGTCCTTTTTTTAGCATATCTTTGCATGCATGTATATATACGACCATTTTACCAAAACATAAGGACTGTTTGACTGTTTGGCCATATCAGCAACTGCACCAAAATGCAAAATTTTGTTCAGTTTGGGCCTCTGGATAAAACTTATTTTTCCCTCCTAAAACATGAGCTCAATATTCTTGCTATATCATACTATATGAGCCATAAAAGCCTGTTGTATCAAATACAATACTCAACAAAAAACACATTTTAAAATATCATGTCAAGAGTTAAACAACAATCTGTTCCATTAATATATATATATATATATATATATATATATATAATGAACTAATATTATATATTACTGGCTGCATATGTTAGGCTTTAGAGGATTAAATAACTTGTAAATAACACTGAATTGACCAGCTGAATAATGACACTTTTGTTGTTTTAGAGCTGCTTTACAGCACAATTGGACTGTGTTTGCATCATTGAATCATTATTCCTGTTTATCCCTGCTTTGAAAGAATCTGTATTGCATAAAGCGCTATATAAATAAAGATGACTAGATATGTAACAGACTTTCATGTCGGCTGTCTCTCCCCTTGCTGTTTTTAAAGAAGCATTAGTTCAAAACAATTTCTTCTCGCACAAAAGGGAACTTGCATGAATAATCCAAACGCTGTTCGAGTTTGTGGCCTAACTCCACGTCTTTCTTGAATCCTTAATTCACAGTGAAAGCCATGCAGACGTTCTGTAGACTGTGACATCTACAAGCTTCTAAAATAGCACTACAGTGGCTGTGGGGAATCATTTATTTATTCAGCAATTCAAATTTTACAACTGAAGACACAGAGCGTTCATCTTCACAATGCATAATCACAAATTTACTGACTTTAGATTTTAGATTATGATAATAAGATTTAGCCGAATTCAAACTGGCAATGTGAAAGTTGACTTCATACAACTTAAAAGGAAAAGGGAAACATAACTTACCAGCACCCAATATAACATACAGTATACTGTACACAAACACTTTATATCCAGGTATGAAGCAAAATACATTGCAGATATCTCATCTCATCAATATATGAAAACTAAGAAGAATTTTTTTTTTTACTGGTGAATAAAGCTTGGCGAACATGGTTTTTTTCTTGTGACCTTCAGAATCACTCAGCATGTTTTTGCCTTAAATTCCTTTAATGGATGAAAAAAAAATAGCATCTTTACTGCATTTGAGACATATGAGCAGAATCCTGAAGACAAACTGTATACAAAACAAGTTGCCTTAAGAGAAACAGATATTATATTTTCATGTTCTAGTTTGGGATCCATACAAACATTTTTTTCTTTCTCCAGTTTTCCTTTTATGTATGAGGCAGGTTTATGTATGCCGTGCCTCTGAGAAGACGAGAGGTTAAGACTGAAAGTGCTAACTTCAAAACAAACCTATCATGCGTGTGAATTGCACAACCTTGTCGTGCCATGTCAGCTATATAGGAGAGGCCATCAAGCATCAATGTCAAGCATTTAATATTTATGGCAGGGAAATCTTCCATGGTTATGAGCGAGCAGCAGCCGGAGGAAACCGTCTCTAGGGCCCTGCTGTTCCCACAGACGCTTCAACACTGATTCTCACATGATGGTCACAAAACAGCATGCGACAGAGAACCAAGGAAGTGTGTTTACCGAATACATTTGAGATTAGAGATGCTAAGTGTCTTGGGGTGAAGCTTCAAAAGGATTCATTTAAAACCTTTGCATTGTTGCCTGTACACAAAAGTAAATGTTTTGCAGAATATCTGAGCTGCCCTTTTCCATAAAATGAAAATGTGATTCACACTTCAAAGCTAACCCCCCCCCCCCCCAATATTAATTGTTATTAATTATATCCATTAAAACTCATCTTTAATCACCAAAATTACATATTTAAAAAAAACAAAATCATGAATTTTTTTATTCATGACTTAAAATAGATGAATGTAAGTCTACACCCTTGCCTCATTTAGTATACGCGGTTCTATGAATATGCAAATAAGCCCCGCCTCCACTCACTCGCACCAGCTCAGAGATCCTGATTGGTTACAAGGTAGTTTGTGACGCCAGAAACACCAGTGATTTCAAACTGCGTTTTTGCGATTGTCTTTCAATAATATACTATTATTTAGTACTAAAAAATAAAATGATGGTGCCATTTTTTTTAGTCATTTTTGGTAGAACCATTCCAAAAAATATTGTTGAGTTTTATGTAACATTCTTTGCACTCTGCTATGCAGGAAATTTTTTTTTTTTTTTTTTTGACTATATGTAACATGAACAGCTTTTGATATCTCTGCTCTTCAGAAAGAGGTAATTATAATAGCTTTTTTCAATTTCTATGCAAAACATTGCAGCAACCTTGATTTGGAGTTTTAAATGCTAAAGAAAGCACTTTCCTCCAAACGCAGAGACCATGGCAACATAATTGGTTTTCTGAGCGGTGACACTATGTTTTTGCTGAGGGAGCCTCTCTCAGCTCTTGATTTCTGTGGTTGTGCAAGGAGAAGCCAACAAAAGAAACATGTTTACCTTGAACATCGTCTTCTCGGACACTTTGCTGAGGGGAAACAAGATTGCATGAGCGTCTGACATTCTCTAAAGAAGTCCTCTGTAATTGCCAGCACTGCGGTTTGATTATGGTTGCAGCCCATGGGGAGTGTGTCTGTCTGTGTGTGTGTGTGTGTGTGTGCGAGTGCGTTTCTCCTTCTAGAAACATAATTAGAACTTCTTTGCAGTTACTGTAAGGTTTTTTTTTTTTTTTTCACAGTTTGTTGCTTTAGTACAGACACCCCTGCGTTGTATGATTGTGGGTGTGAATAGTAATTGGGATTTTGGAGGTTGTGAAACTTTAAAGGTACACTCACACTGACAGTAATTGAATTGCTGCCCTGTTGGTTACTACTGTTGTTACTTGCCCGCTGCATTACACTGTATCGGGTGATGGGTCACTTCATTCGGCTTCATTGTCTGCACTTCCATTGGTCATCACAGAGTTGCTGCCTGGATGAATTACGTAAGGATTTCTTTTTGGATTTCAGAGACACATTCTTCACTTACCCAAAACAAAGGCAGCATTGCTAAAATGAGTGGTTGTGTGTTGTCAGCACCGTTCACACAGCCCCAGACAGCAACATAGGCCCAGATCCGGCCCACATCTGGTACATGTGGATTCCATGTGTACCAGATGTGGGCCGGATCTGGGCCGGCACTATATTGCTGTCTGGGGTACAGTTGTAAGTCCTGTATTTGAGCCATTAAAGGGGACCTATTATGCTAAAGTCACCTTTGCATGCACTGCGTCAAAATCGCGTTCTGTCTGAGTAGGAATACATTTGATTTTGAATTTACTTCGCAACCGTTAAAAAAGTATATTCTACATAGTATGAATGTGGGAGGTATGAATGAAATTTTGTTACTGTCACGTGACCTACATCGTCAATTGTGTCGCTTCACTGCCATTCATAAATCCTCTCACGTGGCCTCATGGGATAGTAAAGTGTCCATCGAATGTGCAGTATGCAGAATGATTTCTGAAGGATCATGTGACACTGAAGACTGGAGTAATGATGCTAAAAATAAATCACATTTTACAGTATATTCAAATAGAAGACAATTATTTTAAATTGTAATAATATTGCACAATATTACTGTTTTTACTGTATTTGTTATCAAATAACTACAGCCTTGGTGAGCAGACGAGACTAAATCACACAACAATAAAAGGAAAAATTATATATTTAGAAACTAACATTGTAAATTATTTCCTTGGATATAATTACAGTAAGTTACCGGCAGCACGGTTGCCAGCACGTTGTACAGTAATTGTACTGTAATGCAATGTATAGTTCTGTATAACTACTAAACAGACTGTTACTGTATTTTTACTGTTTTGGTCTATTTCTACTGTATTTTATTATACTACAATTCATTATTGCTAAATATTAGTAACTGTAATGATTACTAATACTGATACTATATATTATAATTATTATATAGTTAGTATAGTATACACATAAATCTATAGTTAGTTATATCGTATAATATTAATATACAATCCAAAGTTCTTCTCAAAAATTTTTTTTCAATCAAATTAATTTAAAATTTAAACATTATAGTACTGTGTTTGTTACCCAGAGTACAGTGCATCAGCAATTTACAGCCATGAAAGCCTTTTAAAGTCAATAAACTAGAAAGAAAATCAAACCATTATACAATGACAAACAATAAAAACTAAAAGTTCAAATGACAATATGAAAAATACAACAGAAAGAAGAACAAAGTTCAAAACTATAACTATTTATACTTTTCTCCCTTACTATAAATTAAAATAAAATAAATAATCATCTAAAAATTAGGAAACAAAGATGCATCTAGACTATAAATACCAAGGAATATAGATCAAATCACACAGCGGAGTGCCGATAAAAGCAATGCTAACGGTCTCAAGGTCTGATTAGAGATCAGCCCTTTTTTTGTTATTATAATAAAACACATCAGTCAAATATAACATTTTCGCTGGATGGGCATAATCTGACAGAAGGTTCACCAGAAGCACCCTCTATGAATATTTATACACTCAATCGAGTGTAGCAAAAAGTTTTTTTTTTGTCACATGATTTAAATGCACGGAAGCTTTCATTACAAAGACTGTTAGGAAGCATTAAACAGGACGGCAGTGTGGTTGTCCAGAGGGTTATTTCTGTGCTCGTGTATAGGCTGAACATTGCCTGAAAGGACATGCAGGTTGCCTGAGCTCCTCACATCAAAGCACTACAAACACTGTTTGAAATTCAGTGAAAGTGCAGTTAATAATGCAGGAGAGGATGTGCCCAGGGAGAACATGTTTGGCGATGCCTTCTCGCTCGCTCAGCTGTTTAACTGCACCCCATTTCCCCCATTTTTCAGAATTTGACTTCAGGGCCAGCCAGTTTGGTTTGGGTTTGGTGGAATATCAAAAAAATCATCAAAGGTCATAAAGCAAACTGATACTTTTTTCACATGATACTGCCAAAAATGCATGCGTTGATGTTTTTGATTTGATCCAAGCACAATCAAACCAGTCTAACCGAGCAGGCTTGAGATTTTAAATGGGCTGAAAAGTTCCTGAAACTTCAACAATAGATTGTTGGTTTCGGTTGAAATCTATATCGCTAGCTAATGTTTTTTTTTCCTCCTCCTTTGTTTTTAAAGATGGTTTTGGGTTTAGTATTTCTATTCTTATCAGTCCATTTGCTGCTATAACTATCATAAACAGCATTTTCAATTACTTTTTAAGCCGCAAACCTCTAATACTCTTTATCTCGTTGTTATATAACTTCTCTTACTTGGTTACATGCCCCTCTCAACTTTTGTTTTTGAGGACAAAATATGTGAGATTTTTTCCTAATTTTCTTTAAAAAAAACAACAATAAGAACAACATAAAATATTTAACATTTTATTACAACATTTAAATATTTAAACAAGAATGTTTTGTGTCAAAGGCAGCAGACAGGGAAATAACAAATTCCTTTCAAAAGATTTCAGACACTAGTAAATATGTTGATTGGAAATATATTAGGGCTGTCAAGCGATTACATTTTTTAATGATGTGTCAATTCATTAATCTAATTAAACACAATTTAATTGCACCAGATTTGGCTGAGAAATTTCTCAAAAAAGATCATTTAAAGTCATTATTGTGTTTAATGAGAAAAGCATCAAATAGACATTACAATAAGTATAGCTTTAGAAAGATTTGATTCAACATACAATTTATTACACATAAACTTTTAGGCTAAAACGGCCATGATTTTCTTTCAGAAGCTGCATCTGAATAGGTATTTATATATATATACAGACCAAAACAGTGTGGTTACCAACACTGTTTTTGGTATTTTTTACCAACACTGTTTTGCTCCGCAAAATAAAGAAAGTCATAAAAGTTTGAAACTACACAAGGGTTTCATCCCCAAAGTGTGACATTATTTTTTTAATGAAGTGATACTCTAAATAAGAAACTAAAACTGCCAATAGGTGGTGGTAAATGTCTAAATGAGTAAGTCATTAAGTCATTCGTTCATTCGATTCGTTCAAACGGATGATTCATTCATGAATGAAGTAAATGGTTCTCTTTATGAATGGGCCATTGAATCATTGGTTCACCCGATTGATTTGCTCAAAACATGGATTCATTTAGAAACGAAACACCGTTGTGTGTTGCTCAGAGACGCACAACAGTTCTGCTCTGGCTTTACAGGTAATCTTTTTGTTGGCAAAATTTAGCAAAAATAGACAATATCGTGTCTAAAATACAACACAATATTAACGTCTTATTTATTGAACTGTTGTATAAAATCAATATCACATTTGCACATGCTATTCTGGTCGAAAACAGCACTCGTGTGATATTGCGCTCATTACTTGTGTGATATT
This sequence comes from Rhinichthys osculus, assembly GCA_029959095.1. NCBI lineage: Eukaryota > Metazoa > Chordata > Actinopteri > Cypriniformes > Leuciscidae > Rhinichthys > Rhinichthys osculus. The sequence goes on from JARWKJ010000009.1 coordinate 35,511,598, forward strand.
GCTTAACTATCATATGCTATTATTATGAGACAAAGACTCATACAGGGGCATTTTTGCCCTGATATCTTGAATTTTAGGGGCATTGTAACTCTGCATTCTATAGGCTCCATCACGCAGTGAGTTGTTGCCCTGCTTCATGCTCATCTCTCACAGATATTCAGTTGTTTTTATCCTAGTTTCGTTTTTTATGGACTTTTAGTTTGTATCCATTAGATTCCTGGTCTCCTTTATCTAGTTTCCTGCCACTTTTTTGTTGTCGTAGAGATTCATTTATTCAGCACAGGTGTTCATCATTATTTTCCTCGTTTGCTTTGTATTTAAGTTGCAGTCTTTTCAGTGTTCATTAGTCCAGTCACATTAACGTGTAAAGGTTATTTTAGTTTGCCTGCCTTGTCTTGTCTATTGTGGATTATTAAAGCCTTTGTGAACCTGACCTTCATCTGCCTGTTCTTCCTGCAACCCCTGTGACAGATGACAATATCTACAATGGATATAGCAGCGCAGTTTGTCACTCTGGCCCGGAGTGGCCAGAACATTATGGATTTTGCACTGCAGTTTTGCCGTCTCGCTATTAGATCTCAATACAATGACGAGACAATCAAATCTTTGTATTGAATCGGGTTTAACTACTACCATCAAGTAGACCTCCCAGACACCCAAGGACTTGACTGAGGGAGGCGATACTTCGATGTGTGGAGAGTGTCTACCCCTGATCCATGACACAGCCAGACCCAGAGCCCAGCCCACCACTACCCTTGACCGCGGTGATTTAGACAGAGTCCCCGGCAGACAAGCTTCTGCTTGAGCCAGAACCCAAGGAAGAGAGGACAGCGCCGACCATCGCCCCAGAGTGAGTCTGACCAGGGGTGTGAGCCAGTGACCGTACTGGTGGTCTTGGATACAGAGGACTGGCTGATAGATTTGAATTCAGAGGTACTACTTCCCACCCTACCCCACCCTAAACCATCGGTACCTTCATTGCTGGCGCTGCCCAGCACTAAGACTATTTCAGTGCCCTGTATTGAGACTGTTTCATCACCCTGTATTCACTCAGAATTATCATCACTGATCCTGCCTAGCCCCCCTCTCCCGCCTCCACTACTAAGCTATGCCAGTCCTTCAGTCCCTCCTCAGCTTGTTCCCATAAGCCCTTCGTCTTCCCCTCTAACGCCATGCTGCATAGAAAAGCCTCAGGTCTTACCATCACAAGCTTCGCGTGGGCTAGTGGATCCTCTGGCTCTGCCTCAGGTCGCTGATCCCATCGCTTCACCTCCAGAGACCCTTGGCCTTGTGGCTCCATCAGGCTCCCTCGTTCCTCCGGCTCCACTTTGGTCAGCAGTCACCCTGTCTCCGCCGAGGACTTGCGAGCCATCCCCTGCGCTCCATCTCTCCACCCCTCCACCCCTTTGGTTCCAGTAGGCTCCACCCTCCAGCAGGCTCCACCTTGGTCCTCGGTCGCACCGGCTCCGCATCAGTCCTTGGACGTCCGTCACAGTGCCTCCCCCTTGGTCAGCGGTGTCGCTTAGTCCCATCTGGTCTCCGTCTGCGCGTTGGGCTCCCCTAACAATGGTTCCGTCTCTGTTGGTCGTCCTCCGGATGTTGTCAGCTACTTTACCATCATGGTTTCTCCCTCCATCGAATCCGCCATGGGCTATCGTCATGGCTGAGCTCTGGGTCCACACCACCTGGCCACTCCGTCCATCATCTCTACCCTGGCTGCTGCTTTCTTCCTTCCAATCCTCCTTGGTCTCTTCTGCCTCCACTCACCATCCCTTCGTCCTCCACCTAAGCCGCCTCCTTATCCACAACACAGAGCGAGGTCCCGCCTTCCGAGAGGCGGGTGACATACGGTCACAGATACTCAGTCGCTTTTTATCCTAGTATCCTAGTCATTAGTTTCCTGATTTCCTTTGTCTAGTTTCCCACCACTTATTTGTAGTCTTGGAGATTCATTTATTCAGCACAGGTGTTCGTCATTATTTACCTAATTTCCTTTGTATTTAAGTTGCCGTCTGTTCGGTGTTAATTTGTCCAGTCACATTAACGTGTAGAGGTTGTGTTAGTTTTCTTGCCTTGTTCTGTGTATTCTAGTGTGGATTATGATAACATAATTATGATGAAATATGACTGGTGACTTTTGAGACTCACCCAGGCCAGGCCACATTGTAGTTTTAGTTTTGTAGTTAACAAACCTTCTCTTCCTTTATTTCAGCTGGCTTGTAACTGTTAGTGGTGGGCAGATCGAGGCTTCATGGAACACTAAAACAGTTGAAGCAAATTTGCCATATTGTGTCGAGGCTTCGAAACAATCCGACCCCCGTCTCCAGGGTTACCCCTAGTGGTCAGAACAGTGTAAATGTAATGAAACCACGGGCCAATCATGCATAAAAACACCTTTTACAAAACTATTGCACATTTTTTTTAAACTATTGAAAGTAAAATCTTTCAAATGCATTTATCTAATCATCTAATAAGATTATCAAGTGTATATATTTTATTTTATCAATTGTCAGGGTTTGTTTTGTTTGTTTTATGAATGGCTCAGCTAAACAGGCCAATAAGACTAACTACCATTATTCATTTTAATTATACTAATGTCTACTTAAAACGTCTACAAATGTATAAAACTGATCAGAGATCAGGTAAAACCCACAGACACTTGTTCATTGGTTCTCAGTGATTCCTCATGATTCATGGGTTGACAGAGATCATCGCCCCCCGCGGTGAACCATTGAAATTTTGAAGTGTTTCGAAACAGTTTAAGAAGTAATGAAGCCTCGTTTACTGAAATCATGTGATTCTGGCTTTTTTATTTAGTTCCTTTTCTTTTTATTTCAACAGAGGCAAGGATCCGGAGCAGCTGGTGGCAACAGCAAAACCTCTGGGGCACAAGGTACTGTGAACATATTCCACACGAAACCAAACACATCATAGATCTTTAATCATTTTTTGGCAGCTTCTACAGTGAATACAAACAGTATGTCCAAGGAATTCTTTGTCTTGGAAGAGAAGAGATTCATCATGTTGTTGAGTTTGCCCCAAACAACCTTTAAGCATACAGAAAAGCCCAGCATCCCATCTGAAATCTTCAGGCATAAGCATTCTAAAGTATTCCCTGGCAAACAATAATGTTCTGCGCTCTGCTCAGTGAAGGAAGAAAGAGTCTGGTAAGCATTTAAAAATGTGTGCCTGTGTATGAAAAAAAGGTTGAAGAAGGAGGCAAAAAAAAAAGAAAAGCATTGGAGCAATGAACACAGTCCCCAGCGTTTTAGCTGCACGCTCTTATGAAAAGGGCAACTAAATGAATCTGAACCAACAAATTGGCCCATACGTCTTAAATCAGACTTAAAAGACTTGAGGGTTTTTCTGTTGTTGGTTTTCTACCTGATGAAGTAATGCTCTTGAGGACGCTGAAGCCCCGGGGAGAGCTGGGTACAGAGCTTATTGGGCAAGGCATGAGAACTGCATCTCAAAGGAAGCTGGTTTCACTGAAGCTTGAATCTTCACGGAATTGCACAGTCTTATTTGCAGATGATGCTTTAGACATGAGAACATCATAGTGTAATGCTAGCACCAACTCTCTTACTCTAGTATCACAAATGATTTTATACTACATACAGTACACATTATAGTAAATTCAAAAGCTTCCGCTAAATCCAAATACCATTCAGTGACCACAAAATGAATTTGGATACTTAAGCCACATAGAAATATCTAAATTTCAATGCATCAGACACAAAAGATAAAATCAAGCAAACAAATGATGCAAAAAAATTTCTCAACAACTAAACCCCTCTCAAATTTGCTATATTATTAAATACATTTACGATGCGTTAATGTTGATATGGTATTGGCGTAATAGATCTGTAATAGTACAGGACCTGCTACTGCCAATACACACACACAACACTCTCCCACGTAGCAAATTTCATCTGGCCCAGCTCCGTTCCACAGAACCCCATTTCCATCGGCCCACATACTGCAAAGAATGATGACCCTGTAGTGGCTCAGATCCGGACTGAAGACATGGACCACACATGGGCCAACACTAGCCCAAGTCTCAGCCATTTAATAACCATTACAGGACCTGAACTGGGCCAGAACTGGTTTTAATAGTGGCACCGATTCTCAGCTATTAATAAAGCATATCAACACCAGCTTTTAACCAGACCCTCATAGGCAGGGATCACTGGTGATCCCGGATTAGTGTTGTTCAAAAGTCATTACTTGTCAAAACATCAAACTCTTACTTGATCTGGACGAACTCAGCATCATAAGAAAGGTTGAAGTCTACAGCTTCGATGTTTGACCACTGTTTATGATTTAACTGGTTTGCAGTGATATTAATTTCTTAATTTATGCCAGGAGTGCAAAATAATTAATCTGTAATGTTCGTTATTTTGAATAGAAATCATCACTCATAAAACATTAATTCTCGTGTTCTCCGGTTTATTTGTGTTCAAATACATACAATATACAGCATCCACCAGGGCTATTAGTCCAATTGTGCGCATATTTGGAGAAATGATTAATAATTATCACATGCTAGTAAAATATTTCTTCATAAAGAATAACATTTCTATTCATTTACCACTGAAATGTGCGATCTAAAGAGTTTAGACAGCGAACGGAGCGAGATGTGTGTCTTCTCTTCCTGAATCGCGTCATATTTGACCTCAAAGCTATATCATTCGCTGTACAGCTGTCAATCATCTCACGTGGTCCAGCGTGACCTCTTCTGCATGACGCGTCATGTATACACTTCCTCATACTGGACATCCGTGATAACAAAGCGAAACTGACATCTCTTCACCCGAAACAAGGAACTAATAAATGCACGATTGAAATATTATGTGTTTTGTGTTTGATTTTCGTGCGATTTGGGGTTTTCATATCAATACAGAATGTTTACAGAATGCATATGCTAGGAAAGGCTAGCCCATAGCTTCATCTGAAATGCTAAATATAACATATTTCAAAATCTTTTCATGACTTGAAACCATTTTAATCCGCGACCGGCATATGATACAAATACTCGATGTTGTTTTAAAGTGAACTTTGAATAAAAGTGTAATATTAATACATTAAATTGTGTCATGTAGCTCGAGGCTACTTGTGCTAATGCACCTGCTTGCAGAAGCTATTCCATTTCATACAATCATTTAAAAAAAATAATAATTCGCATTTAAAGTTCCAAGAATTGTTTGTTTTCTAACAAGACTTAATATAATAGATGGATTGATCATGTAGGGTGGGATCAGAGAGGTTTAGATGGCCAATATAGGCTATAATGGCTGAATTCAAACAAAAGAATAAGGATAAAAGAATAATGAAGATTAAGTCTCATACCGGCATAGGTGTGAAATGTTGGTCGATTAAATGAAAAGAACATGAATGGGCCAGTTCTCCTCGCCAAACATTAGTCAGAGACTGTAAATGGGTGTTTACAGGGCAATAAAATATTTGATGAGAATCTTATATTAGCATCCTATAAAACTTCTCTAAACTCTCTCCTGACATGGTTTCACAATAGGCTTAATAAAATGCATAATTTTAGAAATATCATCCTCAGATTTTAAATGAAGCATGACCACAATTGTGGCTACACTTTAGTTGTGGTTTCAAGTTGCTATCCTAAATTCACATAATATTTGTATACATTTAATAAATATGTTCTTAATATTTGTTGTTTTTGTTTTTATGTTTGAGCTTATATATCTCAATATTAATAACAGTCTGATTAATTTTGAGTCTTGAAATGTAAACTCTCAAGGGTTGGCTTTCTAAATAATGTTGGTTATGTGTCTATTCAGAATGACTTAAGAGCAGCAACCTTTTTATTTTGGGTATGTCATGAATGCTTCACTTGCCAAAATCGGGGCCGACTAGTAAGGGAACCCACAACTAGCCCTGCCCTGAGACAGAATAGGTTTTATTCTTGGTACCAATTATCAGCCTTAAGTAAACCAAAACAGAGCCATACCTGGGCCTTATCTAGCCCAGTCCCAAAACAGAATTGTTATCTTTTATACATTGCATACTACTTTATATTTTTTTTTTACAGTACTTGCCATTATTTGTTTTGTTCAATATTTTGGTAATATTGTATGTTGTAAACACAATCATTTCAATAAACTACATTAAATTGAATCAAAACACACACACACACACAATCTATAAAACAAATACCAGACAGACAGAGTAATCACAATAAAAAAAAATCTTTGCAGAAAATGTCAAAAAGCAGTAGCAAAGTAGTCCAAATGATGGCGTGTAGCATCTGATTTCCTCTCTGGTGGTATACAGTAGTTTTGTGAGATCCATTCTTTGAAGGCATTTCTCATTCAAACGCACCTTTCCTGAAACACAGCATCAATGAGCATTTGATATCACTGTTGTAGAACTTGTCATACAGCTTCTTGGGGTTTTCATTGCTGAAAATTCCTCCCCTCAAATAAATCAGGACAGAAGTGGTTGAAAGTGAACAAAAGAGACGAGGTGTAAACAGAAATGTGTCTCCTTCATCTACTTGTGATCCGATCAACTAAAACACATCTTAATACCAGGTGGAAACAGGGCCTGAGAGTTCAACAGCAAGCAGTACCATGATTTTTTTTTTTGTGTGTGCAATTATAAAGTCTGAATTGTGAGATATCATTTCTGATATAAACATTGATTTGTGTAAACAGAGAAAGGAACATGGTGAGAAAACCACTCATGTATTGACTGAAACATGAGGCCTGCTCTCTCTAGAGGTATATTTAAAGGATCTTGCTGTGCTTAACGTGTATGTCAAGGTTTTCCTCCTCCCTTGCTTGAATTGCTATTGAATTTGCCAACAGTCTAATGCGCTGTTTCATCTCAAAGGTATTCACTACTGAGCTGTAATTTCTTACCAATACAAAAAATAAACCTTCACATCTCGTACTTTCATGAATAGGGCTTGGAAGTCTTTTAAAATCATGCTGTACAAAATTTTTATTTATTTTTTTAAAGCATTTAAAAAGTATTTTTAATGCATTTACTTTATATGAGGTTCACCGTTTTCAAAAACCAACATCCAGAGTTTAATCCTTATCTTAAATTGCCTACACTTTAAACCCCTAATTTATGTTCTAGATAACAATAAATAAACATTAAATAAATAAAAAATCCAATTAAATTAATATATTATCGAAATCCAGAGTACAAAAAAAAAATGGTTTCAATAAAAACGATACCAATATACCTTAAATTAGGCAACCAGTCAGTACTCGTAGTTTGGCACCAAATATTGGTAAATATTTTTTGCATACCGTAGTTATCCCTCTAAATCAATGAGCTGTTTTACTTTAATGAAGTAATGTTACACCAATCTGTAACAGAATGTGCCATCTAACACCTGAGTGAAGATGACATTTTTATAATTTGCTTATTTCTTTTTCGCCTTTGTCTGATAATGATGATAATGAGGAAACCCATTGCCTCTAGGTGATGACAATAAAACATTATCTGATCAGTGAATTTTCAGTGAATATAAAATGAAAATGAACATAAAATACTACTATAGCATCTATCCTGAATATTCATTTTAGTGCTTTTGGCAGAAGGAGGGACTTTGGTGTGAATCATGAGCGCAGCTGGAAACAAGAACTGGACTGGAAACGTACATGAATGTCTCCAGTGAATTTTATTTTGATGGCTTCTGTACACCATGTGCATTTAGCTTGCAGGAAGTTTTAGACAGGATGTGGTTTGTTCCAAAAGCCCAGCAGCACTGACTGTACAGTTGACTGACTGACATTGCAATCAGTGTGGCTGTGTGACATTTCTTTCTTGATGCATTATTGCTAATATCAAAAAGGACGGATGGATGAATGTGTGGGTGGGTGGATGGATGGATGGGTGGATTCGGATGGGGGGATTGGGTGAGCAGGTGGATTGGGGATTGGGTTGCGGATGGGTGGATTGGGTGGGCGGATGGGTGGATTGGGTGGGCGGATGGGTGAATTGGGGATTGGGTGGGCGTATGGGTTGGATGGGTGGATTGCGGATGGATGGTTGGTTGGTTGGTGGGTGGATGGATGGGTGGACAAATGCAAAATATTTGTTTTGCATATTTATAAGATGGACCATTATTCCATGAATAAAGTACTACACAGTTGTAATACTTTTTTTTTTTTAAATGTTATCAAAGCTTAAGCTAACAGTCTTGGATATTTTTGTCTTTTTTATATTTTTGGTGGGTGTTTGGGTGGATGGATTAATGTATGGGTGGGTGGCTGGATGGATGGTTGGGGGAATGGGTGGATTGATTAGATGAATGGGTGGATTGATTAGATTGATTAGATGAGTGATTAGATGAATGTATGTATGGGTGGATGGACGGATGAATGGATGGGTGGGCAGATGGATGGGTGGATGGATGAATATATGGGTGGATGGGTTGGTGGTTGGATGAATGGATGGATGGGTGGATGGATGGGTTGGTGGTTGGATGAATGGATGGGTGGATGGGTTGGTGGTTGGATGAATGGATGGGTTGGTGGTTGGATGAATGGATGGGTGGATGGGTTGGTGGTTGGATGAATGGATTGGTGGATGGATGGGTTGGTGGTTGGATGAATGGATGGGTGGATGGGTTGGTGCTTGGATGAATGGATTGGTGGATGGATGGGTTGGTGGTTGAATGTATGGATGGGTGGATGTATTGATGGGTGGGCAGATGGATAGGTGGATGTATGGGTAGATGGTTGGATGAATGGATGGGTGGATGTATGGGTTGGTGGTTGGATGAATGGATGGGTGGATGGGCTGGTGGTTGGATGAATGGATGGGTGGATGGATGGGTTGGTGGTTGAATGTATGGATGGGTGGATGTATTGATGGGTGGGCAGATGGATAGGTGGATGTATGGGTAGATGGTTGGATGAATGGATGGGTGGATGGATGGGTTGGTGGTTGGATGAATGGATGGGTGGATGGATGGGTTGGTGGTTGGATGAATGGATGGATGGATGGGTTGGATGAATGGATGGGTGAATGGATGGATGGATGGGTTGGTGGTTGGATGAATGGATTGGTGGATGGATGGGTTGGTGGTTGGATGAATGGATGGGTGGATGGGTGGATGGGTTGGTGCTTGGATGAATGGATTGGTGGATGGATGGGTTGCTGGTTGAATGTATGGATGGGTGGATGTATTGATGGGTGGGCAGATGGATAGGTGGATGTATGGGTAGATGGTTGGATGAATGGATGGGTAGATTGTTGGATGAATGGATGGGTGGATGGATGGGTTGGTGGTTGGATGAATGGATGGGTGGGTGGGTGGATGAATGCAAAATATTTGTTTAGCATATTTATAAGATTATTCCATGATAAAAGTACTACACCGTTGTCATACTTTTGTTTGTTTGAAATATGTTATCAAAGCTTAAGCTAACAGCCAACATTTTTGGACATTTTTGTCTTTCTCCATTCAGGTAAATAGGAGCTGTATTGCCTAAAAAGTGTTCTTTTTGCCAGTTGACATTGTGTGTGTAATTTGTCTTATCCTTAGCTCTTAGTCAGATCATTTTCACCAATACAGTACATGCACACAGCATTTACATACAAAATGAATTCTAACCCTATTGTTTGACAGCTCGTTTTCCATCACCTGCATCATTGCGTTGGATTATATTTAGAAGTTGACATTATGTCATTATTAAAGTGCTCTTATTTGTCTATGCCCAGATGAATCTAAGAAAGACGTCCCCGAGGATTTTGACATCGACATGGAAGCCCCTGAAACCGAGAAGGCAGCCGTCGCTATTCAATCGCAGTTCAGGAAGTTCCAGAAGAAAAAAACTGATGACAAGTCATAGTTGCCAGCGGACATCTCTCTCCGTATGGCCTCATCAGGACAGCATGGTTTGATGTTGCATGTAATAGAATCCATTCTATATGGACTCAAGGGAGGGGGAGGGGAAATCAAGGTCGTAATCTGTCAATCACTGATCTAACCTGTTATTTTACTGCTGTAACTGTGAATTCCATAGTTTATATAATTTTGGTTCCGGCTTTATTCTCCATTCTGGCCAAGAATATATGTCTTACTACTGTACTGATGCATGATTTTCTATTGTAACTGTCCATTATTTGTGAAAGCATAATATGTTTTCATTGTGAGCTGCTTACAAAATTAGTCAGAAACTATTTATTGAATACTGAGCATTATGTGTACATAAATATAGAGCAGAACTTTATTTTTGTTTCACACCATTAGTCTTCATCTGATGAATGCTTAAGCATACATTCACATCCCAGCGGAGTTTTAAAAATAGCTTGTCTTTTGAAAGCCATATTGTTGAATAATTCCCAGCTTATCTTACCGAATCCTCACTGTGTGCTCAGTTCTCTTTATTGATTCATTTCTGTGTTGAATTCCATGCTGGATAAAAAAATGACTTGAGAGCGATTGTTTGATTGTCTATTTTGCTGCGGCATATCATAACATTTCTGTTCATTTTCTTCCTTTGCACAGACATTAGCCAAACCAAACACTCATGCATTTCTATTTCACCTCAACTCTTATCTCAACTCGGTCTGAATGAAACAAGAAACTATTAATAAACATCCTTGAGTCTCTGGAACTAAATACTGTATTGTCTTTTAATTAAACTCAACCTTAAAGCAGGATGCTTATTTAAAAAAAAAAAAAATTGCCCTCATGTTCAAATTGATGACAAAAGAAAATATTAAGAAGACATTTTTGACATTTGACACAGCATAATGTTACACAGATTGACCAACTGGCATGTACTCTACTATACATCAACTTCTGGACATCTGGAGAACTGCACTTTTAAAAAAGTAAATCATTGAGGTTTTCTCGCTGCATAAAACACTTTCTCACTTTCATCTCATTTCATCTACACAAAGACAAATTCAATTTAATCCAAAGGTCCATAAAACCTTTTTTTTCTTTCTTTCTTTTTTAACAAATCAGGCTTTCATTTACATATTTTATTCTGATATCAGAGTCAAAATGGCTGACAGTGTAAGCTATGAAATACTTCTCTCAGCAAATTCAGAACTGTTTGAAAGAATACCTACCCTTCACACCACGTGAAGGTCACACATTGCACCGAGTAATATATTATTTACACTGAATCCTCTAGTGTACTTGAGCCCAGGTCACCTCATCTGTACACACACACACACACACACACACACACACCCCTCCTGAGCCTCTGTACTGAGGTGAGATCCATGAAGAGACACTCTTCCCAGCATGGGAAAATAACACCATAAAAAAAGTGGGAAATAAGGAAGGCTATGTGCTCTTATGTTTTTCCCTGAAAAGTGTGTCTTGCTATAGTTAAAGGATTAGTTCACTTCAGAATAAAAAAAAATCCTGATAATTTACTCACCCCCACGTCATCCAAGATATTCATGTCTTTCTTTCTTCAGTCAAAAAGGTTTTTGAGGAAAACATTCCAGGATTTTTCGCCATATAGTGACTTCAATGGGAACCAACGGGTCGAAGGTCCAAATGTCAGTTTCAGTGCAGCTTCAAAGATCTCTACACGATCCCAGCCGGGGAATAAGAGTCTTATCTAGCCAAACCATCGGTCATTTTAAAAAACAACAACAAACATTTATATACTTTTTAACCACAAATGCTTGTCTTGCATGTCCACGACTTCACACATTACGTAATCACGTTGGAAAGGTCCGGTAACCTGAATTAGGCGGGAAATGTAGGCTAGGGAAATGTAGGATAAATGTAGGATCTCATTTACTCCTAAATTTAAAATCGTCCGACGTCATTGTTTTACCTTTTCGTGTGACTTTAATGCCCGTATGCACAAAAATCGTGAATAGGCCTCTCTTACAGAAGTGAAATTTATAAATCTCAAATGATCTTGAACTTGTGCGCAGCTAAATGGTTTCAGACCTCCGCTTTGTAAACGGCACCTTTTTAAAGTCATTAACATATAAATCAGCACCAGTCAACGTCCAAATCCTCTACTTGAGAATGGTGAGCAGCAAGAATTGCTTATATTTCCAAATACCTGGAGTAGTCCGACTCTGCCACAAGGAAAAGTGTGAACGTCTGCTTAGACCCTGATGTGGCGCTAAGCACTTTTCCACGTCAAAGATTATCGCCATTATCCATGGCGTGGATTTTAGCGTACACACACACTCAAAGATCAAATCTGTGTGTCCGCATGTTTTATAAATGAGGCCTATGATGCAGAATTGGAAAAAGATTGTTGCTGGAGGTTGTGTACTACTGTATGTTCCAGACATGATAAAGCCTCAAATAACATCGGACTCCAACTCCCAAAAGCAGAAGATAAGCAATGTTACCCTAAGTGAACTCAACAGGTAGGTCACGAGCCTCTTCTGATAAAGTCTGATAAAAAATTGAATGAATCAGGAGTGCCTGTAATACTTCATCTTAAGGTACAAGAATAAAATGGGACAGTGTTACAACAATCATCTCTGTTCTCGGTTTCACAAACTCTGTTCAGAGTGCTTGCCACTGGCTAAAGAGTGCAGTACCCTGGGAATATACCACAGATCGGAGAAAGGGGTACATCAAATCGCCAATACAAAATAACATAAAATATATTTCTAACCAAATATATTTAATTTAAAGCAGTAGTGCAATTATAGTATTCTGTAAGCGCCAAGATTGGGATACTGTGTAAAACCCTCACATTTTCCATACTGCATAAATTTCATACATACTCCAACCCCCTTCTAGTGAAATAGATCATCCCTTCCTCGATCTCTCTTGTTACGATTCTATTTTTAGATCGCAACAAAGGGAGACGCCACACAACCACTGCATAAACAATACGATGAAATGTCAAGTGATCAGCGTCATTTTTAGTCAGAGTGTCAGCATGTGAGTGTAAGTAGTAAGTTTAAGTGACATCAGTCCAACCAAACATAAACAGCGAAAGGTCCAAATCTCCAAAAGGTCCAAGTCCAAAATGGATCAAGTGTGGCTGTGGTCTCCCGTAATCCACACATCCCGTCAGTTTTCCAGTAGCATCATGAGCAGCAACAACACCTGCAAGCAACAGTTCTCTCTTACTCTGTTTAACCCAGTGTCTTTAAAGTGCCATGATTTCATTCAGGTGTAAAGCCATGCCCTCCACCAATCACCTGTAACTCGGGGACAAACACACAAATACTCACTGAGCCGTCACCACCCCCCCCCCCCCCCCCCCCTTAAAAGATCATATATCTCATAAGGATCCTCAAACAATATCAAAAGTGACATTTTAAAATCATACTTTCCTTTTTTCTAATTTTTTTCTTCTTATATAAGATCTGATTCCAGTATAACAGTGTTTTCCATGGTCCATTCTCCTAGACTGCTCAATTTATCCCCAGCAATCTGGATCCTGAAAGCAAATTAAGGCAACAAAGAGAGCACAGAAAAAATTGCCCAAACACTTACAGTACACTATTCGGTCTGGTCAGGAACATGAGATAAAGCATCAGCCACTACGTTATCAGTTCCCTTGATGTGTTTCACAGTTAAACTGTAAGGCTGTAAAAAGAGAATCCAACGCATTAACCGCTGACTCGGGGACTGTAACGAGTGTAAAAGCGTCAGAGGGTTATGATCAGAATAAACCTCCGCAGGTAATCCTCCCCCCAAGTACACATCAAAGTGCTGAAGATAATGCTTCTTTCTCTATTACAGAATAGTTCTTTTGATAAGAATTAAACTTACGAGAAAAGAAACTTACAGGATGGTCAAGTCCAGTCTCACCAGTTTGTAATAGAACAGCCCCAGCACCAATCTGGCTTGCATCTACCCGTATTTTAAATAGCTTATCCAGCCTAAGGGCAGCTACACCAGGAGGACTTAGTTAACAACAGTTTAACATTTTTAAAAGCTTTCTGACAATTTACACTCCAAAAACGAAATTGACAGCCTTCTTAAGCAGATCAGTAAGTGGAGAAACAACAGTTGAAATGGTTGGGGCAACAACCCAGATAATACCCCACCATTCCGAGTTCTTTCTTTGTTGATGGAGGAGGAAATTGTTGAATAGCCACAATTTTGGCTTGAATAGGATGCACCTCACCTTGTCCAACTTCTTTACCCAAATATCTTACAGTGCCCTTGGCAAACTCACACTTTGCCAAGTTAACTGCAAGACATGCCTCAGCCAAACGCATCAAAAGCGCTCTAAGATGTACCAGATGTTGTATCACTGAACACAATAACATCATCCAAATACACACAACCATCCAGGCCGAATACCACTTTATTCATCAATCTCTGGAAGGTTGCGGGTGCATTTCGCAAAACCGAAACTCATAACAGAGTACAAATAAAACCCTGATGGTGTAGTGAAAGTTATTTCTTGAGCTCTAGGAGTTAAAGGCACTTGCCAGTATCCCTTTAAAAGGTCCAGGTTGCTTACAAAGTTCGCAGTACCCACCTGATCCACACAATCCTCCATTCGAGGAAGTGGAAAGGCGTCTGGTTTAGTAATAGCGTGTAACTTGTGGTAATCAGTGCAAAATCTATAAGTAGAATTTGGCTTCTTTACCGGCAAACATGGTGAAGCCCAACTTGAGCACGAAGGAACAGCGATCTCGTTCTCAAGCTGAACTTCTGACTCCAGCTCATTCCGCTCACTGATAGGAACCCTGTAAAAACGCTGACGAATAGGCCGCGCATCTCCCACATCCACATCATGCTGGATCAGATGCGTACGGGTGGGCACATCTGCAAACAAACTAGGAAAGTCAAACACCAACTCTGTCAATTCTGACCTTTGTAACTCCGACAAATGGGAAAACAAAACATCTAGATTCTGAAGGGTCTCTGAATTCTTTAACAGTGGAAGCAAAACACAGTCTTCAGGGACAATCACATCCTCCCCTCCTTCTACAGAAAAAGGTTAAGAATTATCAAGAGAGACAATAGCAACAGTGACAGCTGGATTAACTAGTTGAGTGTCAGAATTACGAGGATGATAAGGCTTAAAGGGTTCATATAATGGTACATGCACTTTTACAAGTTGATTGTACTGAAATGTGTGTTGGCAGTGCCTGTACACAACCATCGTAAAATGATAAAAATCCATCCAGTGTTTTTGTTTTAATCTCCTTATATGTTTTCGGTCTCAAATCAAGCCGTTCGACCGTGTGACGTCACACGGTCGGACGCCACACGGTCGGACGCCCCTCCCACGATTGTTGATTGACAGCATCGTTTCAACACAGACCCGCCCTCGCTCGTGAGCCAGCTGTCAATCATAGTCTGCGCGGACCGGCGCGGTCATTGTTGATATGCTGGAGCACTGTCTATGAGCAGAATGGCGTCTAAGCGATTGTGGTGTTCTGTTCTTGGGTGTAATAACGAACACAGCAGTCATTTTAATGTTCCTAAATCCGAACCGCTGAAGACGCAGTGGCTGAGTTTGTTTTCGAAGGGAATATTCCCCACGAGCAACGTCAATGCGTTCATGTTTGCGCGAATCATTTCACACCAGACTGCTTTATAAACGAGGGTCAGTATAAAGCTGGTTTTGCTAAGAAGCTGCTCATGAAAAAAGGATCGGTACCAGCTATTCGTGTTCCTGCTGAACCTCCAGAAGAACTGAAGTGAGTGTAACGTTTTATTAACCTTTAATATTTATATTAATCTTTGCAAATCGCTAGCTGCACGCTTCACAATGAATGCGTCTAAGGTTTACACTCAGGGTACATTACGTCATGTTTTCTATGTACGACGTTCTCAATATAATTCATAATCCCACGTTTATACTGAACAACGCGTTATGGTCATTGTGTTACAAATGGTGTACGCACAGAACAGAGAGGCGGAGTCAGCAAAGCTCATGATCATTTAAAGTCATATACACTGAAACGGCGTGCTGAAAACAGAGCTGTTTTTGACCAGGTAAAATAAGTGTTTTCTCACAATACTAATGAGAATTTTTAATTAAAGTATATTACAAAGTTTTAATTTAGACTCTAAAGAATCATATTAGCTTGTACAAAAATGGCATTATATGACCCCTTTAAGTAAATTTACATGAAAACACTGTTTAGCTTTTCGCCGATCTGGAGTTGCAATTTGATCATTTTGGTCAGTCATTTTACAAAGAACAGTGTATGGACCAGTACATCCTGTGCAAAAAGGAGAGCCAAGGTAACAACACCAACACCTGATCACCTGGTGTAAAAACACGGTATTTTGTATGTTTGTCAAACCATTTACATATTCTAACAAATTTTGGTGAGGATTCTCTTCACCCAATCCCTCCCGCAAAACAGAAAGAGGACCACGTACACTGTGACCAAAAACAAGATAATTCGGGCTAAAACCCAAACTCTTGTTGTACCTTTCTAGCTGCAAGTAATAACCAGGGTAAACCCTCCCAGTCACGGTTCAACTCCACACAGTAATAATGTAATAACGCTTTCAATGTTTGGTGAAACCGTTCAAGCGCACCTTGGCTTTGAGCGTGATATGTGCTTGATTGATTGTGCTTAACCTTAAGCACTCTCAAAATATCAGCAAACACACGTGAAGTGAAATTAGTCCCTTTATCGCTATGAATAATCTTGGGTATCCCAAAAATAGAGATGAATTGGGTTAAAGCTTTAACAACTGCTTTAGTGGTAATTCTTCTGATAGGATAAGCTACAGGGTATCGAGTTGCCTGACACATCACAGTCAGCAAATATACATTACCTGATTTAGACGTGGATAATGGCCCCACGCAGTCAATTATTAGATGCTCACAGGGCTTGCTTGTAACAGCTATAGGACACAGAGGCACTGGTTTCAAAGATTGATCCGGTTTCCCTGTTAACTGACATATGGTACGTTTTAATGAAGGCCGAAATATCCCTTTTCAAGCATGGCCAATAGAACTGTCGCAAAACTCGATTATACTTTTTATTTACTCCTAAATGACCCGCAACTTCACCGTGTGCAATTCGCATTACCACCTCTAGAAATTGCTTTGGCACCACTACTTGAATTATAGATTCCTCCATCAAACCTTTCTTATAGGGAATATATTTCCTTAAGAGCATCTCATCTTGGATAAAATATCCACTGACAGCACTTCTTACCTCCTGGGATGGAATAACATCCTCAAACAATTGTTGTAACGCAGGATCATTCCTTCGTTCACTTGATGCATCAGAAAAAGGCAGGACCGATTCAAGAATAAAGGACTCCGAAGCCCCGGTATCTCTCAAAATCTTAACTGGGACTTTATCTTCAGAATTGATCAAAGAAACAAAACCCTGCGTATTAAAAGGTGCAAAGTGTTTTGTGCTTTCAGTTTTTGACTCAAACACTGCATTCCCTACTTTCATAGAAGCACTACCCGCAAAATCATTAATTACTGTATAGTCTCTGCCATCAATACAGGACTAACATTTGCTAACTTTTGACTAGATTTCAACTTTGAGGCCAAAACAGGACGTCTGTAAATGCCAATCCCAATGCATCTTTTTCGTTCTCTACATGTATATTAAAATCACCAACAATTAGGACTTTATCTGCAACCAGTACTAACTTTTCTGACAGAAAATCAGAAAATAGTCCTGAGGGTGTTGAGGAGAGTAACAGAAGGGAGAAAGAGAACAGAATAAACAAAAGAATGGTAACGTCAGTTAGTATGATTAAATTCATGAATATGTTTATGACTGAACCTAGGAAAAAAGAGATGCTCTCCACCTTTGTTGAAATTTGAAGCGTTACACAATATGACTTTACAAGAAGGGACATGAGAATGCAGTTAAAAGAGATAAAATACAGTTTGTAAGAAAAGTGTATAAAGGGGGTATATCATTTAATCTTTCTATATGTGTATATGGACATTTATCTACCTGGCAGATTAATTAAAACTTCATAGTTTCAAGGTCAAGTAAAGAAAAATGTGTGCCCTTCATTACTTTTTGATATTTGATCATTTGAAAGTTTGATGAAATTGGGAAGGGTGAAGGTAATGGAGTGAAAGTGTTATAATTCACCAAACTTTATTAAATAGATAAGCAGTTTTTTTTTTTACCTAGTGCAGAGTGTGACGGCTCAGTGAGTATTTGTGTGTTTGTCCCCGAGTTACAGGTGATTGCTAGAAGGCATGGCTTTACACCTGAATGAAATCATGGCACTTTAAAAGACACTGGGTTAAACAGAGTAAGAGAGAACGGTTGCTTGCGGGTGTTGTTGCTGCTCATGAGGCTACTGGAAAACTGACGGGATGTGTTACGGGAGACCACAGCCACATCTGGGTTCTCACTTGATCCATCTTCCCCTATTATGATGTTTTGATTTGGACCTTTCGTTGTTTATGGTTGGTTTTTACAATTACGCTGATCACTTGACATTTCATGTTTACATTATTTAAATAAATCTTATTGTTCATGCAGCGGTTGTGTGGCGTCTCCCTTACTTTGTTGAGATCTAAGAATAGAATCGTAACAAATGGGGGCTCGTCCTAAAGAGTAATTAGATGACAACAAATGAGAGTTCGTTTGATTAAAATTTAGATATTGTTTAGCTCATTTGATTTATTAGGTGCTCTGTTGGATGTTAATGTGAAAAAGAAGTAAATCCTTGTTTATTCACATTATTTTGGAGATGCACGTAAAACTTTGTTTAGTTTGGAAATGTCCCCTGAGTTCGAAGGTATCGTCATTGAAGGTAGGCCTAAGTGTATTTTTAAGCCTTATTCATTTTTCCCCAGGAAGTATTAGCAACGCCTTGCGTTGATTTGTTATTTTGCCTTTTTTATTTTTGTGCAGGCTTTTGGGTGAAGCACACCGCCATGGCTACGGATTGGGCTGTATTGCTCAGTTTCGAAACCATCGGTATCTGGTGTTTAATGTCGCTTTACTCTTGAAAGCTGCATGAAGATAAGGCATAATACAGTTTAGTGGGTTGATAGGCAGGGTAGAAGGGGAGTAGGTGAATGAGTGTTTTGTCTGTGGCTTACTAGGTTTTTAAATGCACTTACTTTAAGTTGAGAGAGTAACCAACAAGTTTAAAGGTTAAAATGACATCTGTTGAAGAATTTGTTCCGTCGGAGGACGTTTAATTTGATTGTGAAGCAACAATTGTGGGGACTTGTAGAGCAATTTAAAATTGGTGATGTGGATAAACGAATAAAGAAGAATGAACTTCGTTCTATTGTGAGAGACACACTTTGCTGGGGAAGTTGTCTAAACTTGTTAAATCATCAAAATCAACATCATGTACAGTATGTTAGACCCTATAACAACTAAGCTACTGAAAGAGATGCTTCCAGAAGTCATAGATCCTCTTCTTAAAGGGGTCATGAACTGCATTGTTTTATTGTTTTAAATTATATTATATTTTTATAATTATAATGTTAGTATGATTTTTACATTAAAAATTGTCATAATGTTGAAATAAAAGGCATTTTTCCTTCCCTGATTTTAGCCCTCTGATTTGAACGCTGTGTTTGAAGGGGCGTGTCTGTGTGAGACTTCAGTGTAAACGCCCACTGCTGTGATTGGCTAACATCTTTGCATATGAAATAGTTACTATTACATGTGAAATTCTCTTGAAAATCTTTAGCATGTTTTTACTATTACAGCTCTCAAGGTTAACTAATTGTAAAAAGTGTTGATTATAGCATTATATTTAAATCTATGGCATTATATTTAGATCATGGCATTAAAGGTTGCAGTTGGTGAGCATGTGCCGATCACAGACATGTCGAGCGCATGAATGCAGCGATCTCGTCATTGCAACTTGATTTCAAAACTTTAACAAATTATTTTATCATAACTAACAGTGCAAATGTAATGTAAATAAGAGATTCGTTGATAAAAACTATAGATAAAAGGGCCTTTGTAAGGGTCGGGACTCTGTCGAGTCCATATTGTTAAAGTCTGTTTGCAAAGCCTACGACGAAATGGCGACTGATTTACCAAAGAATCCACAGTGAAATGTACCGAAAACAAATAAATAATGCTCCACTGAGACATTCACATTGTTGAAAATATTAACCACATTCCTAGCATTAGGATCCATTGGAAGGCAATGTTATATTTAGTTCATTAATCCCGTATCATACCACAATAGTCAAGTCAAGTCAAGTCACATTTATTTATATAGCGCTTTTCACAATACAGATTGCATCAAAGCAGCTTCACAGTGATAACATGAAAGTAGTACAACACAGTTCAATAATATTGTTGAATATTAAATATCCCCAACTAAGCAAGCCAAAAGCAAGGCGACAGTGGCAAGGAACCAAAACTCCATCAGATTGGATGGAGAAAAAAACCTTGGGAGAACCCAGGCTAGTCAGGGGCCAGTTCTCCTCTGGCTAACAATCATAGTGTTTTAAAGAAGATTTACAGTAAGTGCATATCAGAAGTATCTAGAAAAAATACATTTAGTTAATCATGTAATATTAAGGGGATAACATATCGCCGGCGTTGAGTCGTCTCTTCACAGGCGTTGGTCTTCACATCACAGGCGTTGGGGCATCCGAAATCCCCGTGAGAGGCAGGATACAAAACTGGAGCCTATGAACGCCATTTTTCTCGGGACAAGCGTCCCGAGATAACAGCAGAAAGGCAGATGGGAAATAATTAGCATAGCTGATGTTCATAATGATTTCCATTACACGGGAGTAGGTGTTAGAAAACCATAATCTCACAACTCTCCGCAACCCAAACTCTCCGCAACCCAACCGCAACCATACGGACCGACCCGTTTGTCTATAAGGCTGTCGAGCCCCACTGGTGCGTTAAGCAGTTTCAGTGGCAAACGGTTCCGTATGGCATAGCAGAGGACTAAAAGGTAAGCATTATGTGAATGCTTGACTAAAGAGACACGTCTTTAGTCTAGTTTTAAACTGTGTCAGCGAGTCAGAGCATCGGACCGTATCGGGAAGGCTATTCCAGAGTTTTGGAGCTAAATGCGAGAATGCCCTCCCTCCTTTCGTGGACTTCGATATCCTAGGAATGACCAGAAGCCTCGAATTTAGTGATCTTAACGAACGCGATGGATTGTAGGGCGAAAGAAGGTCCGTTAAGTACATAGGAGCTAAACCATTAAGGGCTTTATAGGTCAGTAGTAGTACTTTGTAATTGATACGGAACTTAATAGGTAACCAGTGCAGAGATGATAAAATCGGTGTTATATGATCATATTTTCTTGATCTAGTAAGAACTCTAGCGGCTGCATTTTGCACTAACTGTAGCTTGTTTATTGAGGATGCAGGACAACCAGCTAATAAAGCATTACAGTAATCTAGTCTCGAGGTCATGAATGCATGAACTAACTTTTCTGCATCAGAAACAGATAGCATGTTACGTAATTTAGCAATGTTTCTAAGGTGGAAAAAGGCTGTTCTTGTAACAGATGAAATATGATTTTATGATTTTCGAAAGACAAGTTGCGGTCTAGTATAACACCCAGGTCTTTTACTGTAGTGGAAAAAGTAACAGGACATCCTTCTATATTAAAGTCGTATTGTAAGAGGTTTTGTGTGTAGTTTTTTGGACCAATAAGTAATACCTCCGTTTTATCTGAGTTTAATAGCAGGAAATTACGCGTCATCCAGCATTTTATATCTTTGAGACATTCTGTCAATTTAGATGAGGTAATGTTTTCATCTGGTCGTGATGAAATATATAATTGAGTGTCGTCAGCATAACAGTGGAAATTAATTCCATGTTTTCTTATAATATTACCAAGTGGCAGCATACATATTTTAACTCTTATTTAAAAAAAAGAAAGAAATCAGATTGTGATTGCATCTGTCTAGTTTTACTCGATGTTAGTGTTGCATTTGATACTATCGACCACAAAATTCTTTTGAATAGACTCGAAAATCATGTTGGCATTAGTTGAATTGCAATGGCATGGTTCAAATCATACTTATCTGACCGTTATCAATTTGTAGCAGTAAATGAAGAGGTGTCATATCGATCACATGTTCAGTATGGAGTACCGCAAGGCTCAGTACCAGGACCATTTCTTTTCATTTCTTTTTTTTTCTTTTTTACACTTAGGAGAAATCGGTAACACTTTACAATGAGGTTTCTTTTGTTAGCATTAGTTAATGTATTAACTAACATAAACTAACCATGAACAATACATTTGTTACTGTATCTGTTAATCTGTGTTAATGTTAGTTAATAAAAATACAGCTGTTTAATGTTTGTTCTTGTTACAGTACATTCATGTTAACAAATACAACATTTGATTTGAATAATGTATTAGTAAATGTTGCAATTAACATTAACAGAGATTAATCAATTCTGTAGAAATGCAGTTGATTAATACTTCATGCTCATTAATGTAGTTAACTAATGAAACCTTATAAGTGTTACCGAGATATCATTAGGAAGCATGGCGTTAGTTTTTACTGTGATGCTGCTGATACTATTTTTCTTCACGACCTGACAAAACTTACCAATTCACAAAATTAACAGAATGCATAGTTGATTTAAACAATTGGATGACTAGTAATTTCCCACTACTTAATTCTGAAAAAACAGAGGTTTTAATTATTGGACCAAAAAACCTCTGCTGCACGTAATAACCCAGAATACTGTCTAACACTGATGACTGCTCTGTCAAGTATTTTACCCCTATTGCACAACCTAATTGTTCGACCAGATCTACTAGAGTTTAAATCCTCAGGCTGACCTTGGCTGACCTTGGCTGAGGGCAGCTCCGTCTCATCGACCTTCACCATCAGCTCTGGATATTGCTAATAGGGACAGAGTAGAGACCCTGGCCCTATGCTCAATCATACTAGGTTAGTGTCCTATCCCTGAAATATTCCCAGCTGATGTTTGTGGGGTACTCACTATACCTGTAACAGTACTATGACTGTCCATATTTTCCTCATTGTTGACTTTACATTCAGAAATAACACAACCCTGAAGTGACAGATCACTTTCTGACATTTTCATTACAAATTCTGATCGTTTTTTTTTTTTTCTGATTCACAACGTCATCACCGTCATCTCTTTAGGATAACAGGATGTGGCCTCACAAATGGGTCCCCAGTGATCTGTAGTCGCTGATCTCTGAATCCGGGTCATGGCACCAATCTGTAGCAGACTACTCATATCACCCATAAACCCCCAATGAGAACACTGACATTGCCTTTTTTTGTGCCTTCTGCAAGCATAAAATGGAACAGTGTTACAACAATTGTCTCTGTTAAACAATGTCTACTTAGAGTGCTTTCTGTAGCCACTGATTGAAGAAAGGGGTATATCAAATATATAGTTTAAAGTATAAAGCATTGTGTGAGCAGCTGCTTATTCACTTGGCACAGCAGCTGAATTATCACAACGTTGCCTCTCAAAAAGTAGCCTTTTGTTTCAGTTGTTTGCAGGTGAATATCCACTTCATCTAGCAATGTTCGTTCTCTGTGTTCTAATGTATAGTGTCAGTAAACTGTACTGTCTGTTTGACTGACTGAGATACCGCTTCAGATGATTCAGTGAGAGGGTTTTTGCAAACCCACTCGAGCAACTCACATGCATTGAAATGAAAAAAAAAAACACCAATAGAATGAATGATTAATTCACACATTATTGGTTCAGTAAAAGGAAATATGGGACACAAGTAATAACTTCTGAAATATTTACAGGGAAAATGTTTCTCATGGTATGTATCCCAGACAGCAACATAGTGCCGGCCCAGATGCGGCCCACATCTGGTTACGCGTTGAATCCATACCAGATGTGGGCCGGATCTGGGCCGACATTATGTTGCTGTCTGGAACAGCGAATACGCATATTGTTCAAAGAGCTATTTAAGTGGTTTGAACAACCTTAAATGAAAATAACTAAATAAGAGACTTTTTTTACTTGGATAGAATTACAGAGCCTAAATAAGCAAAATACAGGATATCGGACTCTTAACATCCTATCTGTTGGCTGACACGATACCTTCAATAACTCCCTGTAAACGTCCCACAGATTCCTAAGACAAAACGTTCTACAACTTAATATGAACAATTATTATTACAGGTTAAAATTATAATTGAGTGAAATTTCTTGTCTAAGAAACTCATCTGTATATTGTTCCTTTGAGAGAGATGAAGGTTATTCCATGCACTTTTGTCTTGAAGGAAGAAAGCAAACTGGATCTAACCAGCAGAGAGAGAAGTGGACGGCCCAGGTGCACAACAGCCAGAGAACAGACGCCTCTGAGTGAAGACTCGAGGATGCATGAGCTGTCATTACTGCACGTAGATGATTCTTTGATGAACAGAACGTTTGAAGAATAACATTTATTTGAAATAGAAATAGTCATTTGTAACATTATACATGTCTTTACTGTGATTTTTCAACAATGTAACGCATCCTTGCTGAATAAAGGTATCAATTATCAATATCTTACAAAAACATAAACATTTCATAGTAATTCCAAACTTTTTATGATAGTGTTTTTTTTAGAGAGATTTCCACTATGTTCATTTTTTTTTTAAATACCTCTTTTATAAGTATTTTATGTCCCCTATTGTCATCATTGTCAGATATCCATGAAAACATTTAAAAATCAGGTAATAACAACATCAGCCTTCATCGTGAATGTCTTCATCCATATTTCATCAGCTATGAGTTCAAGATAACACAGCCTTTGGTTATAGTTTATATTTATTTATATATCAGATACTCTAGATACTCATGCTTTAGTTTCTTTTAACCATAATATGGAAACTCCGCCACAGAAGTTGAAATTATATGAAATTATTTTTTTTTATTTTCTTAGAGGGTTCTACAACTCTGGGAATTCAAAATGTTACTGCATTTAATTAATATCCAAAATATGGTCATTTTGAATGATAGATTTCTCAAGTCTCTACATTACCACATTATTAGTATGCACTATTTTTGTATGTGATCATTTTTGTCAACCTTAACTGAAAGAAAGAACTGTTTTAGTAAATTCATTGTAGTTCTTGGAGTTGAGTTGGAAGCTTCCAGATAAAAAGGAACTAGTAAAAACCTTGAGCGCTGATGCCTTGAGTTATACGGCAGATACTATGTATTATTAAAAATGTTTGTAAATTTTAGTTGTAAGTTTGACTCATGTTGTTTGTCTGAGCAACCATGATCTATTGCTTTTTTTCAGGAGGCATTTGACTTTATTTATTGGAAGGTGTTCATTAAAAAAAAACAAATGTCATGTTTTTGGAATTAAAAAAAGAAGAAAAAGAAGTCTGATTTGCTTTAATGTGAGTAAATGTATATATTGGTTGGCTGCATGTGCTGGTTTTCAGCTGACTGTATAGAGAAATCCACACAAACAGAAGAGCGCCCCCTACAGGCAGCAGCCAGAGCTTCTTTCATAAACATCTCAAAAGACACAGTGCCATCTGTTGGTTATGGTCGTGGATGGGAGTCTGTAACCTGGGCACAACATTTTGACCTGGTTTTTGTGAATATTTGTGAATTTTCCTGACTTAAGCTAATTCTGAATATACATATGTAATTTTGATTCTCATTTCAGTCATTTTTACATCAAGTGTCATTTGATGTACCATTTTGGTCTTTGTGTTTAAGGCAAGCGTATTTAAACTGATGTCTACACTGACATTCGAAAGGCAGGCTGACAACTGAAGACATGAATGGCAAAAACGAATCATGAAATAGAGCATTAGATATCAGAGTCCCGTTTTTTTTTTTTTACTATTCTCACCATTAGACAGGTTTTTCAATTATAGTTTAGAGACTGTGTCATTAGTTTGTCTCTTTATTGTCAATCATCTTCGGGTTTATTTTTCATTATGCATTACTGAATACATTCATATCTGTTAGTACTCCAAGATGTCCAAGAATTACGAAATTATTAGTAAATCCAGTGTCATATTGCTCAATTAAAATATCTTCTCTTTGTTGCGTGTCTTACACAAAACAGGCCACACCATCTACAAACAGGTGAATCAGATACCATTCATTCAAGGAGCTGCTGGAGAAAACTGCATATAGACGTTTAGGTTTCTTCCACGGTTCTCTCTTTGTGTCACACATGCTCTGCAGCTCATCAGATGAAACTACCGTTACGCAGTCACAAAAAGCTCCAAAAGAGGAAAAAAAGACAAGAGAACCCAACAGTTTCAATTTTCTAATCAAACCAGATGTGTGCAAACATGACTAAGGACTTTATTTACCAAATCTTTTTTTTTCTCCCTGTATTATCCACAAATAAAAGTGATTTCTTCATGTGTATGTATATATTTATATATATATTTATATTTATATGTATATTATAACATATATTATAACATATAATGTCATAACATATATTACAACATTATATATTCCCTTAGTGTGACAAAAAAATCTCTTGGATTATTTTTTATTTATTTTCAGGTCCCCATGCAGTCCTTAGAAAGCACAACATTCTGAGACGACTGGAAACTGTGGACGTGTGTCCAACCTCCAAGTTGGACTCGTTGTCCTTCCTCCATGTCTTCTGCGATCGTCAGATACACAGGCGCGATAAACAGCTACGAAATTTGCCGATCACACCTCGTCGTTTCATCAAAACAGTAGAGTCATGGATAAAGAAAGCAACGTCTTCCCGCAGAGCTGACCACACCCCGCCTTTTTAAACCATTTTTTGATAATTTTTCTCTATTTTTATATAATAATAATAATGACTATAGAATTATCCTTGATATAAATTCAAAAGTAGTTCCTCTGTCAATTTAAATAAATAATTTTGGCAATCTTCATAACGGTGGTATTTAAAATAAATGAATGATTACGTAAAAAATCTAACTTAATCAGAAAAGAGGGCAAGAGAAGAAGGAGAGAAAAATAAAGTGTAAAAAAAAAAGCAGAGAGAGAGAGAGAGAGATGAGAAAGACAGAAAGAAAGTCAGATGCAAAGAAAACTATCCACTTCTTTAGGAATTCAGAATGTATGTACAGGACTCATCTCTGAATCAGAAAAGCGCTCGTCTTTGCAGCGGGTCCTCACGTTTTGTGTGTGTGCGTGACAGTGCAACGTGGTCCGTAGCTGTAGTCCTGTGTTATACAAGTGTGTAGGACTTTGCGTAGGGGTTGTTGCTTTGTTTCAGGTGTCCTCTGGAGTCTAACAGCGACTCCTGGGAGCTGCTGAGTTTGGCAGCCTGGGCCAGGTCGCCCGGCTCGCGCTGTGGCAGTGTAGAGGCAGTTCCCGGCTGCCACTGCTGTACCGCCTCTCTGCTGGGGGGCCCGGAGGAAGAGAGGGCTGACGAGGGGGTCTCGGAGGGTGTGGGGGCCAGCAATGCTGGCCGCTTCGCCAATCGGCTCTTCTGTGGGTCCATACAAGTCTGTCCTGTGGCCTCCCGACCTGAAGGGGCCGCTCCCCGGTTCAAAAGGAAGTCCATACGTAGGTAAGGGGGAAGATGGACCAGCTCACCTCCTACGAGACAGACAGGGTCATGTAAGTGTGAGCACAGCTCAAAGATCAGATTTGCTTTGCACAATGTGATAAATAAGGGGGGGATGGATGGAGAGAATAGTCTTTAAAGGAATGTTCTGGGTTCAAATCAATCTGCCAGTTTCAAGCTATATCAACAGCATAGGACAGGGCATAACAGGATAGGTAAGGTTTACCCTTTAGTCGATGTTGTTTTCTGTTTACGAGTGTACAAAATGTCATTAAACATTATTTATAGTGCACCTATAGGTTAAGTTTAGGGCTGGACAAGACAGGACAGGATAGGGTAGATTTACAATAGGATAGGGAAGGTTTGTTTTAGGTAGAAATGTTATGGTAAAATAGATTATGTTTAGAGTAGGAAAGGTTAGGACAGAACAGGACAGGACAGGAGAGGATAGAGTTGCTTTAGGGTAGGATCGCGTAAACTAGGATAGGTTAGGTTTAGGGTATAGGATAGAGTAGAGTCGAGTATGATAGGTTAAGTTTAGGATAGGATAGGATAGGATAGAGTCGTGTCGTGTCATGTCGAGTTGAGCTGAGCAGAGTAGAGTCAAGTATGATGATAGGTTAGGTTTAGGATAGGGTAGAGTGGTGTCGTGTCGAGCAGAGCAGAGTAGAGTCAAGTATGATAGGTTAGGCTTAGGATAGGATAGAGTTGTGTCGACTCGAGTAAAGTAGAGTAGAGTCGAGTCGAGTCGAGTAGAGTAGAGCAGAGCCGAGTCGAGCCGAGTCGAGTCGAGTCGAGTCGAGTCGAGTCGAGTAGAGTCGAGTAGAGTCGAGTAGAGTAGAGCAGAGTCGAGTATGATAGGTTAGGTTTAGGATAGGATAGGGTAGAGTCGTGTTGTGTCGAGTAGAGTAGAGTAGAGTAGAGTAGAGTAGAGTAGAGTAGAGCAGAGTAGAGTAGAGCAGAGCAGAGTCGAGTTGAGTCGAGTATGATAGGTTAGGTTTAGGATAGGACAGGATAGGGTAGTCATGTTGTGTCGTGTCTTGTTGAGTCAACTCGACTCGAGTATAGTAAAGTAGAGTAGAGTACAGCAGAGTAGAGTCGAGTATGATAGGTTAGGTTTAGGATAGGATGGGGTAGAGTCGTGTTGTGTCGAGTCAAGTCAAGTCGAGTAGAGTCGAGTATGATAAGAGTAGAGTAGAGTAGAGCAGAGTAGAGTCGAGTATGATAAGAGAGAGTAGAGTAGAGCAGAGCAGAGTAGAGTCAAGTATGATAGGTTAGGTTTAGGATAGGGTAGAGTTGTGTCGCCCCGAGTAAAGTAGAGTAGAGTAGAGTAGAGTAGAGTAGAGTAGAGTAGAGTAGAGTAGAGTAGAGTAGAGTAGAGCAGAGTAGAGTCGAGTAGAGCAGAGTCGAGTAGAGCAGAGTCGAGTTGAGTAGAGTCGAGCAGAGTCGAGTAGAGAAGAGTCGAGCAGAGTCGAGTAGAGTAGAGTAGAGTAGAGTAGAGTAGAGTAGAGCAGAGTAGAGTAGAGTAGAGTTGAGTAGAGTCGAGTATGATAGGTTAGGTTTAGGACAGGATAGGGTAGAGTCATGTTGTGTCGTGTCTTGTTGTGTCAACTTGACTCGAGTAGAGTAAAGTAGAGTAGAGTAGAGTAGAGTAGAGTAGAGCAGAGTAGAGTCGAGTATGATAGGTTAGGTTTAGGATAGGATAGGGTAGAGTCGTGTCATGTCGAGTCGAGTCGAGTATGATAAGAGTAGAGTAGAGTAGAGTAGAGCAGAGTAGAGTTGAGTATGATAAGAGTAGAGCAGAGTAGTGTCGAGTATGATAAGAGTAGAGTAGAGCAGAGTAGTGAAGAGCAGAGTAGTGAAGAGCAGAGCAGAGTAGAGTAGAGTAGAGCAGAGTAGAGCCGAGCAGAGTAGAGTTGAGTAGAGTAGAGTCAAGCAGAGTAGAGTAGAGTAGAGTAGAGTAGAGTAGAGTAGAGTAGAGTAGAGCAGAGCAGAGTCGAGTAGATTCGAGTAGATTCGAGTAGAGTCGAGTATGATAGGTTAGGTTTAGGACAGGATAGGGTAGAGTCATGTTGTGTCGTGTATTGTTGTGTCAACTCGAGTAGAGTAAAGTAGAGTAGAGTAGAGTAGAGTCGAGTATGATAGGTTAGGTTTAGGATAGGATAGGGTAGAGTCGTGTCGAGTCGAGTCGAGTATGATAAGAGTAGAGTAGAGTAGAGTAGAGTAGAGTAGAGTAGAGTAGAGTAGAGTAGAGTAGAGTAGAGCAGAGTAGAGTCGAGTAGAGCAGAGTCGAGTAGAGCAGAGTCGAGTTGAGTAGCGTTGAGTTGAGTAGAGTAGAGTCGAGCAGAGACGAGTAGAGTAGAGTAGAGTAGAGTAGAGTAGAGTAGAGTAGAGTAGAGCAGAGTAGAGTAGAGTAGAGTTGGGTAGAGTCGAGTATGATAGGTTAGGTTTAGGACAGGATAGGGTAGAGTCATGTTGTGTCGTGTCTTGTTGTGTCAACTTGACTCGAGTAGAGTAAAGTAGAGTAGAGTAGAGTAGAGCAGAGTAGAGTCGAGTATGATAGGTTAGGTTTAGGATAGGATAGGGTAGAGTCGTGTCATGTCGAGTCGAGTCGAGTATGATAAGAGTAGAGTAGAGTAGAGCAGAGTAGAGTTGAGTATGATAAGAGTAGAGCAGAGTAGTGTCGAGTATGATAAGAGTAGAGTAGAGCAGAGTAGTGAAGAGCAGAGTAGAGTAGAGTAGAGTAGAGCAGAGTAGAGCAGAGTAGAGCCGAGCAGAGTAGAGTTGAGTAGAGTTGAGTAGAGTAGAGTCAAGCAGAGTCGAGTAGAGTAGAGTAGAGTAGAGTAGAGTAGAGCAGAGCAGAGCAGAGTCGAGTAGATTCGAGTAGAGTCGAGTATGATAGGTTAGGTTTAGGACAGGATAGGGTAGAGTCATGTTGTGTCGTGTATTGTTGTGTCAACTCGACTCGAGTAGAGTAGAGTAGAGTAGAGTAGAGTCGAGTATGATAGGTTAGGTTTAGGATAGGATAGGGTAGAGTCATGTCGAGTCGAGTCGAGTCGAGTATGATAAGAGTAGAGTAGAGTAGAGCAGAGTAGAGTTGAGTATGCTAAGAGTAGAGTAGAGCAGAGTAGTGTCGAGTATGATAAGAGAAGAGTAGAGCAGAGTAGTGTAGAGCAGAGCAGAGCAGAGCAGTATCGAGTATGATAAGAGTAGAGTAGAGCAGAGCAGAGTAGAGCAGAGCAGAGTAGAGTCGAGTAGAGCAGAGTAGAGTAGAGAAGAGCAGAGCAGAGTAGAGTAGAGCAGAGTAGAGTAGAGTATGATAGGTTAGGTTTAGGACAGGATAGGGTAGAGTCATGTTGTGTCGTGTATTGTTGTGTCAACTCGACTCGAGTAGAGTAAAGTATAGTAGAGCAGAGTAGAGTCGAGTATGATAGGTTAGGTTTAGGATAGGATAGGGTAGAGTCGTGTCGTGTCGAGTCGAGTATGATAAGAGTAGAGTAGAGTAGAGCAGAGTAGAGTTGAGTATGATAAGAGTAGAGTAGAGCAGAGTAGTGTCGAGTATGATAAGAGTAGAGTAGAGCAGAGCAGAGCAGAGTAGAGTAGAGTCGAGTATGATAGGTTAGGTTTAGGATAGGATAGGGTAGAGTCGTGTCATGTCGAGTCGAGTCGAGTATGATAAGAGTAGAGAAGAGTAGAGCAGAGTAGAGTTGAGTATGATAAGAGTAGAGTAGAGCAGAGTAGTGTCGAGTATGATAAGAGTAGAGTAGAGCAGAGTAGTGAAGAGCAGAGCAGAGCAGAGCAGAGTAGAGTAGAGCAGAGCAGAGTAGAGTAGAGTAGAGCCGAGCAGAGTAGAGTAGAGTAGAGTCGAGCAGAGTAGAGCAGAGTAGAGTAGAGTAGAGTAGAGAAGAGTAGAGCAGAGCAGAGCAGAGTAAAGTAGAGTAGAGTAGAGTCGAGTATGATAGGTTAGGTTTAGGATAGGATAGGGTAGAGTCGTGTCATGTCGAGTTGAGTCGAGTATGATAAGAGTAGAGTAGAGCAGAGTAGAGTTGAGTATGATAAGAGTAGAGTACAGCAGAGTAGTGTCGAGTATGATAAGAGTAGAGCAGAGCAGAGCAGAGCAGAGTAGTGTAGAGCAGAGCAGAGTAGAGTAGAGCAGAGTAGAGTAGGACAGAGTAGTGTAGAGCAGAGCAGAGTAGATTCGAGTAGAGCAGAGTAGAGTAGAGCAGAGTAGAGTAGAGTAGAGTAGAGCAGAGCAGAGTAGAGTAGAGTAGAGTAGAGCAGAGCAGAGCAGAGTAGAGTAGAGTAGAGTAGAGCAGAGTAGAGTAGAGCAGAGCAGAGCAGAGTAGAGCAGAGTAGAGTAGAGCAGAGCAGAGTAGAGTAGAGTAGAGCAGAGTAGAGCAGAGCAGAGGAGAGTAGAGTAGAGTAGAGCAGAGTAGAGTAGAGTAGAGCAGAGTAGAGTAGAGCAGAGCAGAGTAGAGTAGAGCAGAGCAGAGCAGAGTAGAGCAGAGCAGAGCAGAGTAGAGTAGAGTATGATAGATTAGGTTTAGGATAGGATAGGGTAGAGTCGTGTCATGTCGAGTCGAGTCGAGTAGAGCAGAGTAGAGTTGAGTATGATAAGAGTAGAGTAGAGCAGAGTAGTGTCGAGTATGATAAGAGTAGAGTAGAGCAGAGCAGAGCAGAGTAGAGTAGAGTAGAGTCGAGTATGATAGGTTAGGTTTAGGATAGGATAGGGTAGAGTCGTGTCATGTCGAGTCGAGTCGAGTATGATAAGAGTAGAGTAGAGTTGAGTATGATAAGAGTAGAGTAGAGCAGAGTAGTGTCGAGTATGATAAGAGTAGAGTAGAGCAGAGTAGTGAAGAGCAGAGCAGAGTAGAGTAGAGCAGAGTAGAGTAGAGTAGAGCCGAGCAGAGTAGAGTTGAGTAGAGTAGAGTCGAGCAGAGTAGAGCAGAGTAGAGTAGAGTAGAGAAGAGTAGAGTAGAGCAGAGCAGAGCAGAGTAAAGTAGAGTAGAGTAGAGTCGAGTATGATAGGTTAGGTTTAGGATAGGATAGGGTAGAGTCGTGTCATGTCGAGTCGAGTCGAGTATGATAAGAGTAGAGTAGAGCAGAGTGGAGTTGAGTATGATAAGAGTAGAGTACAGCAGAGTAGTGTCGAGTATGATAAGAGTAGAGTAGAGCAGAGTGGTGTAGAGCAGAGCAGAGCAGAGTAGAGTAGAGTAGAGCAGAGTAGAGTTGAGTATGATAAGAGTAGAGTAGAGCAGAGTAGAGCAGAGTAGTGTAGAGCAGAGTAGAGTAGAGCAGAGTAGAGTAGAGCAGAGTAGAGTAGGACAGAGTAGTGTAGAGCAGAGCAGAGTAGAGTCGAGTAGAGCAGAGTAGAGTAGAGCAGAGTAGAGTAGAGCAGAGCAGAGCAGAGTAGAGTCTCTACTCTACTCTGCTCTGCTCTACTCTACTCTGCTCTGCTCTACACTACTCTGTCCTACTCTACTCTGCTCTACTCTACTCTGCTCTACAGAGCAGAGTAGAGTAGAGCAGAGCAGAGCAGAGTAGAGTAGAGTAGAGCAGAGTAGAGTAGAGCAGAGTAGAGTAGAGCAGAGCAGAGCAGAGCAGAGTAGAGTAGAGTCGAGTAGAGTAGAGTAGAGTAGAGTAGAGCAGAGTAAAGTAGAGTAGAGTAGAGTAGAGTCGAGTATGATAGGTTAGGTTTAGGAAAGGATAGGTTAGAACGGGACATGACAGGTTTGGTATAGAATACGATAAGGTTTGCTTTCCACAGTGTGATAAATGAGAACAAAAATGGATGGAGGAACTAGTTTTTAAATTAATGTTCTAAATTCGAAATATAATTCCGGATTCAAGGTCTGTTGACACCATAAATCAGGAAAATACAGGACAAGACAGGATAGATTTTGTATTGGATAAAATAGTCTCTGTATTGGATAAAATAGGTTTAGGGTAGGGTAGGATAGGATAGGATAGGATAGGATAGGATAGGATAGGATAGGATAGGATAGGATAGGATAGGATGGGATGGGATGGGATAGGATAGGATTCAATTCAATTCAATTCAATTCAATTCAATTCAATAAAATGTTTCAATTCACATTGATTTGTATAGCACTTTTTCACAATACATATTGTTTCAAAGCAGCTTTACATAAAAATGCATGTCTACATTACAATTTAGAGTGATCTGTTTTCAGAGGTGACTGATAGGATAGGATGGGACAAGAAAGTACTTTATTGATCTCCTACTCATCTAGTTGTCTAAACAACTAGCAGAATTTTGAAACTGTGAATCCTGTACGGATCAGACACATCTCACACAAAAGGGCGTTCTAAAAATGACGGAGTGCAGTATTATATAAAACTTGTTCCAATAAGGCCAGTGATTAAAGTTTATATCACATCCAATGTCTCCATTGTGATAGTAAACTGCTGTTTTGTAAAGACAGACGATACCTCTACAGCACAGGATGCAGATCGCCCCTACTTGGCCTTAAGGAACAATGCCAGGTGCTCTCACTAACCAAAGTCTTCCTGTCTGGGGGATTAGTGCAGATACATTCACAATGAGACGGTAACACTAAACGCCAATCAGTAACCCAAGAACCGTCTGGGGCCTGAAATCAGCCCTGGGTGGCCCAGACGCAGGCCACGTTAAGCCCATCGATGCGAAAAGAACATGGCAGTGTGTTTGGACAACAGCCTTCAAGCCTGTACCCATCAACACAGGAATTGATAGCACACTGCAATAGTGACAGCTGACTGGTGAACAGGTAAACTGAGGAACACGTGGAAAAACACACTCGCACACATATATATTACTGCTCGAAAGGTATAATAAGAATAATATAAGGAATAATTTCGATATTTCTATTTGCACAGTGTAAATAGCAACTAAAAGTATTTTCTTTACACTAAGTGCAAATAGTGTTAAATGCTATGTACACTGTGTAAATAGGATCTATCACTATTTATGTATGCAAATAGTGCCAGATACTATTTGCACTATAGTATATTATAAAATAGTATACAATAATAACATATTCAGTGTAAATGATTATATTTATTAAAATCATAAATGGATGCTGTCCCTAAAGCCCTCCCCTAACCCTACCCACTAAACACTTTATTCCCACTATCAAATACCTGTTAGGCACTTTATTTCCACTTATTCCCGAATATTTTCTGAATTTTTATTTAAAATAAATGCCTCCCTGAGCGGATACGTGATGGGAAAAAGGGCAGATTCAAACTCGGGTCAGTGGTGTCAGAAGTAAATGCCACCCGTCTTACTCTCCTGTTATCAGCAGGATTTATTTCATAATTTCATCTGGCTAAATCAAACGATGGTGGCCAGAGTTAGTGTAAATAGCCTCTGCCCACAAGGCAGGCTAGTTGCACCTGGTGTAAATAGATACTCATTTAAAAAAAAAAAGTCTCTTATGCTCACCAAAGCCTGCATTTATTTGATCAAAAATAAAGTGAAAACGGTAATATTGTGTAATATTATTACATTTTGTGTGATCTACTGACGCAAATGAAAAAACACAGATGCAGCCGGATCATTCCCATAATGACTAAAGCAATATACCAAGAGCAGCACAAATTAGCGTCTGTTTTTAGACATGCTTTTTTGGGGCGTTAAATAATGGCACAAATACCATTAAATTGACTAGCGCAAACCTTAGTAAATCACCTTGCATGATTTATTTAAATAATCTCCTTCCATAAATTTTGCGCCTGAAAGGGTAACTCCAACAAATGCATATGCAATAAGGTCAGCCGGAAAAATAAATGTGTCCACGACTTTACATCGCAATTTTTTCACTGCGTGTAAAGTTTTTTTCACTCAGTAAATCCTGACAGTAGTTTTTGACGGCAAAAAAGAACTTGCGCTGGTGCAAGCTGTTATTAAACCTGGCCCTAAATGTCTTTACTCTCACTTTTGATCAGTGTCATTAGCATTTCAGTAACCCTCTTCTTCAACTACCTTGCTCCATTCTGGTATGTAACACTCACTTTTTATAATCCAATCAAATCCTGATGGATATTTTTTTGAGTCCCGCCCTACTTTTTTTTCATGATGAATATCCTGTTCTACTCAGAAATATGTCCAGTTATGAAAGTAAAAGGACTAAAACAGTGTTTTGCTTGGAATATGGGATATTTAATAAAAGTAGAGACTCAATGATAATTAAACTCCACCCTAAACACAGTGGAGATGACGTTCCCAGTTTTAAAATCAATCGAGGATACAGCAAATTGGTTTTCTGAAAGCACAAATCGAGGTTAGGCAGTTGACGCTTCATCATGTTTGCAGCCTTACCGGGTCTGTGTGCTTTGGGCACGGCCATATTCATGACCCGGCTGGCGTCCTGTGGTTTAGGCGGGGAGGCTGTGAATCTGCAGATGCCTGACTCTGACGGCGTGCTGGACGTCAGGCTGTCTGTGTAGTCATTGGTGCCGGCCGTCATCTGTTCGGAGGATGTGTCTGAGATGAAGCATTCTGTGATCGTGAACTTAGCGTGTCGCAGCTGTTCCTCCATCTTGGCGTGTTCGTAGGCACGGGCTAGTTCCTCGTACGTGGAGGAGGCGCTTTCTGTAGACACCATACTGCTGCGAGCTCGGTCTGAGAGAGAGAATACACATGTCGTTATATATCACAAAGCTTTTTACCACATGGGTAACATGGGGGGGGGGGCTATCATACACCCCGCGAAATGCAGCGCCAGGCACGGCACAAGTGTGTTTTGCTAGTTTCAGCCCGACGCAGTTATCATTTTATTGTCCTGCGCCACGTTGTTTAAATAGCAAATGCATTTGCGCCCATTTGTTCACCAATGGACTGCTGGTTTGAAAACGAGGTGTGTTTTGAGGAAACTGAAATAGGCTGCGCAATTGACTAGGGCTGTCACTTTACGTTCGAAAATCGATTGCACAATCGATCGGACCAACCAACACAAGTTTCGAAAACGAAAATAGGGAATCGATTTTAACGGCCTTTTTACCAAAAATGTGTTTTAGGTGGACAGATCAATACAGTATCAGAACATGTAGGATGCTGGAAAATAACAATGTCTTTTCTGTTAACCAAATTCGCTATTACTTCAATGCAAGTGAACAAGCGCGCCGTTATTTGTTGCTTAGTGACGTGTGTGTATGTGTGTGTGTGTGTGTGTTCAAGTAAGCCAGAAATGCGCAGATTCTGTGCAATACGCTGTATTTAATATATCATGAGGACTCACGAGTTACGTATTTGCGCTAAATCCGCGCAGATTTGTCTTACACGAACTTCCCCAGCAAAGTGAGTAAACATAGAAACACGCCAGATTGACTCGTGATTTGACAGCGTTTCCCGACAAAGCTCATTTTTACCCGCGTTTGGCGGGTCGGAGGGTGTTCATTTCAATCCCTGAATGTTGAACTCCTGTTTATCATTGTGCACGAAACTTCACGCCAATAAATCATCAGAAATATTGCGACTTGTGCGCGTCTCAAGCGCCCTCTTTACACGCGTCCTCATGCCTGTTAGGTGTCCGTGGATTTGCCTGTATTTGGTGTTGAAAAGGGAAACGTCTTTAGACATGGAAAATTGATTTTACAATCGATTCAATGAACACTTATGTCTCAAAAATCGATCAGGATTTTTCCACAAAAGTGACAGCCCTACAATTGACCAACTGAA
Organism: Rhinichthys osculus; assembly: GCA_029959095.1. Classification (NCBI taxonomy): domain Eukaryota; kingdom Metazoa; phylum Chordata; class Actinopteri; order Cypriniformes; family Leuciscidae; genus Rhinichthys; species Rhinichthys osculus. The sequence continues at coordinate 35,548,641 of JARWKJ010000009.1, forward strand.
ACCTGGTCTAAAGTCAATGGTGCAATATTTTTTTGTTATTTAAAGGGCGCATTAGTAATATGCGCCCATTGGCGGGTCCACAACGCGCGTACACTCTGCTTATTACACACACAGGGCACACAAACATGTCAAATACTACAAATAAAAGGATTACAATGTAAAAGATTAATATTGTGTACATAAAGATATGGTGAAATCCGGCTTGTCTCATAGATGGTCTTTAACCTCGCACACAAGGGAATGGGAGATGAGACTCTGATTGGTTAATTGCACGTTATGCCCAAAACACACCCTTTACTCATTAAGAGAATAGGGACAACCCTTTTAGACCATGCGCCGGGAGCGCCGACCGTTTTTCCCGTCGTTAAACAAGCAAAAGTGGATTCGCACTTGAGCTGTGCGCTTTAGACCATGCGCTTAGATCGTTAAAATAGGGCCCGGGATGTCGAAGCAATGTCAACTGAAACAAAGTAGTTAAAGGGGTCACATCTTATCATAACTTTTTTTTTACCTTGAGGTCTGGTAATATATTCCACTGATAATGTCAGTCAAGGTTTCTTGCACCCAAAAAGTTTTTCATAACCACCTTCTTTCTGCCAGCTTTTCCTATTATTCTGTGGAAATGACATGATTGGCTAATGCTTTTCCTGTGAAATTAGCAACACAATTTAATAAAAGGTTGTGAGTTTGCTGTCCCAAGCAACCAAATCTTTCATGAAAAAAGTAATCCACATGAATCGAGCAGTTTAATACAAGTCTTCTGAAGAGACACTGTCGCTTTATATAACGAACACATTACCTTTACGAAGTCTTTATGAACTTTTTGAAGCTTGAAAATGTTGAAAGTCTGAAAAATTCCAATGGATGGACAAAAGTGATGAGAGGATATTACAAATATCTTCATTTGTCTTCCAAAGATGAATGTGATCTTATAAGTTTGGAACAATGTGAGGTTGAGTAAATTTCCATTTTGGTTGAACTAACTCTTTAAAAATAATGTAATGTTCTGGTATTAGTTCTGGTCCTACTTCATCATTATTACTTCACTATGACTGGGCAGGCCAAGTGGCAGAATAGGCGTTGGCGTAAATACGGATAATAATAGTAAACTGTATGACATCAGAAAATCACAGATTTTGGGACAAAACCATGCTGTTTTTGGACTGGGGAGGAAGTTTTGAGATCTAAAAGTGATCCGAGTAAACAGAAGCTGATATCTGTTACCTGTGTCCTGAGAGGGACTGACACTGTAGCTGTCGCTCTCTTTGTCCACTGAGCCCGTGGCGCGGGGTGTGGGCAGCCTCCAGTCGGTAGTGAGAGTGTGTGAGGAGACGGGGGGATGTGGTCGGTTCAGGGTCCACTGGCTGGCGTAGCGACTGCGTGTGGCGGGACCTGCTTTAGCGGTGCGGCGGGCAGTGGGGTCTGAGGGAACAGAGACATACACCCGTTAAAACTGTACAACTGTACCGTGTGTCAGGCCTAAAAGCGTAGATTGAACACACCGCAAAGGCAACAGCCAACCAGCATTATGTTCTGTGCCTGCGTGAGAGGAAATAATTGTCTATGTCAACAAGTGGCAGTAGTCTATATTCGTCATTCATAAACCATAAACAAAACAGCGCTTGCCTACCATTTTGAATATTAATCAATGTTGATCACTTTCGACAATCAAGACAGCCTTGTCGTACTGAAAATATTTTGGGGTGGGATACATTAAAAAGTAAGTCCTTTTGCAAGAGTAAAATATAAAAGAAGTATCTATACTTTCAGTGCAGTAGTAGCTCATTACGGTATATGCACTTAAAGATGTGTGTCCACCACCGATGTATGAATCCTTTGAAAATGAATCTATGAATTCTGTCCAGGAATCTTTGTTATAGTATTTTATGATTTGCGATTCACAAATTCTGATCTTGCATACTATGTACATCTGCTAGACTACTTTTGGTCAGTTTGTTGATGCCATTTCTTATTACTGATTGTGACTATGAAATCATCTACACGAATGGGTGCATTAATGAGACTTTATGACATCAACAGAACCAAGCCCACAAAGTTCAATTCTTACTTGTACCAGGTCTAGCGTCAGACACGTCTACTAGCGGTCCAGTGGCCTGAGATAGAGACTGGTAATGCACTGTATGGGTGACGGTTGAGGACTTCTGTTTAGATGTTTCTCCAAAGTCATTATCCGTCAATAGCACTGTGGAGCGGTCATCTGAAAGAAAGAAGAAAACAGGTCAATGAAAGCAGAGAAGACCATCACGCAATAAACATTTTCTTATAAACATGATGTTATTGGTTATTTCCTCAACAAGCCACATGGCTCCATTAATCACTCACTGTATTCCCATTTTAGAAAGCATGACTAATTATACACTGCAAGAGTAGAAGAATTAGGAACCATGTGAATGAGAAGACAACATGTTGATCAATATGAAAATAGGAAAACATAGTTACGCCCTGAGCTAAAGACGGCCACCTTTAGGAGTTGGTCAACCATCAGAGTTTAAAAACTCATGACTCATTTGAGCTAAATTTACCCGTTTCTCTTACGTTTGCACAAACGGTGCAGGATGAGTTATGTGAAAATGTTTAAATACTTGGGTTGTTAGGTGTTTGTTAGAAAAGGGCAAACCCCTAACATAACATAATGGTCACTTACCGATTGCCTCCATAGTGTCTCTCTCCTCGATGAGTAGCTGAGCACGTGGGATATCGATGTGCATCCTCAGAGTCTGCTGCTGTTTGTTCACGGTGTCTGGTGTACGTGCATTTTTACTGGAGAAACACATCCAAACAACAGAAAACAATTACACGCACTACTTTATGATGAAGTGCACTTGTTTATAAGCCAACGCTATAGTTCTTTACCTCATTAGCATCTCTGCTAGGCTCTTTGCATCTGTTGAATTAAGAGAAATGAGGAAGATATGAATTGCAAAACATTGATGACAAGAAGACATTTCTGGAGTGTCCTCAAGGATCTATGATGTTCTGTTTGCAAGATACGGTATGTGTCCACAGACCTCGTAATCTCTTGAGTCTCTGCTCTCTTCTCCTCCTCCTCAATACCAGAAGAACAATGAAGACCATCGAGATTGCCACCAGAATGCATATGATTGTGACCATCATCTTTAGTCCTTCATTGCCCTGCCTGTTCTCCTGGCTGGGGTCCACAGTCTTTGGCAATGGAGCAATTGTGCCTGGAGAAAGAAGATTGAGTAGTTCTGGTCAAGGTCCGGTCATAACCAAGTTTTGATATCTACTCATTTTTTAGTCCATTTTCTGCTGGTTTATGCTGTATAGTGTTGATTTGCTGCTGGTCTATATTGTAAACCAGCTTATTAGTTATGCCATTTAAAGGATTAGTTCACTTCAGGATTAAAATTTCCAAGATATTAATGTCTTTCTTTCTCAAGGTTTTTGAGGAAAACATTCCAGGATTTTTCTCCAAATAGTGGACTTCATCAATGTTTTTAATTCTGAAGTGAACTAATCCTTTAAATGGCATAACTAATGTTCAGACAAGGAAGCAGCATGTTTGCCTTTGGACAGCATGGCGATGCTGGTTTACCATTTAGACCAGCAGCAAATCAACACTAAACTACATAAGCCAGCAGAAAATACTTTAAGCAACTGCTTCCGAACACTGAATTGAGTAGTCGCTGATCTAGTACTCACTGCCATCCACGTTTAAAGTTGCGAAAAGCACCCTCTTCTCTGCTGTTCCTGCGCTGTTGCCCACTCTCATCTGGAGCTCGTACCAGGTGGCCTCCTGTAGGTCGTACAGAATGTGGCTCTTGGTGAGGGAATCCCGCTTTACCATGGTCCATTTCATAGTGTCCACGGGCCGATATTCCAGTGTGAAGGAGTCGATCGGACAGCCACCGTTGTTCCAGCCAATGAGGTTGAGCTCCACACGGGTAGAGTTGATACTTGAGAAAAGCTCATGGTCTTTGGCGAACTGTGGCTCTGATAATGTGGAGAAGAAAGAGATTTTGTAATTCTCAAGTTAGAGAAAACTGTCAAACTTCGAGGAATTAAAATAGAATTAAATCTATGGCCTTTTCATTTAGCAGGGAGTTTCATCTGAAGTTACTTCTACTGATTAACAATCCCTTGAAACCAAAATAAATAGTCCCTTTGGACTTTGTCTCTCTGCTCATAGAGATCAATATATATTATAAAGCTCGTATTGAGCAAAATTTGGGGTTGTAAATGTTCTTGTTGAACAGAATGGATGTTTGTGATTTAATGTAATTGTAAGTTTAATTCGGGCCTGTGCTCGTGCTGAGCGAGCGGTGTTTTGCTGTTTTGAGACTGAAAAATAAAATCCCAAACGAGAGAATCTTGTCTGTTGTTATTCGGTTTTAACATCAGACACAGACTTCGCCAGACGTTATGCTGCTATTGCCTGTGGATTTGATAATCATTTGATAACTAGCGTGTATAAACCTTAATGAAACAATCTAATATCTATTTAAAAAGGAACTGTATCATATGAGTCGACTCAATGTCCACTATAATTTTGGACACATCTACAAATGGCTATCCCTTCAAATAATGCAATATAAATGGGCATAGGGGGATTAGCTTTGGATAGCTTTGACGCCTATGCCTATGTTTTGACGTGTATGCTAGTTAATAAACCGAAAGCAGATTAAATAAACACATTGCAGGAACACAGATCAAAAGTATTGATACAATCATCTCCTGCTCAGTGGTGTGTATACATTTTTGTCTTCTAAAATGCAATCCAGAATGATAATGAATAAATTAGGAATTAGGAAGTAGCAAACCATGGCTTTGTTCGGAATAGCATATTAATATACTAAACTTATTATTTCACATTATTATTATTATTGTGTTCTTAAATTTTGCTATTTGCCATTCATAAAAAAGGATTAACCTTCAGCATGGTCTCCCAACTTGTTTAAATAGTATGTATGTGAACACTAATGAAAAACATTCTAAACTGTTGGTTGAATCAGCATTCAGTTACGATTCAGTTTGGTTACATTCAGTTATCAGTCACGTACTTTAGCCACTAGAGTTTGCCATAATTAACTAGGACGTAAATTACACAGATTTGTACCTTTCCCGTGGGTTTTAGCCTCAATGATTTCACTGATGCGTCCAGGACCAACTGCATTCTGTGCAGTTAGAGTAAATTTGTACCAAGTGCCACACTTCAGATTCTCAAGACGGTAAGACCGCTCACTGGGGCTGATGGAGAAACTGCCCCACTCTTCACTGTTATCCTCAGAGTACTGCAGAATGTAGCCTGAACAGAGAATCACCACACCACCTTATGCTCAGTACTTGTGTTCATTTTGACAGATAAACCCCAAATGCCAAACGTTATTCACTGTTACGTGCACTGTCAATTGATACAAAGCCCCTACTGTACTATGCAATGTTGACCTTTAAGGTCATCAAAATATTACACATTAATGTGGATGAAAATATGGGATGCAAATTTCAGTGCAGCCCAACCTCTGATGGAGCTCCCTCCATTGTCTCCAGGAATCCAGAACAGCGTGATGGAGGTGGTCGTGGTTTTGGTCACTGTGAGGCGTGGTTGGTCCGGAGGTACTGGAATATTTTGAGAGTAAACACACAAAAAATAGTGTCATTTGTCAGCCACTAAAAGCGCATTTACCACTGTTCGCCAAATGTCTGTGGGAGAAAACCATCCAGTACAATAGAAATCAGGAATTTTAAAGGATTTTCACATGCAGATTTCATGCAAGCGTTGCCCAACAGAAAGCTGCTTGGTTTGAAAGTGACTTCTGTAAGAGCTGTGCTCATACATCACGACACTATTGACAATTTACCTTTTTGCGCACAAAATTTCGCTGTGACCCTCACTATTTTTTGGCTACATCATTTTTTCCCCTTTTTTTTACAGATTTGTTTTCACATTGTACAACAATACTGAATGTGAATCATGTGGTTTGGTGTTCCTAGTTAAATCTGTTAGTAGCATTTTTTTTTTTTTTGCATTGACTTGCTACTTTCTAACAAAAAAAATACTAAAATCGCAATGCACAAACTGTGTAAATACTTCAATACACAAAAAAAGCTATCTCTGCAGAGTATATTCTGATTATTTGATCACAAACACACCTTGGACCTGAAGATTTAGCATGATCTCATCTGAACCCCAGTTATTGCTGGCAACACATCTGTAGTACCCAGAATCCTCTGCTTTGATGGTACGAATAACAAAGCTGCCATTGCTGTGAGCGCTGCGACGACCATCGATTGAAACTGGAGCAGGTGTACCATTACTGCAGGAAAACATCAGTTTCATATCGGTTTCATAGCAAATAAAAAGCAAATAAGCAAGAATGAATTCATTCTGGTGTTTCATGCATGATTTGTAAAAATGAATTTACAAATAAAAGTTATATTTCCCCCAAAATCTTTAGAATACTCTATAATAATAAAAAAGACACATTTTGACAAGATTTACAAAATGACTTCTTCTTAAGCAAGTGCAAGAGTGTTTTGTCTGGCTAAAACAAAGGCTGGAGTTGAAGAATTTTCCATGTTTAAATGTTAAGAACATATAAATCAAACATACTTTCCCTTCAGCCACTTGATGGTTGGAGGAGGGTCTCCGACTGCTTTGCATGGAAGGACAATGTCCCTCATCCAAGGGGTGGTCACTGTGCCACTGAAGGTCAGGATTCGAGCAGGGGCTTGAGAAACAAACAATGCCGTGTCATTTTGCTCCTGCTATTGGTACAACAGAGTTCTGCAGGGATGATGTATTTTAGTGGCCAAAACCCAGAAACGAGTTTTAGTACTTCCAGTGCCATCGTCCTGAAGTGAATGTTTTTTTTTAATGGGTTTTTGGCTAATTTCCTGAAATAAGGTAATAAGGTTAACACAGACTCAAGAGTTTCTTTTAATTCTATGACATAGAATACATCAGTAATACCCTTTGCTAAAGCTTTTATTTGTCTTGAACAAGTGGCTAAATGGGATTATCGAGTTTGTTGGGGAAATGAAACATCATTACACTGAACATGAAAAGACATTACTCATTAGTCCACTTTCACAGCCTCATTGAGTTTATAATCACAATCTTGCAAAATATTCTAACTAAAACTTTCAGGGAAAACACAGACTGGAAACCGTGTAAAGTTAGCTTAATGGTGGTGACATTAAAGTCACGTGACCGTGGTGCAGCTCATTTATAGCCTAAGTTTAGCTTGTTGCTTCTGGCAATTGTATTGAGGCTTCAAAATTCACAGAAGTTGTGTTCATTTTTGATGATTTTCATGATGAACAAAACATGTACGATTCATAAGCTTTTGTTGGTCAAAGAGCTTTTTGTTGTTGTTGCAATAATCCAAAAGCCAATGGAAAAATCCTATTGGGTTTTTGTTGAGGGAATCAGGGTGATGCAAACTTACAACAATACGTCATCCCTGTAGAACTCTATATGGCTGCATTTGTATAAAGTTGTGAAGAGGGTGATTGATTGCCATGTGCCAGTCTTCCGTACCTTTAGCTTGGGGCTCTACGGTGATAATCTCGCTGGTATTCCCACGACCCGCCGCAGTGACCGCCACAACCCAGATGCTGTACTGCCAGTTCTGGTTCAGGTTGGTCAAACGACGGAAGTAAACATCAGGAGCAGCCTCAAACTCACTGATCACCTGTAATGGCACCCGATGAAAAGCTTTCATGAGAATAACAACAAACAAAAATACACTCTTTCATTGTTTTTACATTTAGGACATTGGTGTCCAATCCCACTCCTGAGTTCTGCTCGAACAAATCTGCCTGCAAGTTTCTAGTGATCCTAAAGACCTTGATTACCTGGTTCTGGCGACAGGGGGTTTCACATTGCACGGCTTTACAATAGGAAGAATTGCAGACAACTCTGTCTGGTCTGTAAACTACGTTTCACACCCAAACCCACGTGAGAAGTGATAAGGAAATAACGCAAGATCACGCGTGAGACTGAAATTGTTATTAAAAATGGTAGCCCACAAGAAGCTTGTGATACAAATTGTCTGTGCACTGATTTGCAGTGAACAAGGAGAAAAAGAAAAAAAAAAGATTACGGAGGAGGAAATGGTTGGAGAGACGAGGGGGAACAAGGATTGTGTGTTCTGCAAAGAGACTTGGAGGCAAATAAATAAATTTGCAATGTGCTACTGTTGCGGCTGGTCAAGCAAATGTTTGTGCTTTGTTTCTGTTTGATATAAGTTTAAATTTATTTATTAAAAGACCGATATTCTAGTCTTTAACTCCTCCCCGAACTTCCCGTTGCCCTGTATCTTGCTCTCTCATTGGCTGTAGGTCATCGCCGAAGTAATTTTCAGTCAGAACACATTTCACACAACAGGATTTTGACACCTGAAAAAGCCAATCAAGGTCTCAGGATTACAAGAAAGCTACAGACTGGGTTGGAGCTAAACTCTGCAGGACATTGGACCTTGAGGGCCAGACTTGCCCAGCCTTGGCTTACAGAGATATACACTGCCTACTATTTAAAAAAAAAAAAAAGGAAACAGTATGTATTAAGCAATAAACATTCCAGCTGAATTTCCAAGTAGGTCATTCAGGTGTCCTATACCTATATATACTTTCGTAGGGGCAATCCGCAATAAGTCTGATATCACAAGTCACCATTTCCGGTAGATGGTATATACACCGTGAGTTTATAAAAGCTTACCTTAAATATGTAATATAAATAGGGCTCATAAATGGCTGTTGAGGTAGTATTCTCTTTTGAAACGAGTGGAGGCTTGGACCTGGAATTACTTAACAAGCGGATATAGTATATCCAAAGTAAGAGTGATCTCTTACTTCAATGTTTCTAGAGGCACCTCAGCACTACACATTTTCGATCTCTACCTAATCAAACACTCCAGAATAAGTTCATAAGCTCATTAGTAGACTCACAAGACCAAAAATAGATGGGTCAGATAAGGGAAACTTAATGTATGCTTTTGGGAGTGCCTCCAGGAACAGGATTTGAATTCGGGGAATAAAATACTGTTTGGTAAATCATGATATTTGGATATACTGTTTGGGGTGCGCAGAGTCACACAGAGCCACAGCTTACGCTCACCGTGGGGTAAGGGTTGGAGCAGAAGACGGTGTATTTCCGGATGATCCCGTTGAGCTTGAATGGAGGCAGCCAGGAAACAAACACCACAGAGCTTGTGGAAGCAGCTGCCTTAACTCCAGCCGGAGGGCCAGGAACTGGTTTTAGCAAGAGAAATAACATTCAGTTTGATGAAGAAGCACTTGAAAAGACACCTGGTATGCTACAAAGCAAGAGACCTACAGCTTCTAACTGCATGTAAAGGTGAGGTTTCTACATGGTTTTTCCAATCACCCCTATCATGTGGATTGGTTTTGCCTTTGGGTTGAGATGTCTGTGCATTGAAGTCAACCTACAAATGGCTTACTTAAGGCGGTTGTCATGATCCCGTGTTCCCCTGGTCTTGTGTGGACTATTTCCTGTTCTGCGCCATGTTTTGTTGTCCTTTGTTTTCTAGTTGATTCGTTCTTTGATTGTAAGGGGTTGTTGAGTCCATAGCAGAAGAAATCAATGAGAGCAAAGTCTGGGAGGTCAGTGAAATTAGCAATGTCCAGAAAGTCTTGGATGTGGTCCAGGAGTGAGAGAGTTCCTTGGTGAATGCGGACTAGGGTGACTGCTGGATCCATATTGGCGAAGTCTTCTGTTATGGACTCAACAACCCCTTACAATCAAAGAACTAATCAACGAGAAAACCTACAAAGGACAACAAAACATAAAAGTCCACACAAGAACAGGGGAACACAGGCTGGGATCATGACAGAGGTATCGCACTAGTTGACTCGAAATAGCTTAATGTTAGTCAGAGCTGTTGCTTCTAATGAAGGTTTGTGCTGAAATCTCTTCTGTCTGAGTTCTGTTTCACTTTTCAATCAAGAATGGAAGAGTGGTGACAAACTAAACTACTGCCTTTGACAATTCCCAGTCACTGATTGGCAAAATAACAGCTAGAGCACAAAATAGATAACTGTAATATATATTGAAATAGCATGCAATTTGTGCAGTGAATTTGATGTGGGATGTGTATTCGTTTTACCAGGATATGTTGTAAAAAGCATATGTCCAACTTAAGTGAGACAAAAAGTTTTAAGTGCAGAAAACCCCTTGCTGGGTATAGTCACCACGGATAACAACTGCCATTTGCAACATGTGCTTTGCGTTTGGATCAATGACTGAACAATCATTTCAAACCTGGCAGATGTTGTCGAAAGGGACTTGAAGATGTTAAATTAAGTTTCGATTGAAGATTGGCAATAAGAACATCACCCTTTTTTTATTGTTTCTCTAGATTAAACTGAAAACGGGAAGTATGCTTAACTTAGTAAAAAATTGTAAAAGAATGCAAGTGTGTGCAATTGGAGGGAGTCTCACCGTCCTCTTTGGTGCGTGTGTAGATCTGCTCGCTACGAACACCGTCTCCGGCTCGAGTGAAGGCCAGGACCTGGATACTGTAGTTGGTGTATTTCTCCAGCCGTTCCAACTCTAGTGAAGGCTTGGTGGTTGTGATGTTCCTGATCTCTCCCAGCTCTGCAACACACACACACACACACACGAACTGTTAACTGATCTGAGGAGGTCTCTTTAATAAATCAATTGTTTTTCTACATCGAACGGCAATTAAATGGAGATCAAATGAAGACTTACAGGTGTATGCTTACAGTAAATGGCCTGCTTCTCAATTCCCCCCTGAAGAACCACCCATAATCTCACTTGGATCTCTTTTTCAAGGACACAAGTGAGTTTCAATGACCTCAATAGTGTCTCAAACTGTGCTCAGACTTACCAAGATAGTCTGCCATTAAACTTCAAAGATTTCAAAATGAAACGTTTCTCATCAGATTGAAAGAAAGAAAGAAAGAAAGAAAGAAAGAAGGAAAGAAAGAAGGAAAGAAAGAAGGAAAGAACCCCACTATATGCTAAATTCATTCAGTCAAATTGTATGCATTCAAAACCAACACAAATTAAACCTCCTAACAAAATGTCTATATTTTGGCATGTGCCATATATCATGTCAGGGTTATATTACAATTTTATACATTTATTAAGTTAACTCTCATCATCATCATCATTTGCACTGGACAATTTATTGCATTTTGTATGGTCATAGGTCACTGTGTCCTCTACAATCCTACAACACACAACACATTTACAGACTGCAGCTTGTGCCAAACTCCCTTTTGATTTTTACCCTTGCATCAATATCTTATTGTAGTTCAATTATTAATGGCTCTGCAGTGCAGCCTGGAAAACGGCCACTGCTCATTCTGCTGCGTGCTCTCTCATACTGACATTCATCATGCTTTCAAAAGATCACATAAGTGTTAAGAAGGTCACATTTTCTGAAGCCAAAACCTAATATTTGATCTAGAGTTTATCTTAAAAAAGCTCCCTTTGTCTAAGCAACCGGTTGACATCAGGCCGAAGTCTGATCAAATAATGAATCAAAAATAGATCACATTATTAAAATCACATTATTATCACTTTGCATTATTATTATAGATTTTGGCAAGAGATTCTCAACCTTTGAGTCCCCCATTGTCCACAACAATATTCGAAGGCCCTTTAAAACCAAGGCTCGGAATAACTAGAAAAAATTATATTCATTATAAAAATCGTGTTTGATTTAAATTTTCTGTAAGATTTTATTAATTTACATGAATTTCCCAGGTCTATAAACTTTTTAAAAAAAATTACTAACTCATACAGGTTTTCCAAGACAGTGGGAAAACTAGTTAGTCAAAGAAAACAATATTGTCTGGATGAATTCAAATAAGAAATATCTTGATTTAATGAATTAATGCTTGTTTCATTTTATTTTAAATCATTTTATTTTGCTGAACTCCCAATAGTGAGTCCCGGCTCCTAGGTCATCCAGGTATTCCATGTATACAGTGAACTTGTGTACACTGTCAGTGTATACTGTCCATAGTATTCAGTGCATACTGCATAAACAATATGAGTGGTATGTTTTATGCATATAGCCACATTCTTCCCAGCAAGCAATAGCTGTCATTTCACAGTCTAGGTTAACTATAGATATAGTCATGCTATGAGTAACCCACTTCTAGCCAAAATAACATTTGAATTTGGTTGTTTTTGCCAAATAACTTGTGAGATCTATGATATTCCATCATGTAAGCAAAGGTAGTGATTACAGGGTGTTTGGTTTCATTTCTTTGACATGTTATCTAATTGATGATTAGTCTATTCTTGGGCGATGCATTACATTTTTCACTGACAGCCCAAATTTGGCCTTTTTTTTAGCATAGACACCTAGGCTGTGTTTGGACGGCTATTAGACGTCTTTTAAACGCAAAATTGCTTGCTGGGTTGGGAATGGTAGTAAACCTCCATCCAGTAAGTAAATCACTTTAGATAAAAGCATCTGCTAAATGAGTGATTGTAAATCTAAATGTAGCCAATCTGTCCATTAAGTATATGTCGTACTTCTGCCCTCTGTTCCTTCACTTTCTGTCCCCAATACAACAAAGCCACCATGCCCTCTGGTGGTCTGAGGTATAAATGCAATTGAATTGAAATTGTGTCCATTATGTATTTTCATTAAGTCATTAAACAGAGTATCCACCTTATTGTGCAATGGGAAAGTAAGCTATTTTCTGTGAATGTGCAAGATTTCCGATTCATTATCCGCTATATTTAAATAACTAGAAGAATAGGCAAAGTGCCGTAAAAGGTAAAACTACCAAAACAGTGTTTATGATTATGGTAATAACTTATAATGTGATCAAAAATAAAGTAAAACATATTGAGTAATATCGTGAAATAGTATTTCAATTTAAAAGAAATGTTTTCAGTTTAAATATAATTTATTCCTGTGACCAAAACTGAATTTTCAGCATCATTACTCCAGTCTTCAGTGTCACATGATCCTTCAGAAATTATTATAATATGCTGATTTAGTGCTCAATTAGTATTGGTGGTAAATTAATAATGGTTGTTATTATTATTATCATATATATTTTTGTGGATTCCCCCCCCCCCTCCCCCCTCCTGTCTTTACTGTCACTTTTGATCAATTTAAGGAATCTTTAAATGGTAAAAATTTTAAATGGTAGCGAATCACAGTTTAAGCAGCAAAAATTGTTTTCAATGTTGATAGTGATGCACCAAATCATGATATTAGAATGATATCTAAAGGATCATCCTCCAGTTGGCCAAAAGGCACCAACACCAAGGCCTCTGCAATCTAAAACAATCAAAACTAAAAATGCCCTTTATCCAAGAACTCACCTGAAGAACTGGGGGTTGACATCTGTGAGCTACATAATTATGCATAAATGTATGAAAATGTGGCTGACCTCCATCAGGTAGATTGGCCCAGTAGATGACACGGTATCCCAGCAGCATGCCGTTGAGCGCTTCTTTGGGGAGAGCAGACCAGGACAGGGAGATGGTCTCGGGAGTGGTGGCTGTTGTCACAACGTTCTCAGGGGGGCGACTGGGCACTGTGGTGGGTCAACAGAACAGATTGTGTTAAGGCCCTGATATACTTCAATCGAAAGTGCGAAGAACGAACTGGTGTGACGTCATTTTGAACAAACGTAAGCTTTTTCTGCAAAAAGAAAACAAACTTTGGAAAGGTTCGCTCTGGCTGGTAAACACCATATGCTGATTTCATGTGCTATGGGAAATAAAATTCACAACTTCCCACTTCTGAAGTCATGATTACAAACTCTTTGCATTCAAGTGCTTTGTTGTTGGAAAGAACAGGGATCATGAAGGACACCAGGTTTATTCTGGTAACACTTTATTTTGAGGGTCCCTTTTGAACATTCTACTACTATAAGTAACTTTGCAACTACATGTTATCTAACTCTCAGATATAACAGAGTATACCCCAATAAGAAGGGTTATAAGATTATAATGAAAGCTCAAAATTAAAAGTTGCTGTTTTAAAAAAAAACTTCAATGGTCATTTGGGGACTCCCATGTCAAAATCCAGCTGTCAGTCACTGATCCCAAAAAGTGCACATAGTAAAAGGTGTGTCATTACAGTCAGGAGATTGAAATATTGTAGTCAATAGTGATATCATGCACTTTCAACAATGGCTGAAAGAGAATTCATTCAACCAAAGTCAAGGGCCAAATGCCCAACTAAAAGGCACATAAGTAAACACTAATCACCATAATGGTGACCTCAAACAGACTTCAACAACTTTTAACACATACGCAACTTTTGTTGTGGTCTTGCTGGGATCATACCAGCACCCAAAAGACAACATATGCTGGTCCACCAGCACACCAGCATCCCAAGCTGGTCCCAATATGCAAAACATACCTTGTATTTTTCAGCAGGGAACTCTTAATTGTGATGCTCCTCCAACAGACACTCTACTGACTAGTATTTGTCCATGTCCAATTTTTAACAAGGAAACTCATATTTATGATAATTCGGATAGCACGTGAAACTGTCATTGGTCCGTGGCGATGACATAATAGGTAGGTGTGACTCTGGGGCTCTGCCTTTTTTGATGTGGAAATCTTCTTGGTACATCTCTTCCGTAATCACCACAGACCAATGGTAGTTCAAAGGTGTTTACCAGCCAGTGCAAACTTTTCCAGAATGTTTCGAACTCCCGAAACAAACTCCAAACGAACTTCGTTTTGGCCTGATTTTGTTTGAAATTACGTCACAACTTTTGCTTGAAGTAAATCAAGTGAAGAACAAAAAAGAACTTCGATGAGACTATATCGCTTATATATGTATGTGAAATACTGTATCCTACAGATAAAATTGGAAGATAAGTGAGATAATAACTATTATAAATAATAGCGTCAATTAATTAATCTTCAATGTAAGTCAATGGGATTTTTTTCCCACCGCAACGCAAAGTATGTAAATTCAACAAAGGTTATGGTCGCAAAATGACTGACCATCCTCTAGCGTGGTGATGGTGATTTCCTCTGAGGTGGGACCCATTCCTGCCCGATTGGCCGCTTGCACCCGCACCTCATACTGGGTGTACTTCTTCAGGTTATCCAGAGTGAGGGTTTCGATGTCCCCCGTGGTGTCTACATTGATGGTGTTGTACTGGGGACTGCCCCCTGTCCCAAACTCCCGATAACACACTTGGTAACTTCGGATCAATCCATTCTGCAAGTGTTTAAGGGGGGGCTGAAAGATACAACAGAATAGATATTGCAATATCAGAAAAGCAGTTTCTCAGCTACTGTAAATATGACTGCATTCCAATTCTCTAAACGAAGTACTTCTCTGGTGACGGGAAAGTGCATAAGTTTGAGAATGTAAAAACTGTATGGCAGTATAAGCATGGAATTGTGTTTCGATATTAGGAAAATTCCCTACCTAAAACATCAACTTTTAGATTAGTTTAACAAACTGCTGTGGCGGCTTCAACATCACATTCCTCCACCGTTTATCTATCCTCTTTTCATTCACCATTTTATTAAAGCAGCACTAAGTAGGAATTCCGTTTTTGTCATGAATAGCACTCACGCAGAGATGGCTCGCACTCACGCCCGGATCCCCTCCCCCTGTACACCGGTACCTGTTCAGTAGGATGGACGCTGTAACGAGTGGAAATAAGGTATGGCCCCTTTAAGAGCTGCGCGCACCCTGTTTAACTGTCGGCAGTCTGTATTGTATGTGCGCCTCGAACACCACATGTATACGGCGCCGGGTTATTTCTGTTTGATGCTCATTTTATCAGAATTTTATCAGATCTGTTTTTTTGCCGTAAAGTAATTCGTTACCTCGCGAGACCTGATATCACACGATACTTCCTAACACTGAGGCCGGCGGCCCGGCGGCCCAAAGTTGCAAGGGTGGTTTTGCGGCTCACAGGCACCAGGGGGGTGCGAGACGACCACCATTCAACACAAAATCAGTAATATAAACATTACAATGACTCCAAAGCTGTTCGGTTGAGGAAAAAAAGTTACTTAGTTCACCTTTAACAGAAACTCTCAATTGTAGTGTAAGGCAGGGGCGATACTAGGATTTTCATTTTAGGGGGGCTAAGCCCCCAATATGATTTTTAAAAAAATTATAAAAAA
The DNA here is from genome assembly GCA_029959095.1 of Rhinichthys osculus. Taxonomy (NCBI): domain Eukaryota; kingdom Metazoa; phylum Chordata; class Actinopteri; order Cypriniformes; family Leuciscidae; genus Rhinichthys; species Rhinichthys osculus. Next base: position 35,564,752 of record JARWKJ010000009.1, read on the forward strand.
TGTAACACTTTAGTTTAGGATCTAAAGCTCACTATTAACCATTTTCATTACGATGCAAAGGCACGGTTTTATAATAACTGTGGTCCCAAATGTGAGGCAGGGCAAATACGGGGGTTCGGGGTCTCCCCGAGAAAATTTTGATTTCTCTGATCTACATATGTGCATTTTAAGATGTTCTGAAGGCCAAAAAACTTGGATAGTGGGCAGCTGATTATTTTTCTCTCCTCATCAGCATCACACTCTTTTTCACTTTGTTTTTATCTTGCCCTGTCTCTTCCCCTCCTAAAGCTGAGCTTTAACGGATATAGGCTTTTCATTTTTGTCTGTCAGTGAAGAAAGTAAACTTAGGGTCAACTGATAGGGTGATTTTGCCTATGAATCATTTACTCAGACGCGTTTATTTACTGAAAGCAACTAAAGGTAATTAAGTTTATTAAATGCATTCACAATATGTAGGCTACACATTTATTATTGATCTTATGCCTAATACAGGGCCGTAGACAGGGCTTTGTAATCACAGAGGTCCTAAATTTGAGGTTGGTAGGGGGTTCAAATTTTTTATTTCTCCGATATGTGCATTTCAAGACGTTTGAAGACCAAAAAAAAAGGATAAGATATAGCTTTAAAACCATGTCAGTGGGCAGATTATTTTTTTTGTCAATACCTGCATGCTCTCTTCTCATCTCCATCACTCTTTCTTTTTTTCTCAGTCTCTTCATCCCTCTTCCCCTCCTAAAGCTGAGCTTTTTTAATTTACTAAAGGCTACAATTTGTATTATATTCTCAATATGTACACATTCATTATTAATCTTGTGCCTAACATGATGAAAACGGCTTTGTTAATGTTTCTTGTAAACTAATTATTACATTACATGAGTCACGTTACAGCCTATTTTCAGCTCAAAATGGCGAAATTAGACACAACTATATTAGTTTGCCTGATTATTTTTTGTCATTCGTTTAACATTTATGACATAAAAAAAAGTAAAATATGAAATGTTAAGTTTAGCTACTTACATCTTATCTCGCACTCGACCGTACGCGTCGAGTCGCACTGTTAAAATTCGTGCTCAGCTGCGACTGTGAACATAAAGCCCGCCTACTTTGATTTGATTGGTCATCTCAAATATTCTGACATTGACGAGCAGTGACAGACCAATGAGGCTCAGATAAACACACACATGAACACACATACACACACACACACACACCCTGTCCTCTGTTTCTGACGTGCTCTCTGCTCGGCGCCGCTGCGGATTGAAGATGAAGAACGCGCTGAATCTGATTATAACAAGACTGAAGCGAACACGAATTTGTGTAGGCTACATTAATCTCACATTTTTAGGGGGGCTAGGCAGAAGTTTAGGGGGGCTGAAGCCCCCCTAAAAAGGGCCTAGTGACGCCCCTGGTGTAAGGGGTTGTGATGCAGAGGCAGTGTAAAGGAGGAGGAGATGGACCACTCATAGAAAAATGAAAAGGAGAAAAAGTAACTGTTGTAAGTCTTAAATAGTGAAAAGAGACAGTCTTCTGATATTTTTACTCTAGAACTATTTAAAGGGACTTTTCTGGGTTCAGATCAGATGGAATAATGTTAATGGTTAAATTTGTTAAAACGTTTTTGTTCCCCCGGGAAACTTGCATTTGATCACAAAACTTTTGTGATGGAAATAATATATATCATCCATCTCAATTTTTTTTTCCGTATACGTATTTGGACGTAGACCCGGTGGCAAGGGCGTAGGTTTGGGGTTGTGAACCGTTTAGCATGCTCCCTCATGAGATTTATTTATTCGTTTATTTATTTAATAATACATAATATCTGTCATTACAGAATACATTTTGGGGAAAACCAATTGTTTTGTCAATAATTATCCTCTTGATTCTAACTTGTACTCAGCCTTAAAAGTAAAATAGCTCTTGTAATTGTTTAACTATAGCATTTGTAATAATAAGGACATAATTACAGGTAAGATCATTGATGGCTCCTCATTACCAATGTTACATTTTTTCTTTCTTTTTTTTTTTCTATAGCATTTGTAATGAAAAATAGCAGCCTACACATTCAAAAACTGCGCCACAATTGTAATATAAATCATTAGTGAAAAATCTATTCCATTAGCAGATAATCTACAAAATTTACCACAATAAATACATTAGAATTTGATCAATTCTAGTAAAGGTGGTCATGAGTATTTTAAAAAGCTTTCTAATTGATGTTGGTGCAGGATGATATGTTCTCCTCTTTTCAGTGTGTGTGGCTGTGTTTTAGATCATGTTGGACGTTCTCCATTGTGTTTTAAAGCGGTAAACTCGTAATAGATGTCAAATAGGTTGCGCATTTTA